>OZ017739.1:207378478-207470978 GCA_963969285.1 Odontomyia ornata
TGCCTGATATTATTTTTCACTTTTAACGGCATACTTTCTTCTTCATAATGAAATAAATATTTGATTATTTATAGTATATTAAAAACAAGTTTTTTCTTTAATATCAAAATAACACCTCTTATTGGGTAGTAAATTTCTTGAGAGAAATTCACCTATTGCGGAGAGTATCATATATATATATATAAATATATATATATATATATATATATATATATATATATATATATATATATATATATATCTATATATATATATATATATATCTATATATATAAATATATATATATATATATATATATATATATATATATATATATATATATATATATATATATATATATATATATATAGATATATATATATATATATATATATATATATATATATATATATATATATATATATATATACATATATATATATATATTTATATATATATATATATATATATAAAAATAAATATATATATATATATATATATATATATATATATATATATATATATATATATATATATATATATATATATATATATATATATATATATATATATGGAATATAACGAAATTCGTGACCACGCTAGAGGTTACAATTTTGCTCTGATTTTCGCCAAATTTTCAGAAAAGGTGTATTTAGTAAATATCTCGGCTAAGTTCGTGAACCAGCGATATCAACCAGCCGAAAACAATATGGCAGCCGTTTTAGACGAAAAATCGTGATTTCTGTTCTGACCAAAGCATTGATCCGATTTGGATGAAATTTAGTACAAAGGTTCACTGATGTATGTGATGAATTTCACAATAAAAGATCCAAAGTCGGTACGGCGGAAACAAAATGGCGGCCGCCCAAAAGTTGAAAAACGTAAAAAATTTTGTTGTTGTAGTTACGACCAAAGCTTCCAACCACGTTTATGAAATTCGGTAGTTTCATAAAAACTATAAGTATCTAAAGAATTGTGTAAAAAACTGAAGGGCAGCTTGCAAAACACAAAATCGCGGCGAGTTGAATCTCAAAACTTCAAAGTCTTCTTAAAGTCGCAATTTTGATACAATATTTATCACACTTGAATTTAAGATAGAATTAGATCTGGAAACTTTGACATTTTGGTGATCATGAATGTGCAATTTTCAAAATGACGGCGGTTGAAATATGCGACTTTTTTAGGCTTTTGTGGTCCTCTAGCTGTCACATTTTCCAACGGATTTTGATGAAATTTGAGATTATGGATCTCTGTACTAAGTTCTTGTATTATGCAGAAAATTTTTTAAATCGAATGAAAAATAAAAATCCCCGTTGGCAGCACCAGCCGGAAAGGTAAACTTCTCGTATGTAGCGTAAGGTTTTGAAAAAGAATTTGGCTTGCCTACTACTAGACTTCTTACTACAATTTTTATAGTACCACATGGGTATATATTAACATAAAGAGAATCTGCCGACGTTCGTATTTAGAGAGCCTAAATATTTTGCTAATTATATTGAGTTGCACACGTATGGTTTACATATTGGAAATCAGCGGAAAATAAATTGTTGTAAACATATAAAAACAGGTTTCGCCCTTGTCACATTTGGTGTTTACACATTTCACAGCGGTTGCCACACAAAAGCTTAAATAGCTCAAATAGTTAATTTCAAAAGATTTCCATAAAAGTTTAATCAGCACTTGCGTGGCGATTAATATAAACATTTTAAACCATTTTCTGAACTATCAGGGGCCGTCATTTTGACTTTTATTGTAAACGCCTGCTAAAAATATTACGCTGCAAATTTTTGACTTTTTTATTATTCATTCAAGTTGCATAATTTGATTAAATTAACTTGCCTTAATAACTTATAATTTCAAGTTTCTCCGGAATCTGTTGGTAAACTTCACTGCTTGAGAGCTACAGAAATAAAAAAAAAATTTAAGTCACCCCTTGTATGGGGAGACCCCCCTTAAATACTTTAAAATATTTTCCTGCGCTGCAAATTTCAATAGGCACCATTTTTGACCTACGTAGAAAATTTCCTCATTCTAGCTCATGTGGTTTGCGAGAAAACTTGTTATGACGCACGAATGAACGGACGGACGGACAGACAGACAAGTCGCGATTTCATAATTTTTTAACGGTATTGTTAAAAATATTTTACAATATCTTAAAAATGGTCTGGTTTATAAAGTCATTTAAAACGTTTCCATGAAAAATATTCATTATTTCAGTTGCTACTGAGATAGCGAATTTTGCTTGCCTTCAGACCTTTGGGAGCCACCATTTTGAATGCATGCATTTGACTTTGGATTATTTTAAATCTTTGCGTGCTATGACCTCATCAATCAATGTGCCAAATCTCGTTCAAATAGGAGTTTCACTCTAGACAGGGTAAAAGTATTCAATTTTTAGTGAAAAGGCAGCTAATAATATTAGGTTTTAAATTTTTGACGTTTTTATCTTTCATTCGACTTTATTAATTTTTTGCACATATAAAGAATCTAGTACAGAGATCCTTAATCTCAAGTTTCATCAAAATATGCGGGAAAATGGGAACACTGGAAGGCCACAAAAATTTGAAAAAACGCGTAATTAAACTCTTTAGATACTTATAGTTTCTATCAAACTACAGAATTTCATTAACATTGGTTGAAAGCTTTGGTCAAAACTACAACAACAAAATTTTATACGTTTTTCAACCTTTAAGCGGCTGCTATTTTGTTTCTGCCGTACCGACTTCGGATGTTTTATTGTGAGATTCATCACATACATCAGTGAACTTTTGTACCAAATTTCATCCAAATCGGAGCTATGCTTTGGTCAGAACAGAAATCACTATTTATCGCCTAAAATGGCCGCCATTTTGTTTTCGCCTGGCCGATATAGCTGGTTCGCAAAAATAACCGAGATATTTACTCAATTTAAAATTATATATGTATATATATGTATATATATACATATATATATATATATATATATATATATATATATATATGTATATATATATATATTTATATATATATATATATATATATATATATATATATATATATATATATATATATATGTATATGTATATATATATATTTATATATATATATATATATATATATATATATATATATATATATAATAGATATACATATAATAGATATACGCATATACTATATATTTACATACATACATGCATATATATTTATATATAACTTTGCCGTAGACGGTCCCAAACCCATTTGAAAAAGCAAGAGGGAACTTTTGCTTCCCCAGCCGACAGCTTCGATGATTCCCCAATTAATTGGTAGTTAATGCTTTCGGGGTCGCACATTGCGTTTCATGGGTCCCCAATAATGCCAGGAAATGCTAATATCCACGTCCTACGTGGGGACATAAGAGGGTGAAGTTGAGTTTTCGTGTGGGAAAACGGAATCGAAGTAATAACCATGCTGCTGGTGGGTGACGAGCTAACTACTCGTCCCTGGAAAACCCTGTAATGTTTCAAAGCCTGTAGGAGGCACTCGGAATGGCCTTGACTCATGGCAACGACATCGCAAACGGAAAAACGACTATGGCATTGGATCATGGAACGTGAAATCACTCAATTACTCTGGCGCTGTTATGAAGCTTTTACATCAGACCAGCCAAGATAAATTGAACATACTGCCAATTCAAGAAATGAACTGGACTGGAAGTGGTATTCAAAACATCACATCGCAAACAATATTCAAAAGTGGGAAACATATTGGAAAACGAGATTTTGGGGTGGCCTTTTTTTTTTAAATAGGCATTCAAATCACTCGTTATTGATTTTAAGGCAGTTATTGAACGATTGTGTGCGATCCGTATAAAAGCGAATTTCTTCAAAGCCTGGCTGATGAATAAGCGAAGAAATAGACGACGAAATGAAGGGAACGTTGTACAATCAGCTGGATATACTAGTATACTCATTGCCCACAAACGACATCAAAACAATTCTGGGTGATGTCAACACTATGATTGGCAATGAAATATCTGATTGGGAAATGATTGCAGGATAAAGTCTCCACGATGAAGCAAATTACAATGGCCTGCACATGATTGACTTTGCATATAGCAGAGATCTAGTTATATGCTGTACTTGCTTCCCACATTGATGCATACATAAAATTATTTGGATATCACCAGATAGCAGCACATAAAACCAGATTGACCATGTTCTGATCCAACAATGTTGGGCTTCGAGCATACTTGACGTCCGTACACATCAAGGAGCCAGTTGTAACTCGGATCAATACTTGATCAAATTAACCTATTGATGGTGTATGTCAAAGGCGTATTCATTGAAGACCAAACTGCTACAATAATTCCACATCGAAAGGTTTCAAACGGCGAAAAAATTTATGGACACCCTTGAAAAACAGCTGGCTCCCATCTTATCAGACGCATTGCTTAAAACAAGTAATGAGCTCTGTATAGAAGCGAGAGTGGCTTTTAAGACCATGGCAAAACACACAAACGGACATTCAGCCTGGCGCAAAAGACATAGTTGATTCGCTGATAAGTGCCAGAATGTGTTAGACAAAAGCAATCAGGCAGGAAAAGTAGGATGAAGAGAGAGTATTATGAAAATCACAGAAAAATAGCAAATAAGATAATCAGAATTAAGAAAAGAAAACGCTTTAACGACCAATTAAGAAGTATCGATTTAAATCTAGCAAGCAACAAGACAAGCATACAAAGTAGTGAAAAGCCTGAAGCGAGGCTACCAGCTCAAAACCACGCTCTGTCGTGATGATATCAGCAATTTCATCGCCGATGAAACCAAGATTAGGGAAAATTACGTTTCATATTTCAAGAACCTGCTTCATTGTTTGCACAGCTCCAGAACATTGGAACCTATGGATATCTGTGGAGAGCTTCTATTGGCCCAACCAACTTTGAATGAAGTTTGCTCTATCATCAAAACCCAAAAGAATAATAAAGCGCTGGGCATCGATGAGATTCTAGCAGAAAACATCAAATATGGTGACAGCAGTATTCTTAGTTTGGCAACAAGAACATGTGCCAAAAGAAAACCAATCAATTATATTCCCTATCCACGAAAAAAAGATGACAAGCTACAGTGTGAAAACCATAGAGGCATATCACTGCTTTGTATGGCGTGCAAAATATTTTTAAAGATCTTAGATAATAGAATCGGATCATACGCCAGCAGTATTATTGGGGAGTATCAAGGTGGCAGGTAGATCCAACATAGAACTTGAGATTCTGTGGTTTTAAGACTCCGTGGCAGGACATGTATCATCCGTCTGCAAAAACGCTATAGATCTCGTAGTCGCTTGCCCTGGAATGACTAAACATATAAAAGATTTCGAAGTAAACAAAATCATCAGACCATTCGCCAATTAGACTATACATAGAGAATACGTCATATTCGGGTAACGAATCAGCAGTGGAGGAAAACAAGAAGATAAAATATACAAAGCTAGAATGGAACCCCTCACATCTCTCACAACAAAATATCGCCGACTCGAGGATAACAATACATATAATAAAAAACGCTGCTGAAACATTCAACATGACACAAACAACGATTATATACAACGAAAACAGTGCACCAGGTTATGAATGGCTCAACAAAATAGCGCAGTTAAAAAGCTGAAGCTAAATCAAGGGCGACGACAAATACGGATCTAAAAGCAAAATAAGATTAGGTTGCAGAGACAGCCCAAGCCAAAAAAGACACAAACACTGCATTTTAAATACCCAAAAGAACTCTGGTCAGCAATTAAAACAAGTTGAGTATGCAGGAGAGTGCTCCTACCAGAAGATCTTTGGCACCATCCTAGGGTTTGAAGCTAGTTTTCTGATGGTCTGAATCGATGACTCAAATCATTCATCCAATACTTGTATGACAAATCGTTCAAATTCATCCAAAAGACGCGGAGTTTCTTTCATAAGCACATCGCAGCCGCCATTTGTTCTAGCTTAAATAATTTTTCTGAATACTCGGTTGATTGAACATATTCCAATTAAACACTATTCTTTAAATTTTCATGGAAATTGCGTCTAGGTCAATTACAAATATGTTTCAACTATCAAAACGTGTTATTGTTTTTGTAATTGCATAGAATTGAAATGGCTACAACTCACTTGATTATGATCTTATTTCCATTTTGTGAACGTTAAGATCTCATATTATTCTACATTATTACAAAACTTCAAGAAGTTTAACCGTACCGTTTTGGTGTTGTGAGTGAAAACATGCAATCTAAAAATCATACTATAAATAAGAAAGTTGACTGAATTTCAATGTCTGAGGTATTAGTTGCCCTTGTACCCACTAAGATCCATTTTCATGATAATTTTCAGATTTTTTGCATTAAATGTGTTAATCGCAAGGAGGGACACTAAATTTTGGTACATTTTGGCTCCTCCTGGGCCCCCTGATGCACAAAAAGACTTTTTAAACTCAGATTCTACATAGAAGTTCCAATCCAGACCTTTCATTTGATACTCCACTGGACTACCTTTGATTAAAAAAAAATTCAAGGATTACTTCGTTATAAACGGAGATCCCCTTTAAAAAAATTTTGAAATGTTTTATAAGGTTTCAACTTTTGAGAGACCACCGCAGCTGACCTTTTCACGAAGCTTGAGTTTTCTGGCATCTATAGTTTCTGAGGAAACCTGCTGTGACGCACGGACAAACGGACAGATGGACAGACTGGTCGTGAAACTAGTAAGTTTTTGTAAAAAAAAATTTTAAAGACCTAAAAGTAAAAGGTTATAAATCGCAAACTAATAATATACTGAAACACGTTAGGTAGACCGACCTACGCTCATGTCAGAAGGGTTTCGTACTCAACTTTTCAGAAATTTAGTCACCAAAAAAATAAGCACGTTTAAAAGAAAATCCATTGTTTTTCTATTTTCAACGGTCGCCATTTTGTTGCAAATTAACAAAAATCATTTAAAATTATTAATTCCCAAAAATATTAATATTATTGACCTTATTTGAAAATCTTGAGAAGGCTAAATCAAAACTGCAATGACTGATTTGATGGAAAGTTCATAAGATACCAAAAATCATGTGTTATTATTGTTGTAATTGGAGAAATTTCAAATGGCTATGACCTAAGATTTTCGTGAAACTTACCGAGTTAAAATTATCTTTTACAGGATTGCTTAAATATTGAATTTCGTCTAGTTTAAGGGCACCTATACGATTTTATTGGGAAAAATGTAAAATTCGAATATCATACTATTATTAACAAAGTTGAGTGGATTTCGACGTTTAAGGTATTTGCTGTTGTACTCATAAACACCTACCTCCATAATTTTTTCAGATTTTTTCGGATCAAAGGTTTCCAATTACGAGGGGAGATACAAATTTTTCGCGTATTTCCCCTCCCTTACTACCCCGCTTAGTAGACATACTTAATGGCTCCACAGCCAATAGCAGAGACCTGCAACTTGTGACAAGATCCCAAATGTTCATGATATTTACAGAAGGAAATTAACTAGATACCTCTAATTTCTGCCCAATAGCACTGGTGGTCAACTGAAATCGCTGAAAAGCGAAGGGAGTGTCACAAGTTTCAACGTGAGGCTCAACGGGCGCGGAACCGTGACGAAGCACGCAACTAGGTGGCAGCATATTAGTCGGCCAGGAAATGCCTTCGCAAACTGATCAACAGTAGCAAGGCTCGCTGCTGGCAAGACCTAGTGGACAATGTGAACAAGGATCCGTGGGGCCTTGGCTACAAGCTCGTCATGGGGAAACTTGGTGCCCTACGGAAGATGGACGTGATACTGCGGGGACTCTTCCCCGCCCATCCCGTCCGTGTTGACGCTGTCCATGGTGAAACAGCAGTAGAGTGCCCACTCTTCACACAGCTGGGACTGGAGGAGGCAGTCCTCTCATTGAAAGCGAGGAAGGCTCCAGGTCCAGATGGTGTTCCAGCTGAGGTGTTGCAGCTCGTCTATCACCATTGCCCTGACTTGCTGCTCAGCACATTCAACGCTTGTCTACGGGACGGGGTTTTCCCGGTACGATGGAAGGTGGCGAGGCTCGTGCTGATCAGCAAGGGGAAGGGAAATCCCGAATCGCCGTCTGCATACTGCCCGTTATGCATGCTAGACATGGCTGGGAAAGTGCTAGAGAAACTCATCAAGGGAAGACTCACTGACGCGATTCGTGCTGCTGGGGACCTATCTCCTCGGCAGTACGGCTTTAGAGCAGGACGTTCTACCATTGATGCGATTGCAGAGGTGGTGAGTGCGGTCCAAAAGGTAGAGGCATATAGTAGCACCAAGCGATTGATCGTCCTGTTGGTGACACTCGACGTCAGGAATGCCTTCAACTCCACTAGATGGGTGGATATTCTGGACACGCTGGAAAACTCTTTTCAAGTTCCAGAATATCTAATGCGGCTTTTGAGAAACTACCTAAAGGACCGAAGCCTGCTCTACGACACGACACAGGGCCAAAGAAGGATGGAAATTACATCGGGTGTTGCCCAGGGATCTATCCTTGGTCCGGACCTGTGGAACGTGTCTTACGACGGGCTACTGAGACTTGAGATGCCAGATGAGTCGCGCTTGGTTGGCTATGAGGATGACGTTGCGGCTCTGGTCGCTGGACGCACCGGTGAACAGGCGCAACTTAGGCTAGGTATGCTAATGCGCCGAGTGAGGGACTGGATGACTGCTCGTGGGCTGAGTTTAGCACTGCAGAAAACCGAAGTGGTCATCTTGACAAAAAAGAGAATCCCTAGAGTAAGGATGATCAGTATTGGAGACAGACAAATCGAATCAAAGTCAGCGGTGAAGTACCTGAGGCTACTGATTGACTCGAAGATGAGTTTCTCTGAGCAAATCAGGGCAATGGCTGAGAAGGCTGCTTCGGGAGTATCGGCTCTGAGTCGACTTATGGCCAACGTAGGGGGACCCCGCCCATCAAGAAGACGCCTCTTGATGAGTGCTGTAGGGTCAGTGCTATTGTACGGATCAGAGGTATGGGGCGACGCTATCAGCAAGGAGATATACCGAAAACTTTTGGTACATATACAGAGAAAAGGAGCACTGAGGATTGCATCTTCGTATCCAACAGTCTCCGACTTGGCGGTGAGAGTGATTGCAGGCGTGATACCCGTCGCCCTCCTTGCTAGAGAGCACCGCGCTATTTACCTGCGCCGAAACGAGGATGCAAGGGTGATAGTTGTCCGCGAGGAGAGACAGCGATTGCTCAACGATTGGCCGCAGTCTTGGGTGAATTGCACGAAGGGAAGGTGGACTACGCGCCTCATCCCGGATGTGAGACCGTGGCTTCATCGAAGGCATGCTGAGACTGACTTCGTTCTGACCCAGCTTTTGAGCGGGCACGGGTGTTTTGAGTCTTACCTGCACAAGATCGGTAAGTCACAGTCTCCCGATTGTCGGTTTTGCCCAGGAGAGGAGGACAATGCCTGTCACGCATTTTTTGCGTGTACAAAATGGGTCTGGCTGCAAAGAGAACTCTACAGGGAGACGGGAGAGCTCGACCCGGGTAATATAGTTGCGGTGATGCTCGAATCGGTTGACAAATGGAACCACGTGGCATCATTATGCTCGGGCAGTCCTAAAATATAAAAGGGACTCCCAGCAGCCGGGGGCGCTGGGGCTGGGGGATCACTCTTCTGGCATTTCCTCTTCCCCTCTCCCCTCCCGCTAGGAAAGGGACTCCCCAGCTTGAAGGCGCCCCGCGGCGTAACAAAACGAGACCTGGCCCAAAGTAATGTGTCAAACGGTTCCAGGCTGGGTTCTCAGGTTGACAGGGGAGATGTTTAGTGGGTAGTCCAGTCGTGCATGGGAGTCCCACGCTCTGTGCATAAAAAGCATTCACCTTCCTACCAAAAAAAAAAAATTGCACTAGAAAATGCGATCATCAAAATATTAACGTCAATACTTTCTGCCAGACTCATGCAATGTACGGAGGAACACAATGTGATTCAGACTACTAAGTTAGTTTCCAGCACAGAAGAGGGTGCGTTTATAACATATTTATATTAGACACAATATTCAATATAACTATAATAAAGTCAAATTCCTCCATAATTGCTTGTACAAAGATCTTAAAGGGGCATTCAACAACGTAAACCACTGACTATTTTGGCAAAAACCAAGCAACAAAAGTTGCCTTTATCAACAAACTCTTAACAATATACGAGTACTAGATCTCGAAAATTTCAATAATAATAATGATCCGACTGACGCACTGTAGTAACCGGCTTTTACTAGGGAGAGGTTGTGTGCCAATCAATTATGTGAGTGTTCTCTATCTACAAAAAGGTGACAAGCTACAGTGCGAAAACAATAGAGGCAAATCACTACTTTGTACGGCGTGCAAAATATTTTCAAAGGTTTCAAAAATAAAATCAGATCACACGCCAACAGTATTATGTGGGAGTATCAAAGTAGTTTTAAAGCAGGTAGATCAACGATAGTCCAATTGTTCACAGTCAAGCAGGTACTAATGCTGGGAATTCAACATAGACGTACAGCAAACGTTCGTTGACTTTAAGTTAGTGTACAATAGTATCGATCGTAACGTAATGTACCAAATAATGCTTTGCTTTGGTACCCGAACAAAATAATTCCATCTTACCAAAATGACAATGACGTCGATGACCTCCCAAATCCTCGTCAGTAACCAACTCACCGATGCATTTGACACAAATATTGGACTTAAGTAGGGAGATGGCTGGCTATTCACTTTGGCTCTGGAGTACGTCTTAAGGAAGCTACCTGTCGATACACGAGGAACTTTACTAGAAATGTCGAGCCAAGTAGTAGCCTATGTGGACGACATCAACATTACATCACAGTCATTATCAACTGCAAAAAAAAAACTCTTCCTGAAACTCAACAGCGAAGCAAAACTAGTAGGGCTACAAATCAACGAGCACATAACAAAGCTCATGACGCAGTCAAGGAAAAATACCTCAAATACACAAAATATGACACTTTTCGAATATAGTATCAAAAATGTGAGCGAATTTGTGTTTTAAGGCACCAAAATAACGAGAATCTTTAATCAAAGAAACGAAATAAACCGAAGAATACAGCTCGCAAAAAAAATTTTGTTCAGTTTTGACGATCTTGAACACCAGATGCATACACAGTCAAAAAAAGCTCCAAGTGTACAAATATGTGGTAATACTTGTTTTATGCTAAATGTGAAACATAGGCCCTAACTCAAGCATCCGCAAGTATATTGAACACCTTTAAAGCGACAGTTCCTGAGGCGAAGCGAAGCTAGACGCAGACCATTGGCAAATTCGATACAACTATGAGCTGTATGAAATTTTTCGCCGATTTTCAGACTGCGGAAGCTGCAATGGGCTGGACGTATGAATTGTATGGGAGAACAAAGGATACCCGAGAAGTTATTCGTTGAGAAGCCGCAGTCCAGTCTAGAAACCGAGAAAACGCTGGTCTGACTCCGTCAACGAAGACAGTTCATCGCTGCTCGGATTTCGAAATTGGAGGACGCGGTCGATGGACCGAGATAGTTGGAGGCGCTATTTTTAGGAAGCAAAGGTCCGAGAGGGGCTGTAATGCTACGAAAAAGAAGAAGACTGCCACGACTTTGCTACTTCAAATTCTCTCGCATAGTCCATACCTATTGATCTTCGTAAGTTTGTGGTACGGCTGGTGCAAGGGAAAACAGACTGCGAGTGGTGAATGATGAAAGAATCATGAAAACGTTTGCAGTTGTTTGTTGTGGGAGTCGTATGGGTGCTTCTAATGAATTTGAACGTGTTTGTGTCGTTGTGGATTATGCAGGTGCATACGGCCCAATTGTCTGTGCTTTTGATCTGGTTGATTTTTAGGGTTTTGTACTAAAATACAAAACCCTATTGCAATCACGACCTGTGTCCGTCTGTCCGTCCGTCCGTCCGTCCGTCCGTCCGTCCGTCCGTCCGTCCGTCCGTCTGTATGTCACAGCACTTTTTCTCCGAAACTATAGAGGCTACAGCCATGAAACTTTGTAGAAAGGTCAGAAGTGATGATCTCTTGAAAGTTCAAGGGTGGAAAATTTTTTCAAAGGCGTTTAAGGGGGGGTCTCCCCATATAGGGAGGTGACCCCTCAAAAAAAATTTTCACCATTGGTAGTCGAGTAGGGTGTCGTTGGAAAGGTCTCAATGAGATCTTTTCCAAACAAGTTTTAAAATTGCCTTATAAGTTCCGAGGGGGGCAGGGGAAGGGGAAATGAACGAACTTTTCGCGTACCCCCCCTCGCGATTGGACACCTTCCATCCGAAAAATCTGAAAAAAATCATGAATGTAGGCCTTTATGAGTACAACAACAACAAATACATGAGAAGTCGAAGTTCACTCAACTTTGTTAGTAATAGTATGATTTATCGATTTTATGTTTTCTTGAATAAAATCTAAATGGTACCCTTAAATTCAATAAAATTTTGTAAACAGATGACTATTTATAAGGTTGATCTTTTCTGAAAGTTTCATAAAGATCGAATGGTATTTAACGAAGTTATAGCGATTTGAATTTTCCTGTATTACTATGGAGCAATATGCCCTGTATTACTATGGAAACATATGGCTATGGAGCCATATGCACTTTTTACCGACTTAGACACTACAGCTTTGCTAGAATTTGCATGAAAATTTCAGGAGTGATAGATATCATGTAGATGAGTACATACAATTGAAACAAGTCGAAGAGGCAGAAGAGAGCTCCTAGCAAAAGGGCTTTGTAACCATTCTAGGATTCGAAAAAATAGGCCATGAATCGATGATTACAGTACAGAAGAGTGGCCGCTGAAAAAAAATTTCATGGAAGGTAGCCGATATGAGTATCAATTGAAAGTTCTTTATGAGAGCTTTTCAAAACAGTTCTTAAACTGACCGTTTTTGCTTCAGTTGGGGCACAGGGGGGAAATACATGAAAAATGTGTTTCGTCCCTCGCGAATGGACACCCGTGATCTTAAAAACTCTGAAAAAATTATCAAAGGAGATATTTATGGGTATAACGTTAACAAATACCTCAGAAGTCAAAATGCGTTGAACTTTGTTACTAATAGTATGAACCTCGAATTTCACATTTTCTCGAATAAAACCGTCTTTGACATGTTTCATGATTTTATTCGTTGCTGGTTACTGCATTTTGTAAGTTAAGTACAAAACCCTTCTGACATGAGCATAGGTCTGTCTACCCAACTTGTTTTTAATTGCTTTGCTACAGTTTTGATCTCCACGTCAAGTTCCTCCTTTCAGCAGACTTTATGGAGAAGTTCATCACAGTCGTCACATAACTTACCCAATAAAATGCAGCTATGTACAGAATACAATTTTTAACATATTCAGGAAAATTTAGTGCTAACGTATCAAAGCATTCTCTTATTATTCTGGGCCCACATTCCTCATTCTTTTTGGTGAAAGGCTTTGTTTTCAATTCTCATATGAGATTCAACGCAACATTTCACTGCATTTTGTAATCGCTGGGAATAAGTCCTCACAACAGAATATGGAAATATTTTCGGTCTAGTGTGGAGTACTAAGATTGCTTCAAATTGATATCATCCTCCCTCGTACAAACAAACACAAGGTCTTCTTTGCGTATAAAAGTTCCATGGAACCATGACTTCACACTGCCTTTAAAAATATTCGATGACAATCAGAATATTCTGCTGCAGAAAATGTTTCCATTTTTCGAAAATATTGCTATTGATTTGTGGGAAAAGGGAAAATTTTATTAGTTGTTCATGTTGTTTTAAATGTTTTTCCAATCCTTCAAAGGTTAACTTATATACTTTACTTGTCAAGGAACTGATATTATTTAATCCGTTTGAAATTGTTGAATTTCATTTGTGATTTGAAAATTGTTTACGTAAATAATGCGATTATGGAAATTGGTCCAATATTTTCCCTTTGAATTCAAAGATCTATCAATGCATGCGCTATTGATTTACACAGGTTTTTAGATTTCCAAATATCAGTCCTTGACTTGTTTCTTTTACAAGATCTTTTCCTTTTATTACGCATTTCTTATTTGAATGCATTCTCGTACACAAATCGTAATCATTTAATTATTCTACGAATCCCTCATTTGATATTCATAGATAATTTTATTCATTTTAATTATTGTAGTTGGAAAGATTAGAATGTTATCTTCAGGAATAAAACTGAATTGCCAGAAAGAAAAACAAAAGCCAGTCTTTCCTGTGAAAATTTGCGGATATGGCAGACTCGTGTCCAACCTCACCTACGGTTAATTGGAAAGGTCGGCACGTGTCGTTGTTGTAGTAATCATTTGAAAGATACAGTTATTTGAACGGCCCGTAAGTTAATGTTTTGAAAACCAAACTAATATTTATAAAATCTAAAGCATCTAAAAAGCTCACCAGAAAATAACAATGTCTAACCGAAAAATTGAATGGGGCAAAAGATTCAAATACCTGGATGTAACCTTTGCCACTAACGGGAAATACCACGAAGAGACTGAATTTAAAGTATGTAAAGTCACAGCAATGAGAGCTGCCCTGGCATAAAAGTTTGGGGTTTATCATAAATAGAGAAGCTAAAGAAACCACAATCCACATTTGTCAAAACACTATTGCACCTACCATCAAACACATCACACTACGCCATTCAAAGAGAATTCTGCTGGCGCAAATAGAACAGGACTTTATACGAAAATCGCTTAAACTTTACCTGTAGCTCATCTTAATCGACGATAAAAAAGCTCTCAAACAATACCTGATGCTACAAAAAAACTAACACAAAAGTGGAAACTACAACAGCTGGGTTCGCAGAATTAAAGAGCACATATTTAGGGACATTGGCTGGAACATTTTAACTATAAGGGCAACATATCAAACCTAATTATTGACTCTCACCGCACCCGCTTATATGACGAAAATACAGAATGGATTCGAAATTTTCAATCCCTCACCATATATACAGTGATAGCAGATAACACCAACAACTTATTACAACACTTGTAATTAGACCTCCCTCTCAAGATACAGAGAATTCTAACGCAAATAATTTTTTGCAATAAATACCAGCCAAAAATACAATTGCTAATTGAAGAGCTTTGCTTTCTATTTGGCCAGCATCTAGAGCACAACTTACACTTATTCGCTCAAGCAGCACCGTAAAAATTGCAATATGGTCAATGATTTAGGCTAATTACAAAACATAATAAAAAGCAGCAATAAAGACAACTACTGGCAACTAAATAAACTTATCTCATTAATTGCAAACAAAGTATAATTCCACAAACTATCCTAATGGTACTGAAATCATGAACTGTGAAATAGGCAATACTTAAAATTAATATTCAAGAAACACAATTAAATTTGACTAGACATTACATATCTTAAAATCAACCATCTATTGTATTGATTGAATATGTTAGCTGTTCTCCGGTCGCTGACATAATTCTTTAAGTCAATAAAGGCGTTGTTATTATTGATTTGTCATCATCATCTTAGGCATAGCTCAAATTCGGGCCTTCGCCTCCACAAGTAGTCATCGCGGCTCTGCGACCTCGTCCACCAATTGAAAAATACAAGCAGAGATCTGTTGGCAGCATTGATTGAATCTTCTCATCATTTCTTTGATTTCCCTTGCGCTATACCCTTCAACATTTATCTGGGGAGCCTTTGCTCCCCATTATCTTCACATGTTTTGCCCACTGCAGTTTGCGTTACTTTACGCATACGGATGGGTCGTCATAAAGATAATACAGCTTGTCACGGTAATGAAATCTCTACTTTGGTTTCTGCTTTACTGAGCCATATATTCTCCGCAGTATTTTACGTTTGAATACCAGGGCCTTCTTGGAAACATTCATAAGAGTTCATGTTTTATTAGTGACTTGTAGATGCGAGGCTTGTTTTCCCTGTGAACATCTTTGAATTTTAGCACAAGAAGTATGAGAAACAGACTTGGTTTGCTGCATTTATCTTTGTCCATATTTCATTCATTTCTGTGCCTTTCTTGTAATGATTTTCAACATTTTAAGTTCGAACGCGGAACCGACCTCTCATCGGTTCTAGACGTTAAGTCTGAGTAGTGCCAACGGATGGTACCAACAGGTCAACCAATCCGTGCACCGTAACCCATTCACGCGGTGGCTGCTTGTCGGCCAGCTAGTTCGGAGAGGATTTCGGCCGCGGGTCTCCGAATGGGTTACGCTCAATTACAATATTTTCAGCCACCTGAACATGCCCGGTTTCAAAACGCGTTATCAAACAAAACCATACGGAGTAGAAACCTATTCTACGTTACTCCGCATTTCTTCATTAACCAGTCAAGAATACAAAATCTAATTTTTATTTCGCGTTCCCGAATTTCCGACGCGGTACCGAAAAGTATGCTACTCTAACTCAACCCGACGAAAACTACTCTAAATAAACGACAAAACAACAAAGGTACCGCGTACCGCGCGCGACGCGAAACCAACCTCAGCGGATTTGTCGAAACCCTGCCCTTGCGACGGCATACCTACCCTGCACTCACTTTCCCGCTGAAACAGAAAGAACCACTGAAAAGGAAAGTCTTTGATTAATTAGCAATTCATTTTAATATTTTCGAAATTCATCTTTTAATTAAATTTTCAAAATATAGTTATTAAAATTATTTAACTAAATGTTAAGGAATGCAATCATTTTCAATCTTCAACATAAAATAGTAGCTTTTCAAAGTTACACTGGTATAATATTCTATGCTATATATATGTATAGACAAGGATTCATAGCAAAAGATGCCTTTTTTCTAGTCAACGTTTCGCACACGTGAAATTTCACTTACAATACTTTCCGAACAAAACGATCATAATCTTAATGAAGTATGTTAATTTATTTTTTTTTTGACTTAACTTTAAAAGCAAATCATACTATTATATATTTATTAAGCACGATGTGAAAAATGTAGCGTTCCTTACTTTAAACTCTAAAAAGTGTATAAATTTTACACAATCATTTTGAGTTATTCGCTATTCATCCTTAGTTACCAATTGCAAATCAAACCAAAGAAATTAAATGAAATTAAAAAAGAAAACTAAACTGAATGTTAGCTCCAGAGGATATAAAAGATAAATATTTCGATTTTAGCTTTTTTTTTTTACTAGTTTACCTAACGTTTATTTTAAGTTAAACTACAATTACTTATTATACCTAATATGCAACTATGCTACTTCCTCACCAATAAGATATAACTAGGAATACAACTAATAGAATTCTGAGATTCTATTTGTATATACTATCTATTTCTTTTCTTCTTTCTTTTGCAGTTACGAATTTTTGAAATATATATATATACATATATATATATATATATATATATATATATATATATATATATATATATATATATATATATATATATAAAATATTTTTTTGTTTGCAAATTGTTTTCAAGCGAATTTTCTATTTAGATGTCATTAAAAATTATTTTTTTTTTGGTTTCTTCCTTTTTTCGTTTCATGTTCAAATCGAGCTTAAGAATTACATTTTATCAAATATATGTTTCCATTAGCGTTAAATTTGAATTAAAATCTTCTCTCAAAAATTACTAAACAGTATAATTTTTAATGGAATTATCGTTACTGTTCTACCAAATCACTGATATTTGATGGTTTGAAATATTTTGATAAGTAATTTTCTATAAAAATTTTAATATTGTTATCTCAATTTTACTGTAAAGGTGTAAACACTTGTGTAGAATAAATGAAATTATTTTGAGTGATGGTTGAAATACTCGTTTGTTATTTTATGACTTGGCTGGATTATAAGGATCCACGCGTAAAGGAGAAAATTAAAGTTTTAAGTGCAAATCAGTTCGAGAAATATTTTTTTTTGAAGCAGTATTAATAGGATTATTTAATTTTTAGTGCTATAAAAATTTGGTATTTCATGTGTTCCTCAAATAAAGATAAATTATTACGCATAAAGTTTTAAATATTAAACTTCGCACTAAATGCTCAAATAAAAACAAAGTAAAGTTCCAACCGTATATTCGTTTCACTTACATAAGTTCTGCAATTCCCTTCCGGTTGCATGGATCACATAATGGTAGTTAGCATTCTCAATCAGATCAAGATTTCCACCAGTGTAAAACCAATCATAACGTCCTCGAAAGCACCTATCCGGATCTTGCGCAATTGTTTCTAACCTCTCCTCGTTTAAACGTATGCTCCCTTCTCAAAGACGCAAAATGAAAGAACAATACATTTGAACTCGAACCACTTGTTGCACGTCGCCAAACAACTACAAGACCAGATGGCTGGGCCGAGAGGAGGGACTGTAATAAACAATGCGGCGCCGCAGCAGTGCTAATTTTTTTGCAGGTATTTGCAGAAAAAGCGATACCTTCCCGGCAGGCTCTGACATAGATATTCAAGCCGCAGAAAAGATGATTCGAAATTGCCTACAGTGCCACGCCAACGATTACGAATGAAGTGGCATTCAACTGTGCGAAACAAAGGTTCCATTCTTTTCGACTATAAACAGCAGAAAGTAAATAATTTTGAAAACTTACAGCAGTGGGTGTACAATACACTCAGTTCTTTACCTGTGAGCTCAGACACCTCCAGCGCCACTTCTTCACCTGTTACAATGTATTGGCGCTTGTGCACGTGTGGCCAAATATCCCCATCTGGGCTAATTGCTCAAATTCCAAAGTGCATGAATCCCTAGTCACAGCAAGGGGAGATTGGTACAATGTTGTCCTGCCCTATTGTAGCCCTTTCTACTGCTTCCTACAGCATATGCGCACACACGATAAAGAACACTTTCACTCACAAAAGGGACGAAAGGCGCAGCGACGTGTAAAATTACTTTACAACTATGTAATACAGGAGCTTTCACTTGTCAAATTGACTACTTTGTTTTCTCATCGGACAAAACAGATGTGCGGAATGGAACGCCACATGGCGGCAATGTGCATTTTTATTTGTCGCCAGTGGCATAGTGTTTTGATGGCAACGGTGGAGGGGGGCATTCCCAGATGGATATGTCTCGAAATGTGTCGGGGTTTTGATTAATATTATGTTTCAAATATTTATATCCACAGATCTAAATATTTGGAAAGAAAAAAAATATTTTCTGCGCAACGATATCCGCACGAAAGATGAAGTCCGCTTGCACTTCGAGGTCATACTCATCTGGCCGGGTGCAAGGGTTCGGGATCAGAATCACTTCGATTCCCGGGCGTAGGCGTCACATTACACATTCCCCCCCCCCCTCCCCCCCAAATCGAAGTAATTACGATCCCGCCTCCTATGTAAAAGGTCTTGGTTAGAGCCGTGGCGGGTCGAAGGTCGATTTCGAGGAATAGGCTACAACCATGTTCGTGAAGACTCGATAGTGGCTATACAGTAGGGAGTCAGGTGTTATTCGGAGGTCTTCGTCCAGGCAGAGATTTAGGTAAGCCAAGGTTTTGCGTGTGAAATAGTTGTAATTCATCGTCTAAGGTCTTTTGCGTGGTAAATTCCCAGGGTTTTACCAGCCATGTCCGCGATGAGGTATCGGGTGGGGCTTATTACTTGTAGGACTCGACACTTCACGAATTTCTTGTCTAGTTTGGCATTGTAATGTCGGGTGGCATCGCTCTGCCGGAAGTTTCGACGATATATTTCGTCGCCTGCCTTAAAGCCAGAAGGATGAGATCGCAAGTTGTACCGCTCCTCTCCCATCCGTCTACTTTCTTCAATCTTCTCCCGCAGTTGATCTCGCAGAAGTTGGAGCTTTTCGTGCGGTTCCAGAACCACGATTGGGTCCTCTAGCGATTTCAGCTGCCGCAATAGGCGATAAGCGCTTCCGTGACAGATCATGTACTGGCCGAACAATGCGAAATACGGCGAAATGCCGGTAGTGGCGTGGTACGACGAGCGCAGAGCACTAGTGATGGCGGACAACTTGCGATCCCAGTCCTTCTGATTCGGGTGGACAAAGGCGCGGATGGCCGCTATGAGCGTACGGTTCAGTCGTTCGGATGCGTTGGCTTGTGGTGAATAGACGGCGGTTCGTTGGTGGATGATGCCGTATTTGGACATTAGGTCTCGGAACTTGCTGGAGGTGAACTAGACCCCGTTGTCGGAGACAAGTTTCTCCGGAACTCCAAACATGTGAAAGACTCGGTTCTCCAAGAAGCTGAGTATAGGTCCAGTGTGCATGTTACGTAGTGGTTCTATGATAGGGAATTTCGAGAGCTGGTCCAGGACCACGACAGCTCCCGTGTGACCAGAAGCAAATCGAGGGTAGGGACCGATAAGATCAATGTACAAGCGCTGTAGCACGCGTTCGGGGACCTCAACCTTACCCATGGGAGGCCGAAGAATGGTGTTGGGCGCTTTAGTGCACTTGCATAGCTCACAGGAGGCTACGTACGCTTTTATCTGTTGTGCCATCTTAGGCCAAAAGAAGCAGGTTTTCAACCGCCTAAGTGTACGACCGTAACCGCCGTGCGCACTTGATGGGTGGTCATGGGCCCGTCTGATAAGATCAGTGGTTAATTCTTCGGGCACCCACAACTTCCACTGTTCTTCTTCTTGTATGGGGTCTCCGGATGCGTGTCCCATCCGCCTATAAATAAATCCATCTGTCAACCGCAGTTCAGGAAGCAGGGACAGTTGATTCTGGATAGTGTGAATCAGTTGGGTGTAGCTGGCTGACTTGAAGGCAGGATGGTCCAGATCGATCAATTGGGGGCTGTCGTCCTCGGGGACTACATGCTGGCTTCCTTTTCGGTGGCGGATTGTGAAGTCAAATGCCTGTAGTTTCAGTGCCCACCTGGCCAATCTGCCGTTGAGATCAGTCTGGCTCATTAGCCATTTCAGAGAAGCGTGGTCCGTAACGATTTCAAAGGTGTGTCCCTCTACATAGGCTCGGAAGCGTTTCACTGCCAAAACTGCAGCTAGACATTCCTGCTCGGAAACCGTGTAATTTCGCTGGGCTGGGTTCAACTTGTGAGACATGAAGGCTATAGGTCTCTCCTCGCCGTCTTGTGCAACCTGGACTAAGACTGCTCCCACCCCATGTTGACTCGCGTCACAATGGATTGAGAACGATTTGCCAAAGTCCGGGCTGTGCAGTACGGGGGCTGTAGTCAGACTCTTCTTTAGCTCTTCAAATGCTCGCAAGCTGGGCTCTTCCCAGACGAATTTACGTCCCTTACGCAGCATGTCGGTCAAGGGAGTGGTAATGGTGGCATAGTCACATACAAAACGCTGGTACCATCCGCATAAGCCTAAGAATCGGCGTAATTGCTTGGGGGTCTTGGGTAATGGAAAGACGTCAATCGCTTGAGTCTTGTCCGGATCGGTCTTGATATGGCCATGCCCAATGATGTGACCTAAATACTTCACCTCCGTCATCACGAACTGACTCTTCCGTATGTTGATGGTTAATCTTGCCCTCCGGATGTGTAGAGCCACCTCCTGAAGCAGGTCGATGTGTTCGTCAAAGGTCTCGGTTATAAGCAACAGATCGTCCAAGCAAACGAAAACTTGGTGCCGCAAATGAGGTGGTATCACCTTATCCATAAGGCGCGTCATTGTTTGGGGGGCATTGCACAATCCGAATGGCATTGTCACGAATTGATACAGGGGCCGACCTGGGACTGTGAAGGCTGTTTTCTCCTTTGAACCAGGGTCTAAAGGAATTTGCCAGAAGGCATCCTTGAGGTCTAAGCTCGTGATGAAGTGGGCTTTAGGCAACCGACTCAAAATGCCTTCAATCAACGGTAGAGGGTATGCGTCCTTGACCGTGACGGCGTTCAAGCGTCTGGCATCTAAGCATAACCGGACCTTGTTCGGCTTGACAACTAAGGTGACTGGGGAAGCCCACGCGCTCTGTGATTCTTCGATTACGCCTAATGCTATCATTCGATTAACTTCGGCATATAACGACTTTTCCTTCGCCGGAGATATGGCAAAATGTCTCTGTTTTATGGGTTTAGCATCCCCCACATCTATAGTGTGGAACACCAGGGCAGTCCGCCCGAGACCTTCCTTCTCATGCGATGGAAAAGCCGATATAGCCAAGTCAAGTCGCAGTTGCTGATTTACATCCAGTGTATGCCGTAATAAGTTAGTGGGTTGAGATTGGTCAGGAGCTGTGGTGACGGACTCCAGGGTCGTACCGGAGAATAGTGCCGGGGCCAAGTTAAATTTTCGAACGAAATCCACTTCTAGATAAAGATTCTGGGTTAATTGAGGTATGATGTAAAATTCCAGAGGTTTAGTTACTCATTTAAAGGTGACATCCGTCGTAACTTTTCCCACTACAGAGTGACGAGTTCCGTCCGCCATGCTTAACCAGGAGGTGAAATGACGGATTTGGTCCGCGTGCATTGCCAGTACCTCCCCTGCAAAATCGGCAGATATGCAATTCACACTGGCTCCCGTATCAACTAAGCCTGACACTCGTTTTTGCAGGAGGTGTACTGACGCATATGGCCGAACATCATCCCTCAATAATTCGTCTAAGTGTATGTCCTTCAGCACCTTCCTCGACTGCCTGACTTTTCTCCAGGAGCTCCGCATCCGACGCGTGGCTCGCTTTCTTCGCGGTGGGACAGTTGTAGCCAACTCCTCATGGAAGATGCGCTGTCGAGTAGCCAAATAATTCCGCAGCCTGACGTGGAAAGGTTTGACATGCCAAGGAACTTTCGCCTCGCTATCATTTCCCTGCGCGTTGGCCTCGGCGAAGGATGGCGTCGGTTGTGGAACTTTGGGAGAACTGTGTTTAGCGGTGCGAGTCAGCAGAATTGGAGTCATGTTGGGAGCTTGGTCATAGCTAGTGATGGGGTCAGGATTGGTTCGTCCGGGGTTTAGGAGTGCCGATGGGTGGTCGCGGCACTCGGTGGCAAGTTTTTTCGCATTTTGCAATTTGCGCAGTCAGGTGCGTAGGTGTCGGCCTTCCCGCAGCGGAAACAGAAAAGCGTCGGCTCCGCTGGACATGCATAGAACCGATGCCCCGTTTGTCGGCAGTTCCAACAGAGCGTCGGGCTAGTGTTTGCTTCTAGGGAGGGTCGATCAATCAATGCTGGGTCCTCAAGCTCCTGTGGTGCTCCGCTCCTCGGTACTGGTACTGGGTCAGCAAGCAGGTGGTCCGCTGCCATCAACTCCGCGGTATGATGATTTCGGGGATTTGGTCCCGTTATGCGAGGTTGTGGACGGAAGGTGCCTCGCCGCTCATCCAATTGTTCTTGCCTACGGGCATGGAGGCGCAATCCCTGTATGGTGTTGATGGGAAAATGCAGAAGGCTGTTCTGAAGATCCCAGCGCATATTCTCTCTGATAATTTCTACCAGTTCGTCCTCGGGCATGGTAGTTCGCAAGCGAGTGCTCAATCTCACTATACTTGTGTAGTACTGGTCGAACGGTTCGTGAGCGCCTTGTTTCCGTTTCTTTAATTGTTCCCTTAGCTCTCTCTCAGTGAAGCCATCCTCAAATCGATTGGGGAAGGCTGCACTGAAAGAGTGCCAAGTGGGACGTGGCGTTGATTCTTTAAAGCTCCAGTACCAGTCGGCAGCGTCGCCGCTGAACAAAAGATGTGCATGCCGGAGGAAGGCCGAGGAATCACCTCCCAGGGTGCTGGATACTAACGCCTGAATCCGGAAAAGGAACCGGTCCACCGATATCATATCGTTGAACCCCGTAAAGTTCAGGCGCCAACTCTCCATGATACGAGGCGTCGGGTCTTGAAAAGATGTCAATGCGTTCCTGGGGGGAATCGCATCCTCGATTAACCTGTTGTACGAAACTGCCTCGGGGACTAGGGGTACCAACGGAGGTGCGGTGCTGTGTCGTGGTCTATATTCGGGAGCTCTGGGATCCATTCCCGAGTTCCTTGGAGGTGGGACCCATTGCTCGGATGGTCGAGAGTGGGGCATAGCCACACTGGGATTGGGCTCCCAGCCAAGCGGAGTTCTCACGTGGCTGGGTGGTTGGCTCATAGGGAGATTCTGGAGCTTTCCCTCCAGGTTGCCAATCCTCTCCGACATATCTCTCATCAACGCCACGAGGGTGTCAACGGAGTGGGCGGAAGGCATGGGGGTCACCTCGGACACGACACTTGCGGCCGGAACTTCACCGCCTACGGCTCCTTGAAGTTCTAAGAGTGGTTGGGACGGTTCGGCCTCTGGAACTCCTTTCGCCACTGCTCCACGCGTTGGGACGGGCGTTCCGATGGGGACGTCTACGGCAGACCGATCTATGGGGCGCCGGCATAACGGGCAAAGCTCGGACGTGAGGAGGAGCTGTTGGACACAGGCACGATGGAATAGATGACCACAATCCAATCGCACGCTGTGTACCCCCTCCACTACGTCCTCGAAGCAGATCCCGCAGTTAGCTGGTTGGACCGTTTTGGATCTGGTCCAACGCTTGTCTGGGGTCCGCTTCGTTGCCATCTTTGATTTTTGCTGTGTGTGTTGCCATTGGGTATTCCTAAGAAAAAAACAGCAAGGTAAGTTGCTCCTACTACTAACTTAATATATATGGAAACTTAGAAATATATATATTAGTGGCCGATAGTGGCGAGCTATTTCGATAAGATATAGAAAAAAAATATTATTTGCTACACACTTTCCTTTCCAGTGGTCGACTCCTTCAACGGGAAATGCGAGTGCGTGGTAATCTGCCGAAGAAAGGGTGCTTTTGGTCGGTCTACGAAATTTAACCCCTAAACCCACATACATTACAAACCGTTTCTAATCTACGTTAAATGACTCGACGAGACAAGTGTTAGAGCTACCGTAAAGATTTTGTACGCGGTCAAAATTCCCGACGCGTGGAAGCATTCCGGGCTTCGCAACTCCAGCATACGCCACCGAACGTTGAACCGATACCACTCGTCTATCACGCATACGAAATAAGTAGAATCCTTCCGCGACATAAAGGCAAGGTAGCCTTCTATTTTCTTGAGAGTCCATGCTGATAGGTAAACCCATCAGGCTGGCAGTTCCATCAAGAAAATAGAAGGTCCTTACAGGGGTTAGCCTGGGACAACACATCGGAAGGATTCTGTCGCGAAAACAAAATCAAACAAAGGAGAGCGGAAGCTACAACTCACGTGAAGCGACTGCTAGAGTGTATCACACAACTCCACTGCTCCTGATAGTGGGACTCGAGTACCAGAGTACCTTACATCCTCCGTAAAGGACCAACTCGTCAGAAGACGCGAATTTCTTTCCCCCTTAGGATGTTTAGGCCCCACGTTGGGTGCCATTTGTAATGATTTTCAACATTTTAAGTTCGAACGCGGAACCGACCTCTCATCGGTTCTAGACGTTAAGTCTGAGTAGTGCCAACGGATGGTACCAACAGGTCAACCAATCCGTGCACCGCAACCCATTCACGCGGTGGCTGCTTGTCGGCCAGCTAGTTCGGAGAGGATTTCGGTCGCGGGTCTCCGAATGGGTTACGCTCAATTACAATATTTTCAGCCACCTGAACATGCTCGGTTTCAAAACGCGTTATCAAACAAAACCATACGGAGTAGAAACCTATTCTACGTTACTCCGCATTTCTTCATTAACCAGTCAAGAATACAAAATCTAATCTTTATTTCGCGTTCCCGAATTTCCGACGCGGTACCGAAAAGTATGCTACTCTAACTCAACCCGACGAAAACTACTCTAAATAAACGACAAAACAACAAAGGTACCGCGTACCGCGCGCGACGCGAAACCATTTGTCAAAACCCTGCCCTCGCGACGGCATACCTACCCTGCACTCACTTTCCCGCTGAAACAGAAAGAACCACTGAAAAGGAAAGTCTTTGATTAATTAGCAATTCATTTTAATATTTTCGAAATTCATCTTTTAATTAAATTTTCAAAATATAGTTATTAAAATTATTTAACTAAATGTTAAGGAATGCAATCATTTTCAATCTTCAACATAAAATAGTAGCTTTTCAAAGTTACACTGGTATAATATTCTATGCTATATATATGTATAGACAAGGATTCATAGCAAAAGATGCCTTTTTTCTAGTCAACGTTTCGCACACGTGAAATTTCACTTACAATACTTTCCGAACAAAACGATCACAATCTTAATGAAGTATGTTAATTTTTTTTTTTTTTTGACTTAACTTTAAAAGCAAATCATACTATTATATGTTTATTAAGCACGATGTGAAAAATGTAACGTTCCTTACTTTAAACTCTAAAAAGTGTATAAATTTTACACAATCATTTTGAGTTATTCGCTATTCATCCTTAGTTACCAATTGCAAATCAAACCAAAAAAATTAAATGAAATTAAAAAAGAAAACTAAACTGAATGTTAGCTCCAGAGGATATAAAAGATAAATATTTCGATTTTAGCTTTTTTTTTTTACTAGTTTACCTAACGTTTATTTTAAGTTAAACTACAATTACTTATTATACCTAATATGCAACTATGCTACTTCCTCACCAATAAGATATAACTAGGAATACAACTAATAGAATTCTGAGATTCTATTTGTATATACTATCTATTTCTTTTCTTCTTTCTTTTGCATTTACGAATTTTTGAAATATATATATATATAAAATATTTTTTTGTTTGCAAATTGTTTTCAAGAGAATTTTCTATTTAGATGTCATTAAAAATTATTTTTTTTTTGGTTTCTTCCTTTTTTCGTTTCATGTTCAAATCGAGCTTAAGAATTACATTTTATCAAATATATGTTTCCATTAGCGTTAAATTTGAATTAAAATCTTCTCTCAACAATTACTAAACAGTTTAATTTTTAATGGAATTATCGTTACTGTTCTACCAAATCACTGATATTTGATGGTTTGAAATATTTTAATATTGTTATCTCAATTTTACTGTAAAGGTGTAAACACTTGTGTAGAATAAATGAAATTATTTTGAGTGATGGTTGAAATACTCGTTTGTTATTTTATGACTTGGCTGGATTATAAGGATCCACGCGTAAAGGAGAAAATTAAAGTTTTACGTGCAAATCAGTTCGAGAAATATTTTTTTTTTGAAGCAGTATTAATAGGATTATTTAATTTTTAGTGCTATAAAAATTTGGTATTTCATGTGTTCCTCAAATAAAGATAAATTATTATTATTACGCATAAAGTTTTAAATATTAAACTTCGCACTAAATGCTCAAATAAAAACAAAGTAAAGTTCCAACCGTATATTCGTTTTACTTACATAAGTTCTGCAATTCCCTTCCGGTTGCATGGATCACATAATGGTAGTTAACATTCTCAATCAGATCAAGATTTCCACCAGTGTAAAACCAATCATAACGTCCTCGAAAGCACCTATCTGGATCTTGCGCAATTGTTTCTAACCTCTCCTCGTTTAAACGTATGCTCCCTTCTCAAAGACGCAAAATGAAAGAACAATACATTCGAACTCGAACCACTTGTTGCACGTCGCCAAACAACTACAAGACCAGATGGCTGGGCCGAGAGGAGGGACTGTAATAAACAATGCGGCGCCGCAGCAGTGCTAATTTTTTTGCAGGTATTTGCAGAAAAAGCGATACCTTCCCGGCAGGCTCTGACATAGATATTCAAGCCGCAGAAAAGATGATTCGAAATTGCCTACAGTGCCACGCCAACGATTACGAATGAAGTGGCATTCAACTGTGCGAAACAAAGGTTCCATTCTTTTCGACTATAAACAGCAGAAAGTAAATGTTTTTGAAAACTTACAGCAGTGGGTGTACAATACACTCATTTCTTTACCTGTGAGCTCAGACACCTCCAGCGCCACTTCTTCACCTGTTACAATGTATTGGCGCTTGTGCACGTGTGGCCAAATATCCCCATCTGGGCTAATTGCTCAAATTCCAAAGTGCATGAATCCCTAGTCACAGCAAGGGGAGATTGGTACAATGTTGTCCTGCTCTATTGTAGCCCTTTCTACTGCTTCCTACAGCATATGCGCACACACGGTAAAGTTCACTTTCACTCACAAAAGGGACGAAAGGCGCAGCGACGTGTAAAATTACTTTACAACTATGTAATACAGGAGCTTTCACTTGTCAAATTGACTACTTTGTTTTCTCATCGGACAAAACAGATGTGCGGAATGGAACGCCACATGGTGGCAATGTGCATTTTTATTTGTCGCCAGTGGCATAGTGTTTTGATGGCAACGGTGGAGGGGGGCATTCCCAGATGGATATGTCTCGAAATGTGTCGGGGTTTTGATTAATATTATGTTTCAAATATTTATATCCACAGATCTAAATATTTGGAAAGAAAAAAAATATTTTCTGCGCAACGATATCCGCACGAAAGATGAAGTCCGCTTGCACTTCGAGGTCATACCCATCTGGCCGGGTGCAAGGGTTCGGGATCGGAATCACTTCGATTCCCGGGCGTAGGCGTCACATTACATTCTCTATCAGGATGGACTGCTAAGTATGTGAAACCAGCTGCAATTTCCACGTTGCAGTCTCCTAAGGTCAGGTTTTATCGCACTAACATTTCCTTCCTTATTTTGATCATGAATTTAGTGCAAGTTGCATTGACTAGGAGGACAACTTTTCTCGCTTTCATCACATATGGAATCGACTTGGACATAACATAACAGTTTTCGGCAAACACTACTAGTTGTGTGAACTTGTAGAGTAGCGTGCCCATGATGTCCGCTAGCGTTTTTCTGATCGTATGCTCCAGAGCAATGTTGAGCTACATTGGGGCAAGCCCATCTCCCTGAATTCATTGGAAAGTTTTCTGTCATATCTCCGTTAACTATGACCGGAAATTCAATTTGTACTGCCTTTTAAGTTCATAATTACGAGTTAGTTGGTATTCATCATCATGTTTCTTTTTTTTTATTTTGAATTGTAATTGAAATGTGACTTTTTATGGTGAACTTGCTTCTAATCATGATAAAGCACACTGCGACACTAGATTAAAATTCTCAAAGCACGGGTGAACTTTGCAAAAGTTCAGGCTGATAGTAAATCCTTTGCAACATTTATTGTCCTTACAATCTAGAAAATCCTTTATGATTTCTTCTGACCAATTAGCTGATGTTGTTGTTTAATCTCAAAATCACCTTAATGAATGTGTGAAGTTTTACACATTTCTTTGCGTTTCAAGATCGTAAATACCCAAAGATGATACTTGCCGAGGTAAAAGAAATCTCAGCTGCTGTATTCAGTACAAGGCGCGTGAATGATGATTAACTCTTAGTCTTCTGCTATGTCTTCATTCATAATTGAAGCAACCTTACTGTTTGAATATTAGTTCTAAACCAAAAGCTAATACAAAAACATGTTTGAATACCGATACATTCAGTACATCATATTTCATTTTATTTTCTATAGCACTAATGAAGCTACCGTGGAGTATTGTGTGTAGGTGCCATTATTTATGGAGTAGTATTAGTACAAAGTGTTGTTCTATTTTTAGCTCGTCAATCCCCAGTGTCATCTCTAGGTGACAGCGATTAAAGAAATCATTTAATACATCAAATAATATACCACTGTGTTTGAGATACGCGTCGTTTTGTCAGCTGCTAAAAGTGAGTCTTTTGTTTTTTGCGATGTCTAAATTTGTTGAATTTGCATTAAATTTTGTTTGCGGGAACAATTTTCTGCTGTGGATATGTTGAGGATGGTGGAGAAAGCCTTTGGTGATGAGGCTTTGTCTAAAAAAATGTTTACGAGTGGTATAGTGAGTTCCAAGCCGGCCGTGAACGTGTCGAAGACGAAGAGCGTCCTGGGCGATTATCAACCTCTTCTCTTCTTTGATTATTGTGGTGTTGTGCATTATGAATTCCTTCTGCCGGGCCAAACAGTCTACAAAGAATATTATTTGAACGTTATGCGTCGTTTGCGTAACGCTATCCACTTTAAAAGGCCGGAATCGTGGAACGACAATTCTTGGCTTTTACACCACGATAATGCACCATCCCATACTGCACTTGTAATTCGTGATCATTTCGCCAAAAACTCAACCCATATCGTTCCGCAACCACCGTTTCCACCTGATCTGGCGCCGTGCGACTTTTGGTTGTTCAGCAAGCTCAAGAGACCGCTCCGGGGACACCGTTTTGATACGATAGAGGAGATTCAAGCCGCAGCGATGACGGAACTGAAGGCCATCCCGGAAACGACGCGTATCTCAAACACTAATGAATATTTTGACAAGTAAATTTGACATAGATTTCACTGACAGTACTACCAACTTTAAAAAATTTTATATAACTCTACAAATCCTTCGACGCGCGCAGTTTAAATTCAAATGTTGCCTTCTTTTTTAATCACAGTAGTACTTAGATAAAAACAAATTGCTAATCAAAAGTCAATACTTAGTAGCACTTTTAATTTAGGCAACACTCACCATATGTTTTTTGGCAAATTAATGCATTTGTTTCAAACGGTTTTTTCATTTTCTTACGTGAGTGGCCTTTAGTGAATTTATGTTATTTCAAAAATTTACATAATCAAACTTGTAATGTAAATAGTTTTATTGAAAGAAACAATTGTTTTTGTATCAAAACAGTTGCGAAATTAGCAAATGTTAACTGCAAGTGACACTGCGTGTTATTATAACAAAATTTCCCTTTGAGCTTCATGCATGAGAGCTTCTTTGTTTTTCTTTAGATTGACGTTGAACGAGATACTTGAGGCATTAGAAGCTGAAGATGACGTTGGTGGTGACATCATTTTATTTCCCCTTGAGGATGGTAGCGTCACTGATGAAGACAGTAGGGATGAAAGTGCAGCCGATTTCCTTTACCTGCCGAGTAGAATGCTACGTTCTGAAGTAGAAGTGCAAGCCAAAGCAACCAATCCCAATAATAAAGAAGATGGTAGAGAAAGGCAAATAGAAGAACAACAACAACAAAATCAAGAATTGACTTGACAGAAAAACAAGTTGGGTAGAAAGACCTACGCTCATGTCAGAAGGGTTTTGTACGCAGCAATCACCGGCAACGAAATATGTCAATTGTATCTCATTTTAAACTAATAAAAATCACTCAAATCATGAAATCCCAAAAATATTCGTGGCATCGACCTTATCTGAAAATTTTAAGAAGATCAATTCAAAACTCCAGTGTCTGATTCGATGGAAAGTTCATAAAATAGTATGTTATCATTGTTGTAATTGGAAAAATTTCAAATGGCTATAACTTCCGTGAATATGATACACATTTCATCAGACTCACAAAGTATAAGGATCTTGTGTAAGGCTACTTAAATATCAAGTTTTGTTGGGTTTAAAGGTATCCATACGCTTTTATAGGAGAAAATGTGAAATTCGAAGATCATACTATTATTAACAAAGTTGAACGAAGTTTGACTTGTGAGGTATTTGTTATTGTTATACTCATAAATATCAACCTTGATAATTTTTTCAGATTTTTTAGATCACAGGTGTCCAATCACGAGGGCAAACGCATTTTTTGTGTATGTTTTCGCCTTTGCCCCCACTGAAGCAAAAACTGTCAGTTTAACAACTGTTTTGAAACGCTCTCATAAAGAACTTTCATTTGATACTCATATCGGCCACGTTTGATGAAATTTTTTTTCAGGAGCCACTCCCCTGAACTGTTATCATTGCTTCATGGCCTAGCTGAACCAATTCTCAAAGATATTTACGATACCTATCATTCCTGAAACTTTAATGTAAATCCTAGCAAATCTGTAGTGTCTCAGTCAGTAAAAAGCGCATATTGTTCCATAGCCATATGTTCCATAGTAATATAGCGCAGATTGTTCCATAGTAATACAGTCGGCCAGGAAATGCCTTCGCAAATTGATCAACAACAGCAAGGCTCGCTGCTGGCAAGACCTAGTGGACAATGTGAACAAGGATCCGTGGGGCCTTGGCTACAAGCTAATTATGTGGAAGCTTGGTGTCCTACGGAAGCCTTGTATACATGACGCGGAAAAGATGGACGCGATAGTGCGGGGACTCTTCCCCGCCCATCCCGTCAGTGCGCTAGATGTATGGATATTCTGGATACGCTGGAAAACTCTTTTGAAGTTCCAGACGATCTAATGCGGCTTTCTAAGACACGACACAGGGCCAACGAAGGATGGAAATTACATCGGGTGTTGTTGAGACTTGAGATGCCAGATGAGTTGCGCTTGGTCGGCTATGCGGATGATGTTGCGGCTCTGGTCGCTGGACGCACCGTTGAACAAGCGCAGCTTAGGCTAGGTATACTAATGCGCCGAGTGAGGGACTGGATGACTGCTTGCGGGCTCAGTTTAGCACCGGAGAAAACCAAAGTGGTCATCTGGACATAAAACAGAACCCCTAGAGTAAGGATGACCAGTATTGGAGACATACGAATCGAATCGAAGCCATCGGCGAAGCACCTGGGGCTACTGATTGACTCGAAGATGAGTTTCTCTGAGCAAATCAGGGCAACGGCTGAGAAGACTTCTCCGGGAATATCGACTCTGAGTCGAATTATGGCCAACGTATGGGGACCTAGCTCGTCAAGAAGACGCCGCTTGATGAGTGCTGTAGGGTCAGTGCTACTGCACGGAGCACAGGTATGAGGCGACGTTCTCAGCAAGGAAGTATACTGAAAGTGCTTGGCACAGGTACAGAGGAGAGGAGCACTGAGAATTGAACCTTCACAGCCGACAGTCTCTGATTCGGTGGTAGAAGTTTTTGCAGGCGTGATACCTGCCGCCCTCCTTGCTAGAGAGTGTCACGCTATTCACCTGCGCGGAAACGATGATGCGAAGGGGACGGTTGTCCGCGAGGAGAGACAGCGCTCGCTCAACGATTGGCAGCAGTCTTGGGTCAATTGCCCGAAGAGAAGGTGGACTGCGCGCCTCATCCCGGATGTGAGACCGTAGCCAAATTAAAGGCATGCTGAGACTGACTTCTTTCTGACTCAGCTTTTGAGCGGGCACGGGTGTTTCCAGGTTTACCTGCACAAGATTGTTAAGTCACGGTCTCCTGATTATCGGTTTTGTCCAGGAGAGGATGACAATGCCTGTCACACATTTTTTGCGTGTACAAAATGGGTCAGGCTGCAAAGCGAACTCTACAGGGAGACACAAGAGCTCATCCCGGATAATAAAGTTGCGGTGATGCTCGAATCGGTTGACAATGGAACCACGTGGCATCATTATGCTCGGGCAGTCCTAAAATATAAAAGGGACTCACAGCAGCCGGAGGCGCTGGGGCTGGGGGATAGCTCTTCTGGCATTTCCTCTTTCCTTTCCCGCTAGGAAAGGGTTCCCTCAGCTTGAAGGCACCTCACGGCATAACAAAACGAGACCTGGCCCGAAGTAATGTGTCAAACGGTTCCAGGCTGGGTTCTCAGGTTGACAGGGGAAGTGTTTAGTGGGTAGTTCAGTCGCCTTCTTGTGAGCATGGGAGTCCTACACTCTGTGCATAAATGGCATACACCTCCCTACCACAAAAAAACCAGGAAAATTCAAATCGCTTTGACTTCGTTAAATACCATTCGATCTTTGTGCAACTTTTAGGATATGTCAATTTCATTGATAGCCATTTGTGTACTGAATTTTATTAAATTTAAGGGTACCATTAAGATTTTATTCCAGAAAATGTAAAATCAATAAATCATACTATTACTAACAAGGTTGAGTGAATTTCAACTCCTCACGTATTTTTTGTTGTTGTACTCATAAAGCCTACATTCATGATTTTTTTTAAATTTTTCGGATGAAAAGTGTCCAATTGTGCTGTGACATAAAGGCGGACGGATGGACGCACAGACGGACGGACACTGGTCGTTATTGCAATAGGGTTTTTATTTTAGTACAAAACCCTAAAAAAGGAAAAGAAGTTTACAGTAACGAGATGGCTGAATAATGCATCTGTTTTTTTTTCTTGTGGAAAATGCGATTGTGAGGAATACATTCTCGACACCTTCGAAGAGGAACCGGGTGTCACTGGGTATTTTGAATTACTGTTCTGTGAAGACATAGTGAACTTCATATCAGATATGAGTAATTTGTATGCCCTTCAGAGAAATCACACCCTAAATGTTACACCTGAAGAAATAAGGGTATATATTGCAATATTATTACTGAGCGGATATTTGACACCCAATTATATGAGGATGTTATGGGAAAAAAAGGCGGACACTTTCAATGAACTTTATCTTCCAACATGAGACGGAATCGATTCTTCCAAATAAAAGAGTATTTACATTTATGCAATAGTAGATATTACATTACCACAAAATGATAAATTTGCAAAGGTCCGTAGATGCTTTGATATGCTCACTCAAAATTTTACCGGCAATTTCGAAAAAGCAAGACCATCCCACATTTCAATTGACGAAACTATTGTGCCGTATTTTGGGTGACACAGCACAACGCAACACATCCATGGGAAGCCCATCAGGTTTAGGTACAAAGTTTGGTCAGTGACTACACGACATGGGTATCGCGTTAACTGCGGATCGTATCAAAGTGCAACTGGTCTGACTCTGAAGCAACAATCCGATTATGCTTTAGGTGCCGTTGGCATTTTGGAGCTGGACTCTAGGCTATCAAAGGAACTCGGATCATTTCATCTTTATTTTAATAATTTTTCATTGAGTTACCTTAACTGAAGTATTTACACGAAAACAATATTGGGGGAACTGAAACTATAAGGGAAAACCGCTTGGAAAGCTGTATCCTTATCAGCACCAAAGAGATGAAAAAAAAAATCAGGAGTGGGCTGGTCTATGGGGTCTCAAAAAAAGTAATTGTAGTGAAGTGGTATGACAATAGTGCTGTGAATATTGCTTCCAATTATCATGGATTGTCACCAATCACAAGAGTTGATCGGATTGGTGTGATAAAGAAAAAATAAACAAAAATACAAGTTGATTGTCCATCACTCATAAAAATGTACAATAAGTATATGGTTGGCGTGGACCGCTTCAATGAGAATGTTGATTCCATGAGGGTAGATCTACGAGGCAAAAACTGGTGGTTTCCATTTTTTGGTTTCGGGCTGGAGGCATCTTGCCAAACTGTTTGGCTAATCAAAAGAATCGGTGGCACCAACTGGACATACTGCCAGTTTTGCAGAGCTGTGATGATATCCTATTTACAAAAATACGGAAAACTCCCAACTAAAGACACTAATTGCGGAGTATCCATTGAATCCAGGAGTTTAAAAGAAACCAGACTAGGAGGCAGTTCAGCTGACCATACAGAGAAGGATTGTCTACAACGACGCTGCGGGGTCTGCCATGAACATACCAGAATAATGTGTTTTAAGCGTAATATAGATTTACATCTCAATTGCCGGTACAAACTCCACAACGAATAAGAAGTAAAGCAAGCATTCCTAACAGAAGTAAATCCATGTTCTTCCTATAATAATATTACAATAAAAATAATGATGGAGAAAAAACTAAGTTTTCTTTTGAGTGTAATATTAGGTTAATTATTTAGCCTAGGTGCCATTCTCCTGATTTTTTTGAAATTTCAGTATGTTATACAGTTTTTCATGCTGAAATATATACATATATATATATATATATATATATATATATATATATATATGGGCGCGAAAAACATTCCTTAACATAGTTTTTAAGGTTTGAAAATTGGGAAATGTACACTATCGTGTAAAGTTAGTATTTTGCACATACTTGATGTTGGAGAGGATTGAGAGTGGGGGGGGTGTTAATGAGAACATCGTTTTAACACCCCCCACCCCACTCTCAATCCTCTCCAATATTAAATATAATTATTCGTCAATTGACAACCCACACATTTATTTAATTGTGATCAGATGTTGTCATACAACACAATTGAAGAAAATGGGATGGGAATCGTATTTCAATAACGTTTAGGTGGAATTTAAGGCACTAAATTATAATATTTGAAATGGCAGATCCCCGATGCTACTGTAATATATTGTGCAAGGACGGGTTCTAGAAGGGCAGCCTTCTTTTCTCTAGAAGGGCACCTTCTATTCTCTAGAGGAGCACCCTTCTATTGTCTAGAGGAGCAACCTTCTATTCTTTAGGTGTGTATTCTATAGAAGGACATCTTTCTATTCTCTAGAGAAGCATTCTTGTACTCTTCCTTCTACTCTATGGAAGGGAACCCTTCTATATTTTACGATACCCTTCTATTCATTTGAAGAGTACCCTTCTATAGAATATAAAGGTGCTCCTCTTGAGAATGGAAGGGTGCCCTTTTATTCTTTAGAAGGGCACCCTTCTTCCCACAACCCACTCTCAATCCTCTTCAACATCAAGTATGTGCAAAATACCAACTTTTCACGATAGTGTACATTTCCCAATTTTCAAACCTTAAAAACGATGTAAAGGAATGTTTTCCGCGCCCAACATATATATATATATATATATATATATATATATATATATATATATATATATATATATATATATATATATATATATTCTTTTTAAGCATGAAAAACTGTATAACATACTGAAATTTCAAAAAAATCGGGAGTGTGGCACCTAAACTAAATAATTACCTAATATTATGTTCAAGGTTTATCAATTACGCCCAGTGTCACTATGGGTGACACCCCCTTAGCACCAAAACTAAAGGACTTTTTTTTAAATTTTATTCTAAATACGCAAACACGTTAATTAACTCAAAAACTGTCTTTCTTACATAGATAGAAGCATGGGAATTAACGAATTAAAATTAATTCAATTTAAATTTTAAGAAATGACATTAAAATTTATTTCTAAAAATTTATATCACTACATTACTTCCTCGTCAGCGAAATCTAAGTTTTGCAATAAATAAAAAGTACTGATGTGATTCTTTCATAATAGGCTTTAATAATATTTTCGGGAGTATTATTTACGATATTCTTTGTAAGATACTTTTTTTTGTTTTTGCAGAGTCTGTTTCTGGGTCATTGGCAAAGATGATTAGTTGGATTCACTTGAATTTTTTGATGTATTTCAAAAACAAGGCTTCAGACCTATTTAATACAATATTGATTTCTCGATTCTTTATTGACAATGTAAAATAAAAATTATCGCATTTTATTACTTTGAAAGAAGTTTCAAATGGAGATTGTAAGGATCTCTGAAACTGAAAAATTTATGATTTTCATGATTTGACGTTTTTAACTGATTAAGCGAAATTAGTTGCGATTTTATGTCCTTAATACAATTATTTTACTTTAGAAGATATTTCAAAGAAATCGTCAGTTAAACGTGGGTTATGTCTTAGCACAAGTTGCGCTGGAGATGCTACTATAGCTTCCTTTACAATTGATATAAGTTTTATTACGAGTAATATGAAAAGAGGAACTTCAGACACAGAAGCAATGTTATGTAACATGAAAGCAGCCCTTAGAATCCTGTCTCAAGCTAGTCAGATTGAAGATGATATGCTGTAGTATGATTTTTTTTAAATCCTAATAAATATCCTAGCTCAGAGAATAATTCTGACTCGAATTGCCTGCGTTGGCCTGTAACGACAACACAAGGAACGCTAAATTTAGATATCGAATCTTTGATAAGGGCTCCCGCACAAGCTTGAACAGTGATGTTTGTAAGCGAGATTGCCCTGGCTATCTAGTAAATCTATCAATAATCGTTAGACAATATGAGTAACCCAGCGAAAATGGAAATGGACCGATAATATCCATGTAAATGCTTTCGAAACGTTGTGGGAGTTTGTCTAAAGTAGCTAATGGTGCTGTAGCATGTCTGGAAATGTTTGATTTCTAACAAGCGAGGTATTGACGAGACCAAGAAACCACACCCTTATTCATGGATGGCCAAAAATGTTGCAATTATTAATTTTTTTGTAAAACGAGTGCTTAGATATGCTGGACCATGTAGTGCATTAAAACCGATTTCGCGAAATTTTTGCGGAACAAATGGTCTAATATTCCTGCCTGAAACATCACAAACATGTAATTTCGAAGAACTTAAAAATTTCATAATTATTTGTATAGCCAAGAAGCTCTCTGTCCTATGTGTTGTAGTTACGTTGAGCACTGTTGAGTTTTTTAGAAAAAATCCGAACGGCTGCTAAGCATTGTCTATCAATTGTTGTAACATTATTGACCAGAAAAGCAAGGGTTGAAGCATCAAATAATTACTGTTTCGTAAATTCAAATGCTACAATTACTTGAGAAGTTCAATTAATTTTGCATTTATCCAATTCACAGGCACCTGTGAGATGGTCATTCATAATTGATTGATGATGTTGCCCGTGATGAAAAACAACGATAAAAATTTAGCATACGTAGAAAACCGTTAAGATCTCGAATTTTCGAATGCAGTTTAATTTCTTGAACTATTTGGTTTTTGTCTGCTGATCTCTTTGAGATCACAGTAATAGTCACCACTACAAGGACGCCATTCACCATTGCTTTTTTCGACCCGGTGTAACGGTGAAGACCTTGGACAATCTGAAGGTCAACCTATCTTTTCCACGAAGAAAGTCTGCTTCTTAGCAGCAGCGAGCTTATTCAGAAGTAATTGCCTGACCTTACTAACCACTGGAGAGCAAAATTTAAATTGCATGCCTTGTATTGCGCTTTGCTGGTAAAATGAAATTACTGGAATAAGTAATTGATTTTAAACTAGCCAGTGATTCTTTGCAACGAGGATACAGAGAAATATCAATCTGAAGTGATACGGTTAGAAAAACAATTTTACGAAATACATCCCAAATTCCTGACAGGATCAACAAATGATTTTTTGAAATATTAACCAGTAGTACAAAGTGGCATTAAAAATTTACTCCGATGACGGCTTTTTCGAAATATGTGATAGCAAAATGCCATGGAAAAGTACTTCAAAGACCGAGATCCGGAGAAAATAGTTTCTTTCCGTGCGTACTTACGGCTGATGCATTTTCAGCGCCGATAATTTAAGAAAAATCTGCATAATATTTGTCAAAACCAGACGCTGCAATAACTGAATTGTTGGTATCGGTACTAATAAGGAATTTCTTCTTACTAGAGTTATCAAATGCAAATATGTGCTTTGAGAATTTTACCCAGGATCGTAGTGTACCCCATCACCGTATGATTAGCGAGCGGATCAACGATTATCTACCTCCTTGCATAGCGTAACGTGGAATTGAATCTTAATTTTTCTCAGCACATCAACAAAATACACAAACTAATATCACAATAATAAGTAATACTATTCAATATTAAAAGAAAAATTTTACAATTGATGACCTCGATAGAAAACGGTCGTGAGAGAAATTTGTCGTAACGACTTCAATCAACAATATAATAATCAAAGAAGTTAATTAAAGTAAATTATTTTTTGTGAATTAATTTTTTTGTAGTTGGGAGGTGAATGCAGTTTATGCACTGTTTGTGGAACTCCTATGCCTGTAACCGACTGGACTTTCCACTAAACAACTCCCATGGCAACCCAAGGACCCAGCCTGGAATCGTTTGACACATTACTTCGGCCCAGGTCCCGTTTTGCTACGCCGTGGGTAGTTCCAAGAGCTTTGGTTTGGTTTTGTAGCATCGTATGCAGGTGTTCACAATATTCGCTGCCAGTTGTCTGGCTCTGAGGGGCCAGAATTGTTGTTCCACGATAGTAAGGATCTCTTGAGGTGCTTTTGATGAAGCTCCTGCACTAGTAGCTTGACGAAACTGTTACAGTGAGGTAACAAGATCTGATGTTTTGCATCGTTATCTACTCTTAAGTCCTGAATTCTTCCGTCAACTCGAATGAGACCTTCTTTATCTAGGTAGGGTTTCATTAGACTCAAGCGGTTTCCTTTAGGTAAAATTGGTGTTTTTTCACTGAAAGTGGATACTTGAATGCTTCAAAATAAAACAGATAGTGAATTTTTAATTTCTGTTGGTTTAAGGAGGCGCATTTCCCGTTCTGACCGAGGTTTTTAGTAAATCTTAAGATGTAAGCCATGGTATGGTTTAAAAACTCAAATGAATTTCTATGGTTTATTGATTCCAAAATAGGTGCTGAAGCTTATGCTACGAGTGCGGTTTTGATCTTTCGAATCTTGCAATCGTCTTATGGTTGTTTGATTGGCATTTTTGGCCACTGAGCAGCTGAGCCCCCAAGAAAGTCTGGTCCGTTAAACCACATCGTTGATGAAAGAAGCTCGTTTGGAGTTGCACCTCTAGATAGAATATCAGCTTGGTTGATTTCTGTGGGAATGTATTTTCTCTGGAGACTTTGAGTATGTTCCTGGATGTAAAATATTCTATTCGCTACGGAAGTTTTGAAATTAGAAGAAGAAGCGTTAATTCTGGAAAGGGTTATGGTTGAATTTGTCCAATAATGAGTCTGTTCTACTTGGATACACATTGATTTTTTGACCTTCTCCATTAAGGTCACCAGCAATTGGGCCGCATACAGTTCAAGTCGAGGTGTGCTCAATTTCTTTAATGAGGCCACTCGTGACTTTGCGCACAAAATCTGGCGAATGTAGAAGTTCTTGTGGATAGATTGTATGTATAATACAGCTCCATGAGCCTTGTCACTTGCATCCGAAAATCCATGCAAGTGTACTTTTGAAGTTAGGTTGCCTGATAATACGAATCGTCGAATTGTGAAAGGATGGGATTGTTGGAGTTGTTGCCTGAATTTCATGCATTTCGATTCGATCTCCGGGGTCATTTTTGAATCCCAATCTACCTTCATCTGCCATGACTCTTGAAAAACATCTTCCCTTAGACTACAATTGGGATGATTAGTCCTAATGGGTCGTAGATAAGAGCCACGTCTTTAAGGATGGGACATTTTGTTACTTCATCTTGTGGGGATAAACTTACTCGAATTGAATAGGTGTCTGCCTCGGGGTGCCAAATAATTTCAAGTGACTTAGTGTGGAGTTCGTTCTCTGCGTCAAAAGATTCCAAAGTCTCTCATTGGTTTTTGGGGAATAGTTGAAGCAATGCCGGATGATTTAAGCATCATTTCTGCAACTGAAATCCTCCTTTGAGGAGCATACTTCTAAGTTGAGATTGTATTTGTAAAGCCTCTCCTAATTTATTAGAACCTGTGATGACATCATCCACGTAAAAGTCATGGAGTGCTGTTTTGGCGCCCAGTGGGTAGTTTTTTATCTGTTCAATTGCTAGGTGTTGCAATACTTTAGTTGCAAGGTAAGGAGCACGTGCGTACCATATGTTACTGTGCATAACCGCTAAAATTTCAATGCTTTGGTAGGATCGTCACTCCAGACGAGGATTTGAAAGTTACGATCATCTTAGGAGACTAGTATTTGACGGTACATCTTCATTATATCTGCGGTAAAAACGTATTTATGGAGCCGGAAGCGTAACCAAATTGAAAATAGTTCATATTGAATTATCGGACTGACCATGAGAGTATCGTTCAAGGCTTTATTATTCGCAGATCTGCAGAAACCATCAAACATCGCCTTTAATTTTGTTGTAGTGCTATCACGTTTTTAGACACAATGGTGGGGACGAAAATAATGATTTTGTGGAAGGGGCTTTTATTCAACAGGCTCCATATGGTAAAGCTGTCATAGCTCATCCATAAATGCCGTGTATTGGTGTCTTAGGCTCAGATTCTTTTGCAGTCGTTCCTCTTGATAAAAGAACCGACAAAAAGCAATCCTTTTTGAGTCATCAAAATCAATGGATTCTTGTTTAAAGGGGAGTTTTACTATGAATCGCCGTTCGTCCGTTTTTTTTAACAGTTTGGTAGAAATGATTTTCGCACTTCTTCTTCATTGGTCAGTAGATTAGCCCTGTATTGAATGTTTTCAAGCTCCCAAAATTTCTCAAGCTGCGAGTCCAGGCTATCGGTAGTAATCCCACAAATGAACGATGAAGGCTGATGGTCACATTTGGCCTTTCCAAGTATTATCCATCCGAATACTGAATTTTATTGTGTCGGCAGACCAGAAGCCATGATATTCACATACATATCTGTTCCTAATAGAATGTCAACTCGACTAGGAATATTGAATTATGAATCTGCTAACTCAATATTGTTAGGAATAGGCCAAGCTGTTGTATCCAAGCTTCGACTGGGTCGATATGATGCGATCTCAGGAATAATAATTGCTTCGATTATCTGAAATCACTAGCTCGAGATTGAATGGTTAAAGTAACTGCCCCTTGGGGACTTAATTTTGATCTACCTATGCCGTTTATTTTAATAGGTTGAGAACAGCCTTTAATACCAAGTATATGCTTTTAAAGGTTGTTCTGTTATAAAGTTGAGCTGTGAGCCAGAGTCTAAAATCGCTCTACTTGTTTTATAGTTACCATCTTTGCCTTTAATTTTGATCATAGTGGTGCCAAGGAATACATAGCTTGTTGTTTCAATACAACTTGAAGCTGAATGAGTCAGTTCGTTTGAAGGCTCTGTTGCAAGCTGTGTGTCTGATGCTTGACATTCTGGTAGTGGAAGACTACATTCATAATAGAAATTTAATAAAGTGTGGTCTCTTTTGTTACATTTGACAATCTTTAATTGTGTGACCTCTTTGAAGACAATTACAGAGAGTTGGAGGAACTTGGAACACTAGCGTAAATTGTTGCACTACTTTTTGCAAAAGCTGCATGAGCTTTTTTACCTTTGTGCACAAGAAAGTGGACTGTTTTTCCTGATTTTTCTTTGCTATACTGTCAAAAAGATTGTCTAAAAGTTGAAATCTTGTCTCAATTAAATTTAAAAACGTATCAAGCCTTGGAAATTGGCGTTGATTGTCAGCGTAGACAAAAATTGTTGGCAGAATGGGGTCGAACGATTTGAATTTTCTAATAGCGAATCGTTTACCAATTTCATTGCTTGGTTCAGCGAAGCAATTACTGCGAATTGCTTCTTGATGATTTTTCGAAAGAGAAATCAGTTGTGATATTTCCAATTCTCGCAACCAGTCTTATAACTCACCCTTAAGCTCCTCATACACCTCCTTCATCTGGACTGGGTAGTTTTCCTTGAAATAAGAATGATGCTTGTTAGCAGATCGCAACAGTTGGATCTCTGCATCTCTTGATTTCAAGGCTGCCCAATCCGACTCCAACTTATGAAGACGATTCTCGAAATACCGTTTATTCTTTCGAGATCTCGAATTCTTCTAGATGTTGGTTAGGTATCTTTCTATTGCTTGTCCAGCAGCTAATTGTGAAGATGTCAGAGACTCAATTTTTTTGTTATCTGTCAATAAAGATAAAAATTAACACAGCTTCAAGAGTAAATAGTGGAGCTGAAAAGAACTCAAACGTGTGTTCACTGTCCATACTTGGTTTGGTATCACTAGATACAAAAAATACAACAACGTTTTGTATCACTAGTTTTGTATCACGCTTGTTTTGTATCACAAAACAAAGAATCCGACAATAAAAACCACAACCAACGTTACTTGATGATAAACAAGCAATAATTTTATTCACTATAATACTCTAATTTATATCCTAAAAAAATGCTTACAAATAAAAAATGCTCAATCAATTATTATGCCTATGAATTTTTATTCATAGGTCATTACATGAAATAATTCCTTATGTGCGACAATTTAGGCAATGACCCATGAATGTGGTGAAATGTGTGTGCAAACTAAGAATTAAAATTGTGCATATGCGTTAAAAATATTGATGGACTTTAACATTCATGGGTCATTGCATGAAATAATATTTTATGCAAAATAGCCTAAGGCAATGACCCATGACTGTAAAGAAGGTAAGATTTACAATTAAATGAGTTTGATAATTCTGATTGAGATTAATAATTGTGCATGTTTATGCACAACTTTGATGTTTTTATTTTTTTATTTTTTGGCCTTGAGATGTCTCATCGCGAGGATTCGTACACAGTTTTTTCGTGTTGTTCCGCTTCCCCTGCCTATACCGTAATCGTTATTACAGTTTTAACAGCGAATATTAAAATATCCCGTGAAGACCTATCATTTGATACCCTTTTCGAATATCTTCGTTGAAATTTTTTTTAAAGGTTCAAATTCTTATATGGTGCGACCCTCTTAAAACTGTTTGACATTTTTTTTTGACCACGAAATTTTTATCAACCAGAAACTTTTGAGCTGCTCACAAAATTTTATGACTGTAGTTCTGTAGTTCCTGAGGAAGCTTACTGTGGAACACTGACGGACGGATGGATGGACGTTTTTTTTTTTAACAAAACTCTAAATACGAAGTTTTTTCCTCTGGAGCGAAATATTAAACTAAAAGTTTTGAAGTACTAATAATGAAATTTACCTCATATAATTGAAATAGTCTCAAATGATAAATTTTTGAAAGTGATAATTAATTTCCTTGTGATTAATGAACGCAAACGAAAATATTTGCATTTTTTGCACTAATTTAAAGTTTTTTTACGAGCCTTTTAATTCTTTATGACGCCAACATTCAAAAGGCCAAATCCCGAATAAATAAGCAGATCGACATTTCAAGAGAAACAATTTTGCGAATTCATTGTGAATTTCAAAAAACTTTTCAAAGAATTATGCTATTGAAAACAGGTAACAAAACTTTAAATCCATCAACATCTGATTCTAGGTTAAGCATAAATATATACCTATTTTCGATGGAAGCCGAGACCAGTTGAAAAGATTTATGGGCATGGTAGACATCATGGCTCTAACCTTAACGCAATATGATGTCCCGTCTTAAAATATTGTTAACAGTATAATAACAAGTTAAGTAAACAGGAGAGTGCTCTTACCAGAAGGTCTTTGGCACCATTCTAGGCTTCGAAGCAAGTTTTCTAAAAGCGTGAGTCAATGACTTGAACTATCAATCCAATACTTGGATAAAGGCAATTCCTACTCCCCTCTCCCCTCCCGCTAGAAGATCCTTGAAGACGCCTCACGACGTAGCAAAACAAAACCTGACCTGAAGTAATGTGCCAAACGGTTCCAGAGTGGGTTCTCGGGTTGACAGGGGAGGTGTTTAGTGGGTAGTCCAGTCGCCTTCTTGTGAGCATGGGAGTCCCACAGTCTGTGTGTAAATGACATTCACCTCACAACCACAAAAAATACTTGGATAAAAATCGTTCAAATTTGTGCAAAAGATGCAGAGTTTCTTTCATAAGTATATTGCAGCCGCCATTTTGGTTCAGTTTAAATAATTTTTCTGACTACTTAGCCGATTTAATATATTCAAATTAAACACTATTCCTTAAATTTACATGAAAATCGGAAGAAAATAAAAGTGCCTAGGTCGATTTAAAATATGTATCAACCTTCAACACGGGTTATTGTTGTTTTAATTGCATACAGTTGAAATGGATAGAGTTCATTTGATTATAATCCGATTTCCATGAAATTCAGTAAGCATAAAGATCTTATATTGGTCTATATAATGAAATATGTATTAAATAACAGCACGTGTTATTGCCATTGAAGTTCCATTCAATGGGAATTTCTATAACTAATTCTGAAAACGTTAAGATCTTATACCAGCCTTGAGATTTGCAAAATTTCGAGAAGTTTAAGGTTGCTATTTTGATTTTACAAGCAAAAATGCAAAATCTACAAATCATCCTATTATCAACAAAGTTTGAAGAATTTAGATTTCTGACGAATTTGTTGCTCTTGTACTCATAAAGTTTCACCTCCGTGATCTTTTCAATTTTTTGGCTCAAAGGTGTCCAATCGTAAGGCAAAGAGACACTCAATTTCGGTCCATTTTGCCTCCCCCTGGATCCTTGATGCATAAAATGACTCTCTTGTTCCGATTTAAAAAGCTTGATTAAAAAAAAATTTTTAGGGGATACTTAGCTATAAGGGGGGACTCTCCTAAAAAAATTTGAAACGTTTGGTAAGACCTAAACTTTTGAGAGACTACCATTTCTGTCTGACTTTTTACAAAGTTTGAGCTTTTGAGCTTCTACAGTTTCTGTGGAAACTTGCTGTGATGCAAGGACAGACGGATGGATAGACGGACAGACAGGTCACGAAACTAGTAGGTCTTTGTAAGAAATTTTTTAACAAACCTGATAAGCAGAATAAAAGGAAAGGCGAAAATAATCTTGGATGCAAGTATATGGGCAGATATGAAGAAGGTTATATATGCAAATCTCTGTGACCAAAGAAATAGCAATCATCTATTAAATGAATTTACAGAAAAAAACATACCTTGCCGTATAATATTGTTATGTAGAAATCTGGATGCTCTATAAAAAGTTATTTTTATCTTTACAGAAGCTGCTCATTTATATCGGAAGCGATATATTTATAAACCTAAAACTGGCAATAAAACCAACAAAAATAATAACAAAAGTCAAAATCGTCAGAACACAAATTCTAATTAACGTAATAATGGTTAATCCAAATTATCAAAATTATCCAAACCAACATTACCAAAATCGAAATCATCCAAACCAATATTTCCAAAATAGAAACAATAGTTACCGAAACAATAATCCAAGTTATGAGAATCAAGGATACAATCATCATCGCCCTGATCAAAATTCATTCCAAAAAACTTCTGTCCAAAATCAAATCACAAAATACTCATATGGGTATTCCAAATCAATGGAAGTAGACAACTTGGGACAATTTATCCACTTTAACGAATCTGAAATTTTTCCAGAGCAAGCCTCTTAAAACCTTGTTACTGCGGACTACCCTTTATTCGAATAAATTCATATGGTAGCCCATTTAGATTCCTTATGCATACAAGAGCGGCTTTTAGTATAATATACCCAGATCGTTGTGATCGAAAATCAAGGATACCAACTAGCAATTTTAATATTCTTACTCTAAATTCTACTATACCATTTTCACTAGCTGTGAAAATACAGCCATTCAAGGAAATGGGGCTCGACAAAAAACTTACCTTCGTAGCATATAAGCTCAATAACTTTTTTAACGGTATATCGGAAATAGTATTTTCAATAACTTAAAGGCAGAAGTAGATTTGTAAAAGAATAATATCAAATAAAATGATAAAAGTTTGAAACTTTACCATTCGATTGAAGAAGAAGGAATGGAAAAAAACGTCAATCATATATATGTTGGTAATATTTGCAAAGAAACTGATCATTTTTCTCTTCCAAGGTAGGACATTTAAATAAAGAATTGAAGGAGAAGCTTTTGAATTTGTTGAAAAATTTTAGGAACATTTTCTACAGGAAAAGTGATAATATGACCTTCACTCATTCAGTAAAGCATGAAATTAAAACAACTAATAAGACAGCTATATACAGGTACACCAGATCCTATAGATACTCACAGGTGCATCAACAAGAGGGTGAGGCTCAAAGCATGGAAATTCTGGGCCAAGGAACTAACTGAGGAGTCCCAAAAAAAGCTGATGCTTCAAGGAAAATGAAGCTGTGAATCGTGGTTGACTACTGGAAGTTAAACAGCGTTAGTATTGGTGAAAAGTTCTCAATACCTAACATTGATGGTATCCTTGATAAATTCGAGAAATGCATGTATTTTACGCAGGGCTGTAAAAGGGCTTTCATTAAGTAGAAATTGAAGAAAATGATCTTCCAAAAACTGCCTTCTTGGCCAACAAGTACATTACGAGTTTGCTAGAATGCTGTTTGGCTTGAAGGATACCCCGGCAACATCCAAAAGATTATAGACTAACACTTTACACGAACACATCGGAAAAATCTGTTTCTTTTGTATGGACGATATTATAATCCTTAGCACCTCGTTAGAGGAACACATTTCTTCCCTTGGCAATGGCTAACTTAAAAGTCCAGATAGATAGAAGCAAACTTTTGAAAAAGGAAATGAATGTCCTTTTCTTGTGGTTGGGAGTTGAATGCTATTTGTGCACAGAGTGTGGGAGTCCCATACTCGCATGCAACTGAACTACTCACTTAATAGCTCCCTTGTTAACCCGAAAACCCATCCTGGGACCGTTTGACACATTGTTTCGGGCCAGGTCACGTTTTGTTACGCTGTAAGATTCCTTCCAGCTAGGGGAACCTTCTTCTAGCGGGAAGGGAAGACGAATTGCCAGACAAGTGATCTACCAGCCACATCGCTGCCAGCTGCTGTGAGTTGTTTTATCTTTTAGGACTGACATAATGTGCCACCTGGTCCCTTACGTCAACTGATTCTTGCATCCTCGTGACTGTACTATACAGGGTGAGCTGTCCTTTCTCCCTGTAGAGGTCCCTTTGCAGCCTGTCTCATTTCGGGAAAAACCGATAATTGGGGGCCCGTGACTTGCCAACCTTGTGCAGGTAAGACTGAAAACATCCATGCCCGTTCAAAAGCTGGGTCAGATAGAAGTCAGTCTCACTATGTTTTAGATACAGCCACGGTCTCACATCCAGGACGAGGTGCGCAGCCGACCTTTGCTTCGTACAATCCACCAAAGACTGCTACAAACCGTTGTGTAAGCGCTGTTTCTTCTCGAAGGCAACCATCTCCCTTGTGGCCTCATTTTGATGTAGTAAATAGTGTGGCACACTCTATCAAGGAGGGGAACAGGTATCACACCTGCAATAACTTCTACCTCCGAATCAGTGACTGTCGGCTATGAAGATTCAATTGTCAGTGCTCCTCTTCTCTGTACCTGTGCCAAGCACTTTCAGTATACCTCGTGCAATCCACCAAAGACTGCTACGAACCGTTGTGTAAGCGCTGTTTCTTCTCGCGGGCAACCATCTTCCTTGTGGCCTCGTTTTGGCGCATAAATAGTGTGGCACACTCTATCAAGGAGGGGAACAGGTATCATACCTGCAATAACTTCTACCTCCGAATCAGTGACTGTCGGCTATGAAAATTCAATTCTCAGTGCTCCTCTTCTCTGTACCTGTGCCAAGCACTTTCAGTATACCTCCTTACTGAGAGCGTTGCCCCATAGTTCCGCTCTGTACAGTAGCATTGACTCTAGAACACTTATCAAAAGGCGTCATTTTTTGCAAGAGTTCCTTATCCACAAAGTAACTAGTGAAGGTTTAAAATATAACCCTGCCAAAATAGAGGCTATTCAAAACGTTCCAATGTCCCAAAATTACCAAACAAATTCAATCATTTCTCTGACTAATGGGATTGTATAAGAACTTTATAAAGGACTTATCAAAAATACCCAAACCACTTAAACTTCGTTTCAAAAAGGACGCTAAAATAAATCTTAAAGATTTTGATTACGTTGACTCTTGAAAACTCTAAAAACTGATAACTTCCAAACTTATTTTTAAACATCCAAATGTTGACAAGAAATTCATATTGACAACTGACTAATTATGCAAAAGGAGCAATTCTTTCCCAGAATGGTCAAACACTTTGTAACGTCTCACGTACTCTGAATGATCACAACTCCAGATATTCTGCAATAGTAAAAGAGCTATTCGCCCTTGCCTGAGTAACTTAGTATCTTAGACCATATCTTTATATGTTAGTAGAAGATTCAACATCGAAACCAATCATCAGTCTTTAACCTGGTTGGTGAACCTGAAAGTAGGTAAGCTCATACTATAAAATCAAAATTTAAGCTTGAAAAGTATGTAAAGGCATGTAGTTGACACTTTGTCCTGTTCTCTAATAGATAACAGTATATTGATCAATATAAACTAACTTGATGAAGGTAATGAGCCAACAATGACATGTCATAGTGTGAATGAAGACAACATAGAGTATATTCTTGAACACGAAGCACCAATATTTCAAATACCAGATAGTGATATATGAAGAATTAAAAAGGAAAATAATGTCGGAAAAACACGTATCGTCTGTATTTCAAAAGAAATAAGCGACAAATACTTTCAGTATATTCTTGACAACCAAACTCCCAGAAAAAAACTTGTTGCAGCTTATATCTTCAACCTCACGATATGTGCACAATTTAAAACCGAATATTTGAAATGATGAAACCCCCATACAAAACTTAAAGTTTTAAAAATGTAGCTATATGCTTTTTGATTACGCTGAGAAACGAAATGTTCCAAAAGAGATATTAAAGAACATAAAAAATAACCATAGATGGATAGAGGAAATATATAAAAAAAACATAAATGATATTATCCAAATTATTAAACAAAAATAACAAAAATTATCAATAACTGCATTATTTGCCAACTTAGTAAATACGAATGAAGACCAGCGAAAGTCCCATTTAAAAAACTTTCTATTCATAGATAAGCACCAATTTGTTTTAACATTCATTGATAAGCTTTCAAAGTTTGGCCATGTAATTCTCCAGAAATTCAGGAATTAAATTGACATTCAATCGACACTTAACTAATATTTCGCGACCTGCAGAAAACGTAACCAAATTGCAACTGATAATGAAAACGCTCTTACCAGTAACCTAGAAAATTTTCTTCAGAATGATGGAGTTGCACTTCATTTCACAATTTTCGAACTCAAAACTGGCAACGCAGAAATCTAAAGGCTACACAACACCCTTAATAAACATGTCCCAATTGAAATTAAGGAAACAAAACTGGAACCCCCATTGATAGACGTTCAAGAAATCATGAAATACTATATTACAACTCCACAATACGTTCCGCAACAAATCATAAACCAATTGAAATAAATAATTGAGTCATTAGTTCTTCAGAATACCAGACTATAAGAAACAGAATATTTAAAAAATAAAACCATAGTATTGGTAATAAAAACACAGGAAAAGAAAATGAAGAAATATGCCCAAAATATATTAAGAATATGATCGACCTTTTATCAAACAAATTAATCATAATATAACTAATATAAAACAATTCATGAAATTAAAGTAATTCCAAATCTCCACCCCACAGGAATCCTCATTTTCTTAATCATAGTAAAAACCATATCAGGACAATATATAGAAGTGACTGAGATCCTTCAAGGAAACGGATACGCTCTTGTTAGAGACAATGAAATCCAAACTACACAGAACTTCTCCAACATCATTCACATAATAAATTTGTAGCAACATGAAAATATTTTGACTAATATAGGAAAGACTACATCAGCTAACGTAGAATCTAAGTTCCGTGGTACAATAAGTTCAGAAACTCTTCTTTAACAATTTAATATGTTAGACGAACACTATGGTGGCCAGTATTGATAAAAATTTGTAAAATTTTCACCCTCATAGACCGCAAATAATTAAGTAAAAAAAAAAAATAAACTAACGTCCAGTTCAAAACTTAGCGAGCAACAATACAGAACAAGCATACAAAGTAGTGAAAAGCTTGAAACGTGGTTATCAGCCCCAAAACCATGCTCTACTGTGATGACATCAACAACATCATCGCTGTTGATAACAGGATTAAGGAAAGATGGGGATCATATTTCAAGAGCCTCGTTAATCTTCCGCACAGCTCCAGAGCAGCGGAGCTTATAGGTATTCCCGGAGAGCTTCCATTGGCCCCAACTATTCTAGATGAAGTTTGTTCCATCATTAAAGCCTAAAATAAAAATAAAGCGCCGTGCACTAATGAGATTCCAGTGCAGCTCATTAAATATGGTGGCAGCGGTGCTCAGAAAGCCATCCATAAAATTATCCATCACAAGAACATATACTAAACGAATTGAGCCAATCAATTATATTCCCTATCCACGAAATAGGTGACAAGCTACAATGCGAAAATTATAGAGGCAGAACACCGTACAAAATATTTTCAAAGATCTTAAAAATAAAATCAGATTATACGCCAACAGTATTATTGGGGAGTATCAGGGTGGTTTAAGAGCAGATAGATTTATGATAGACCAATTGTTAACTGTCAAGTAGGTACTTGGAAGATGCAAGGAGGTCAACATAGAAGTACACCAAACGTTCGTTGACTTTAAGCAAGCATACGATAGTATTGATCGTAACGTACTGTACCAAATAATGCATCGCTTTGGTATCCTAACCAAATAAGTCCGACTTACCAAAATGACAATACCGTCGACGACCTCCCAAGTCTGCATCAATAACCAACTGACCGATGCCTTTGACACAAATATCGGACTAAAGCAGGGGGATGAGCTGGCTCCATTGCGATTCAATCTGGCTGTGGATTATGTCATCAGAAAGCTACCTGCCAATACAAGAGGTGCGTTACTGTACGAGTCTAGCCAACTGATAGCGTATGTGGATGACATTAACATTTTGTCATGGCCATCAATCGCTGCCAAAGAACTCTTCCTGAAACTCGATAGCGAAGCAAAACTAGTAGAGCTACAAATCAATGAGAATTAAACAAACTTCATGACGCAGTCGAGGGAAAATACCTTACATATGCAAAATAGCACACTTCATTAATACAGTATCAAAAATGTGAGCAAATTTGTGTATCTAGGCGCCTAAAATAACGAGAACCAATAATGAAAGGGACGAAATACGCCGAAGAATATAGCTCGCAAATGAAAATATTTTTGACGATCTTAAAGACCAGCTGCATACACAGGAAAGCAAAGTTCCAATTATACAAATCTGTAATAAGATGTTTGCTATACTATGGGTGTGAAACATGGACCCTAACAGAAGTATCCGCGAACATATTGAATGTCTTCGAAAGACGGGTCCTGAAACAAAAATGGGAGCGAGACTGGATGGGAAACAATGGTGAATTTGAAACAACCATGAGCTGTATGAAACTTTTGACGAGCCAGATGTCACAACGATTGTAAGGTTACGGAAGCTACATTGAGCTGGCCATATGAATCAAATGGATGAACAGCCGATATCCAAGGAAGTATTCTTTGGGAGAACTGACCACCGGAGAAACCAAGGAAACGCTGCTCTGACTCGGTCGACGAAGACAGTTCATCACTGCTCAGATTTTGAAATTGAAGGATACGGTGAATGGACCGAGACAGTTGGAGGCGCTTGTTGGGGGAAACAAATGCCCGAGAGGGGCTCTAGCGCTTCGAACAAGAAGAAGTGTTCAATTATATTAATTTAAGTAAAACTTAAGATGCTACAACTTTGTTTTATTTTTAACGACATAGACGCGTTTCGATCCTTAATGCCGACCATCTTCAGCGCTCGTTGTGAAATGGTTATTAATCCCTGGTATTAAAATTCTAGTGCAGAAAATTAAAAAACCTTTGACCTTTGAACCCCATATCATTAAATAAACAATGTTAAGCCCATCATCCATACGAAATTGTAATTTCTATAGTGAATTTATTAAAATTTCAAACAGATTCAATATAAGTGCAATTATCTTAAATGAAAACATACCAGCTATTGATAGAAAGATTACAAATTCAAATAGGTTTCTTAAATGCTATTGTAAAAGCAGGGCTGCTTTCGAGACCAAAAGTTCAAAGTAAAGATATTTTAACAATCGGGAAAACAAAAACATATCAGATTGATGCAGAAAAATAAAAAAATATTATAATTTCAGTAGCGCAGAAAGCCAAAATAAGACTAGTTACTATTGAGATACCAAATTTTACTAACGGAAGGCTGTATAAAATAACTATAATAACCATTCCAAACAATAAAAGGACTCTTGTAAACAGAAATGAAAACCAACCTTTATCTAAATAGCCTAAGATGGATGAAATAAATTTTATGTAAGCGGTGCCATACCAGTTTTTCCCTGTTTTTATGTGATGGTGCGCATCTTGAAAGTTTTATGGAGTGAACACCATACAATTTATTTTAGCCCTCTTTAGGGACTTTCGAAGCCGGTTTTGTTTTTCTCCAAAAGGCTTTTTATTTCACCCCTTTAAGTGGCAAATCTTTTCATTTTAAATGTATTAAAATTCAGTTTCTGGAATATACTGCACCATAAATAATATATTAAAATTTAATTTCTTGGCTGCAGTGCGAAACTCTGTCTTCTTCATAGCACTACAGCTCCTCTCGGGCCTTCGCTTCCTGCAAATAGTGCCTATAACTGTCTCGGTCCATCGACCGCGTCCTCCAATTCCGAAATCCGAGCAGCGATGAACCGTCTTCGTCCAGTGAGTCAAACCAGCGTTTCCTCGATTTCTCCATTGATCTCCGGCCCTCAGTTTTCCTAACGTATACCTTCTTGGGTGTCCGTTGTTCGTCCATACAGTTCAAGTGCCCAGCCCATTGCAGCTTCCGCAGTATTACAATCTTTGAGCCCTCCAGCTCGTCAAAAATTTCATACAGCTCATAGTTGTATTGAATTCGCCATTAGTCCCCGTCTAGCTTTGCTTCGATTATTTGCCTCAGGACCCATCACTCACAGGCGTTCAATATATTTGCATATGCTTGGGTTAGGGTCCATGTTTCACACGCATTGCGTACGAGGTGTGACAATTAAGTAATAAGACTGATTGTGTCGCTGCGCTTGTAGTGAACCTTCGACCTTGAAATTCTCTTCCCCTTCCACGGCATGCTTCCTCTCTTCTCTGATAGATTTACCGTCGCTTTGGCTTGTTTAGTTCATCTGCTGTGTCGTGTTGAGTAGACGTGTGTTGGTGGTGAGAATGGGGAAACGAAATCAAGAGCAACGCGTCACGATATAATTTTGCGCCAGATTGGGCGAAAAAGCTTCGGAAACGTACGCCAAAATTGTAAAAGTGCATGGTGATAGTGCTCTTATTTGTGCTCAGGTCATCTCCGCACAATAGCTGTCTCTTAAAATATACGGTTTTCATGGAACTGTCAAACCTCATAACACAGGTCGTATCACAGATTTGTCTACTTGGAGCTTTGTTTCCCTGTGTAAGCTGCTGGTCTTCAAGATCGTCAATACTAAATAAAATATTTTATTTGCGAGCTGTATTCTTCGGTGTATTTCTTTTATTGCCTGTTTTCATTATTTTGGCGCCTAAATACACAAATTTGCTAACATTTTCGATAATGTATTCGCTAAGTGTTATATTTTGTGTATTTGAGCTATTTTTCCTCGACTGCGTCATGAACTTTGTTTTATTTGCATTGATTTGTAGCCCTACTAGTTTTGCTTTGCTGTCGAATTTCAGAAAGAGTTCTTTGGCAGTTGTTAATGACCGTGACAAAATGTTGATGTCGTCCGCATAGGCTGTCACTTGGCTCGACTTGAATAGTAATACACCTCGCGTATCGACAGGTAGCTTCCTTAAGATGTATACTAGAGCCAAATTGAACAGCAACTCCCAGCATTTTTCAAGTACCTGCTTGACTTTGAACAATTGCTCTATTGTTGATCTACCTGCTCTAAAACTACTCCACAATAATATTGTTGGCGTATGATCCGATTTTATTTTCGAAGATTTTGGAAAATATTTTGTACGCCGTACAAAGCGGTGATATGCCTCTACAATTTTCGTACTGTAGCTTGTTACCTTTTTTGTGGATATGGAATATAATTGATTGGCTCCCCTCTTTTGGCATAGGCTCTTGTTGCCAAATGTGCTGAATAACTTTGTGAAAAGGTTTATGAACACTACTACCACCATATTTAATGAGCTCTTCTGGAATCTCATCAATGCCCTGGGCTTTATTATTCTTTTGGGCTCTGATGATGGAACCAAGTTCATCCAGATTTAGTGGCACCAATGGAAGCTCGTCGCAGACATCTATAAGGTCCAATGTTCTGGAGCTATGCGTGGGATTAAGGAGGTTCTTAAAATATCATGCCCATCTTTCCTTAATCTTGGTTTCATCAGCGATGATATTGCCGATGTCATCATGACAGAGCATGGTTTTGGGCTGATAACCACGTTTCAAGCTTTTCAGTTCTTTGAGCACTTGGCTTGTACAGTTGCTCACCAAACTTACATCCAACTTCTCAATTGGTCGTCATTATATTTTCTTTTCTTAATCCTGATTATCTTATTTGCTACTCCTCTGAGATTTTCATAGTCTTCTCTTTTTGTCCTGGTTTTCCTGCCTGTTGTTGTCAGGGCTCTTTTGGCCTAGCAGTTTGTTATTTCCTTTGATAGAATTCCGTTCCTTGATTTTATTGATGTTTGGCAAATTCAACTACACCCTGGTTGTTACAATACAAAACTAAATGACCTTTACAAATTGTGATACAAATTACGTTTTCCAAATATGCTACTTAACGCGTTCAACAAAATTATTTGACTGAAATGATCAATTCGCTGAGCATTCCACCACGTTTTCCAAATATGCTACTTAACGCGTTCAACAAAATTATTTGACTGAAATGATCAATTCGTTGAGCATTTCACCCACGTTCAAACTGCCAACGCGATTTGCTGACCAGACAAAAACACGCCGGAGAAAGAACGCTGAGTTTGCGTCTCTTCGCCGGCATGCCTGCCTTTGTCCATGAAATGTAACCCAATCCCTTCGATTATGGATCCACTACACGGATAAATGCACTGGCTGAATGTGCATGGGTCAGCAATTTGGCTGGGAAATGAAAATAGCAATTCGAATGACAGTGTGTGGCAAAATTTAGGATTCGTGAATATTGAATCGAATTAAAATATTTGAATTGAATAAAATTATTGAATTTAGGTGAAATGCCGGCGAAAGGCAAATTCAATTGTTCTTAGAGGGAACAGTGAATAATTGATCAATCGATCGGTGAATTGAGTTAAAATGATCGATAAATTGATAATCCAATCGAATTGATAGCAAATGAGCCAATTACTACGGTGAATTAACCTTAAATAACTAAGCGTAGATGTTGCCGGATCAGGCCCTGATGGGCACTCAGGGTGTCAGGAAATCAACACTACCTACGTATTCTTTGCACGCCAGCTTCTTTTTATCTAACGCATTCTGGTACTCATCATCGAACCAATTATTTCTCTTGCACCGCGTTTGATGTCCGATCATCTGTTCTGCCACCATATGTACATATATACTACCGACAAAAAGTTTGGAAGCACCTGGAAAATTTGCTAAAAGTTATAACAAATCGATAATAGCTAATTTTGTATATGTTCGAGTTCAATATACTATCATTTTCAAATATTCTACTGCATTCTGAATAACAGTTGCGGCCTTTAGTTAAAGCTATTGGTGAAAATCACACAAACCTATAAAAATCCCAAAAACATAATATAACTTTGTTAAATTTGCTAAGTACCCTGCAACAATTTTTCGCTATTCATAGCTGGCTGTAAGTAAACAGTGTGGACTGTCATCTCAGTTGAAACTAGTGTTTGATTATTTGTTCAGCCGGCAGTTGATTTTTTTTATTTTTTGGTTATTCAACTTCGAGTATTACAAATTTCAATAAATTTTTTTGTTTTGGGTTCAAAATGCGATCCGCAATTGTTGTTTTACGATGTGAAGGATTCTCGCATAAAGATATTGCAAAAAAGCTGAATATATCGCCAAAAGGAGTTCATTACACACTTGCGAAACACCGGGAGACTGGCAGTTTATCGGATAGAATGTGGAGCGGTAGACCAAAAACCATTTTTGCAGCAGAAGACAGATTTATAGCAACAACTTCCCAACGGAATCGTCGACTTACAGCACCGTACGAGTATATAACCCGGGAGTTAAATAAAATGCGATAAAAAAAAGTATCAATTTCTACAGTGGAGAATTGTCTTGCATCTGCTGATTTGCGGTTGTGTAGCAGCTAAAAGCCCATTATTACGGATGATACATAAGAAAACACGTCTACGATGGTCATAACAGCGTGAACTTTGGACAATGGAACGGTGAAATAGTGTACTATGAACAGCGGAGCCCAAATTTGAAATTTTTGGCTCTAATCGATGAATTTTTGTCCGTCGTAGAACCCATGAACGAGTACTTGAAGATTGCTTAGTATCATCAATAAAATACGAGTGCGGTAACGTTATAGTTTGGGGGTGTTTTACTAAGGCAATTATCGGAGATCTTGTAAAAATTGATGGTATCATGAGGAAGGAGCAGTATTTGAAGACATAACATGATCATGCTTTGCCTTCAGGGACATGCATTGTGGGTGAACCATTCATGTTTCAACAAGGTAATGACCCGAAAAACTCAGCTACAATATGCAAAGCCTTTCTGAAAGAACAAGAAATGAATGGTACTCTTCAACTGATGGTGTGGCCACCGCAATCACTTGACTTATCACTTGTAAAAAAATGTGGGATGAGTTGGGCAGAAAAGTCAAAGAACGTTTGCCACAGAGCACTAGGTGATAATGTCTACAGGAAGCTTGAAAGAAATCGGCGCTGAATATTTAAGTAAATTAATGGAGAGAATGCCCAGAATCTGCCAAGTTGTTATTAGGGCCAAGGGTAGTTATATAGGTGAAAATCAATTATAGATTAAGTTTGTGTTTAATAAAGAAAAATTTGGTTTGATGTTATAGTTTAGTTGCCGATTTCATAAAATACATAATCACTCATGGTAAAATAATATTGTTTCCTTTATAATTTTTTGAATAATTATTGATATTAGAAGTGCTTCCAAATTTTTTGTCGGTAGTATATATAACATATATATATATATATATATATATATATATATATATATATATATATATATATATATATATATATATATATATATATATATATATATATATATATATATATATATATATATATATATATATATATATATATATATATATATATATATATATATATATATATATATATATATATACAGATTTGTGTATTTCTTGGTTTAAACATAAAGTGAACTCTACAATCAATCTCAAGAAGTTTACTTAAAAATATCGTTCTTAACCATATCACTCGTTGACGTTTATTCGATACCCATCGCCTTCATTTTCGGTGAACTATACCACACAATTTTCATGAAAGCTTTATGAAAGTGATGTCTTATAATTAGATGTAAACAAGACCGTTCATTTTCATGTTCATCTTTAAAATTATGATCAGTTATAGAAAGAAAAAAACGTTTAGTAAAAAAAAGAAAACCGACCTAAAAAGGATGAAACAAATGGAAGCGGTGCCATATCATTTTTTCCCCGATTCTTTTGTGATAGCACAGATGTTGGAAGTATTTATGTTGAAATGGGGAAATTGATTTGGCACTGCTTCCATAAAATTTGTTTCATCCTTTTTAGGGCATTTCGAATTTGGTTTTCTTTTTTCTCTAAAAGTATTTTATTTCACCCTTTTTAAAGGCAAATTTTTTCGTTTCAGTCCTTTCAAAACTCAGTTCGGTTTTTTAAAAGTGAGCTTCATCACACACTCGAATGAATCTTTCTATCAGCTTTGATATAAACCAGAGCTATACATTGGTCACAAAAATCACGGGGTTTCGTCTTAAACATCCTCTGCTATGTTTTTGCTTAAACGTTTTGAATGATTAATAAACCTAGTCGAAATATAGCTGAAAACTGGGCGCAAATTGAAGCAAAATTGCGACCTTCAGGCACAAATTTCGTTATATTCTATGCATACTCACACACACGCACGCATATATATATATATATATATATATATATATATATATATATATATATATATATATACATATATACTTAAGCATATAGACGTGAAGTTAACTCTGCAATCAATCTCAAGAAATTTACTTAAAAAGATCCTTCTTCACCGTATTACTCGTTCACGTTTATTCGATACCCATTGCCTTCGTTTCCAGTTAACTGTGGCACATAATTTTCATGAAAGTCTCATGAAAATTAGTTCAATGAAAACTCGATTATGCATCTTCATGATCATCTTTAAAGTTATGATCATCTTTAAAGGAAAAGTATCGTTCTTTTAGGTTGGGATTCTCGCTGGTCTTTAGTATGGTATTCACTCATTTTAGATTTCTGAGTATATGCTAATGTATAATATTAACTGGAAAGTAAGGAATCGACTCTATAATTTGCAATCACTCAATCCTTATTATTCCTTTGGGAAGTTTTATAAATCCTATGTGTAGCGTTTACGTCTAAGGATGTAAGAAGATCCTTTACTAAGTTCATCATTAAGCAAAGAATGAATGCGGAAAAGAAAAGCATCTTGAAATTTTCCCTCTAATATTGTTGAATTGTATTTATGCCACATTTAGAATTAATTTATTGGTTATTCCTACAGAGTCCTTGAAAGGATTATAATTCTGTACCGAACATTTTAGATCAGTATGTTGTCCTTCATTTGAAACCTCTACGATCAAAATCCTTACACGCGTCGGTCAGTTATAGTGAAAAATTGTGGTGAAAGTCGGAAATTTGTTATTTTTAATGGCAAATGCCCTTAACAATTGCTTAAATTTTTTATCCTTTAAATGGGACCTAACAGGAAGAAAAACGTATCATTTACTGACTCTTCTATCTATCTCCGTTTAAAAGTTATGCGTGAACATACATAAAGCAAGTTGGGTAGACAGACCTACGCTCATGTTAGAAGGGTTTTGTATCACACTTCTCCGAAATGCAAGCACCAGTCAAGAAACATGTCAACGAGATGTGGACGTTTAAAAGAAAATCCATTGTTCCTCTATTTTCAACGATCACCATTTTGTTGCAAACTAACAAAAATCACTCAAGTCATGAATTCCCAGTAGTATTTATGTCATTAATCTTATATGAACATTTTAAGATCAAATCAAAACTGATTCGATGGAAAGTCCATAAAATACCAAAATTATGTGTAATTGTTGTTGCAATTCAAGAAATTTCAAATGCCTCTAACTTCCGTGTACATTATTCGATTTTTATCAAACTTATAGAATATAAGCATCTTTTATAATACTACCTAAATATCGAATTTCGTTGATTTAAAGGATACCTATACGATTATATTGGGGAAAATGTGAAATTTGAAGATCATATTATTATTAACAAAGTTGAGCGAAATTTCACTTCTAAGGTATTTCTTGTTGTTGCACTCATAAATACCTACCTGCATAGATTTTTTCAGATTTTTCAGATCACAGGTGTCCAATTGCAAGGGGGGGGGGGACCAGTTTGTTGTGTATTTCCCGTCCCTGTGCGCCCCCTGAAGTAACAAATAACAGTTTAAGACCTGTTTTGAAAAGTTCTAGTCAAAACCTTTCATTTGATACCCATATGGGCTACCTTTGATGCATTTTTTTTCGGGGCCACTCCCCTCTAGTGGGAGACCCCCTCAAAGCCATATACAATTTTGTTATAGTCGAACTTTGAAGAGAGCACCAGTTTACAGCTACGTACAAAATTTGATGTTTCCAGCTTAAGTAGTTTGCGAGAAAAAGTTCTGTGACTCAAAGACACGACGCGATTTTAGTAGGGTTTTGTAAAATTATTTTACAAAACCCTAAAAAAGGGACAACAAAAATATGCGTGATGAATTGATAATCTTCTTTCCTTTGAAAGTCGGTCAAAACGTATCGTCTTTTTATGTCGCAATGCTCGTCGATCTTTCATATGGAAATCACTCATTGTAGAATTTTGGGCATATGATATATATTATCAAGAAAGTAACCAATCAATTTTTAAATGGTGAATAACTCTATAATTTGCAATCACTTAATCCTTACTATTTCTTTGGAGAATTTCGTGAACCCTATGTGTAACGTTTACATCTAAGGATATAAGAAGGATCTGTTAATAAGTTCATCAGTAGGCCAAGAAAGAATGCGGAAAAGAAAAGCATCCTGAAATTTTCCCCAATGAAATTACTCTAAATAATTTTGAATTGTATTTGCGATTACGTTACATTTAGAATTGATTTATTTGTTGTTTTCGGTAGTGATGAGTGACCAAAATGTACCGTTTATGCAGGGAACTAAGAATACTGATAATTTTTATCTTCAGTCACCAAAAGGTCCGGTATCTCTATCAAAATCTTGAAGAGTGCAAAATAGTTAGCATTATTCGTACAAAAGATCATTAAAATTCAATATCTGGACTCTTGCACTGTTCATACCTAGAAAGTTTTTGAAAGGATCAAAATTTTGTGCTGATATATTTTAGTCAAATATGTTGTCCTTCATTTGAAGCCTCTATAATCAATATCGTCATATGCGTTGATTAGTTATGCTGAAAAATCGGGGTGAAATTTGGAAATTTTTAGTTTTAACGTTCAAAGTCCTTTATCGTTATTTGATTTTCTCGTCCTCTAAATGGAACCTAACAGAAAGAAAGACGTATCATCTGCTCAAAACAGGACTCATCTATCGATCTCCGTTCAAAAGTAATGCATGAACATACATAAAAAAATATATTTACGTGATGAATTGATAACATTCTGTCCTTTGGAAGTCGGTTAAAAATTATTTAGAACTGATATCAAAATATACAAATATTCAATGTGCAAATGACAAACTATTTTTATATGACGAAATGATAAATGAAGAATACATATTAAAACCTCTTGGCGACATTTATATCAGCATAATCCTGGTAATCCTCATAATTGCACAATGAGAAAAAATAACCGCCCAAGCATCAATAAATAACAGAAAATGTGATAATAATAAAAAATTTGTATACTAAAAATTGTAACGACCAATCAATTACAATCAGAAATCATAAAATTATGTAGTTGGCCAATTGTAAAATCATAACAGGAAATGTAACCTATCCAAACGGAAAAGATGGAATTCTTTATAGTTACATGAATGAGCTGCATTTTTTTTTTAATAATTTTTTTTCCATAAAAAATTATTAGAGAAGAAAAATGTTGGAAGAAGGTGGTTTCGACGTGTGTACTAATTCTCATCAGGCCTCCACTCTTAGATACACACCGGTGATGGCCACCACCATGCTTAGAGGTAATTCAAGAAAAACTTTCATGGCATGCACAACAAATAGCCTTGTTACAAAAGAACATGATCTTAAACATCCAACATTTTGTTCCAATATCGCTAAAATCATTGACTTACCTCAACCTTAAATGTATTTTTGTTATTCATCTTATCTGAGAATTTGGAGAAGATCCAATCAAAGGTGTAGTGTCTGGTTCTATGGAAAGCCCAAGTAGCTAGAGAATACCAGTTCTGGACCACTGTTCCCATACGAATTGAGATTGATTTTGCGCGCCACCTAGTGGCGGAAATTGGAACTTATGGCGCTTGAAGCGGCCGGGAATGAAACTAATGGTTTGTGTCTCGGATATATGGGTGCGTATCTTGGGTGTATGGATGTGTATCTTAGGGTGGAATAGGGAGGTGCATGAGATCAGAAGGTATGAGTCTGGAATAGGTGTGGATGTTATGGATGGTTGTGGCGAGGGTGTGTGTCTAGGGTATGAGGATATGTGTATCAGATTTGTGTAGGTGTGGGCCTTAGATATGTATACAAGATTGGCATAGGTGAGTGCCGGGGATGAGAAGGTATGGGTCTAAGGTAAATATACATCTGTATCTTGGTTAGGTAGGTAAGTGTTCTGGGTCTTAGTAGCCTCCAGCGGTTAATAGTGGAACTGGAAAGTTGATTTCTGTCTAGGATAGTCCCATATTTTCAATCAATAGATTAGAGCTCTAGATTTCTCAGCGTGTTTATGTTGGAAGAAGGTGGTTTCGACGTGTGTACTAATTTTCATTAGGCCTTCACTCTTATATACACACCGGTGATGGCCACCACCATGCTTAGAGGTAATTCAAGAAAAACTTTCATGGCATGCACAACAAATAGCCTTGTTACAAAAGAACTTGATCTTAAACATCCAACATTTTGTTCCAATATCGCTAAAATCATTGACTTACCCCAACCTTAAATGTATTTTTGTTATTCATCTTATCTGAGAATTTGGAGAAGATCCAATCAAAGGTGTAGTGTCTGGTTCTATGGAAAGCCCAAGTAGCTAGAGAATACCAGTTCTGGACCACTGTTCCCATACGAATTGAGATTGATTTTGCCCGCCACCTAGTGGCGGAAATTGGAACTTATGGCGCTTGAAGCGGCCGGGAATGAAACTAATGGTTTGTGTCTCGGATATATGGGTGCGTATCTTGGGTGTATGGATGTGTATCTTAGGGTGGAATAGGTAGGTGCATGAGATCAGAAGGTATGAGTCTGGAATAGGTGTGGATGTTATGGATGGTTGTGGCGAGGGTATGTGGATATGTGTATCAGATTTGTGTAGGTGTGGGCCTTAGATATGTATACAAGATTGGCACAGGTGAGTGCCGGGAATGAGAAGGTACGGGTCTAAGGTAAATATACATCTATATCTTGGTTAGGTAGGTAAGTGTTCTGGGTCTTAGTAGCCTCCAGCGGTTAATAGTGGAACTGGAAAGTTGATTTTTGTCTAGGATAGTCCCATATTTTCAATCAATAGATTAGAGCTCTAGATTTCTCAGCGTGTTTATGTTGGAAGAAGGTGGTTTCGACGTGTGTACTAATTCTCATCAGGCCTCCACTCTTAGATACACACCGGTGATGGCCACCACCATGCTTAGAGGTAATTCAAGAAAAACTTTCATGGCATGCACAACAAATAGCCTTGTTACAAAAGAACTTGATCTTAAACATCCAACATTTTGTTCCAATATCGCTAAAATCATTGACTTACCTCAACCTTAAATGTATTTTTGTTATTCATCTTATCTGAGAATTTGGAGAAGATCCAATCAAAGGTGTAGTGTCTGGTTCTATGGAAAGCCCAAGTAGCTAGAGAATACCAGTTCTGGACCACTGTTCCCATACGAATTGAGATTGATTTTGCGCGCTACCTAGTGGCGGAAATTGGAACTTATGGCGCTTGAAGCGGCCGGGAATGAAACTAATGGTTTGTGTCTCGGATATGTGGGTGCGTATCTTGGGTGTATGGATGTGTATCTTAGGGTGGAATAGGTAGGTGCATGAGATCAGAAGGTATGAGTCTGGAATAGGTGTGGATGTTATGGATGGTTGCGGCGAGGGTGTGTGTCTAGGGTATGAGGATATGTGTATCAGATTTGTGTAGGTGTGCGCCTTAGATATGTATACAAGATTGGCATAGGCGAGTGCCGGGGATGAGAAGGTATGGGTCTAAGGTAAATATACATCTGTATCTTGGTTAGGTAGGTAAGTGTTCTGGGTCTTAGTAGCCTCCAGCGGTTAATAGTGGAACTGGAAAGTTGATTTTGTCATCAATAGATTAGAGCTCTAGATTTCTCAGCGTGTTTATACTTTGGCGCTTTTAGCGATAGATAATTATACTATTTATGGTTGTTATTCATCTGGAAGGATTTTTCATATATTCATTGCTTCTAGTCTTCGAGTAGTTTTTAACCGACTTCCAAAAGTAAGAAGGTTATCAATTCATTGCGTATATTTTTTTTTTGCTTTTTTTTTGTATGTTCACGCATAATTTTTAACCGGAGATAGATAGAAGAGTCCTGCTTTTGGCAAATGATACGTCTTTTTTCCAGTTAGGTCCCGTTTAAAGGATAAGGAATTCAAGTAACAGTAAAGCACTTTTACGTTAAAACTAAAAAAATTCCGACTTTCACTCCGATTTTTCAGCATAACTGATCGACGCGTGTAAGGATTTTGATTGTAGAGGTTTCAAATGAAAGGCAACATATTGATCTAAAATGTACCGGAACAGAATTGTAATCCTTTCAAGGACTCTGTAGATATTAACAGTTAAATATGATACTTTGATGTCAAGAAATCGAATTTGAATGATATTTCCTACGAAAAGTGCCGATTAGTTGGCACTCTGCAAGGATTTGTTTGAGATACCGTGTCCTTTGGTGACGAGTGATAAAAATGATCAGTATCCTAAATTTTCTACATAAACGGTACATTTTAGTCCATCATTTCGGTTTCGGAAGTCGGTTTTCTGTTTTTTTTGCTATTCATAGTTGTTATAATCTTTAGTGGAAGTGCTTCTCGGGTCTTTTACGCTTCTAGCGGTAGATAGTTTTTTACCCATGACTGCTTTAATGTATATGTTAGGAGATTCACGTCTAGAGTTGATAGCTTGAAGTATTAGGGTTGCTGATCAATTAGGGAAGTTCTATGGATAACCGGCGCTCTGGGTGACAGGTTTACTACTTATAGGGCTTGAGAATTTCTAGCGTATCTCACTACTGAGGGGCTTCCGGGTCGAGCGATTCACTTTATCATATTAGGCGTGCTGAACGTTTTTTTATGGTACGATTGGCTGCGCGGTGACGGCGGGCGTTTGTATAGACGGATGACTGCGATATTGATGGGTGATGGACTTGTCTGTCAGCGCGTATTCTAAGTCATGGGAATTTACTTCATGAGCGCTTGGATAAGGAACGCGCTGCTCAGCGATTGGTGTCTTTGGCTAAGGATGTGTGGAAATGGCCGATTCGCTTGATCATGCTAGCCATGCTGGAAGTTTTTATGATGGGAGTAGTTGCGTGGGATGGAGGGCGCTGCTATAGACGGGTGGCGTTGCATTATGGATGGGCGACGGGCTTGCCTTTCGACGGGTGTTCTAAGGCGTGAGAATTTGCTTCATGGGTGCTTGCTTAAGGTACGTTTTTGCTCCTCGTTTGATGACTGTGGTTAAAGATGGACGGTATTGTAGATGTGATGCGCGTCGGTTGTTTCCACCAAGGCGGATGTTGTGAGCCGTAGAAATTTGTCTCTTGAGCGTTTGGCTATTCGGAATGATTTGCGTCGCTTGTCGGAGGATCGTGATTGCGGTGTAGATTTGCTCGGTGGCGAGTTCTGTTAAGCATGGAAATTGACCTCGGGGATTTGTGACATGTGCAAGTGATATTGCTTATTATGAGTAGTGTTTTGTACGCATAGACTTCCCTGTCGGCAGGAGTTTTAGGGTATCGGAATCTACAGCGTGGAAGAAAAGTGGCATGGCGTACATTGCATTGCAATATGGTTTTGCTTGATGGAGGCGGCTTTTTTTTGTTGTGGTGGCCGTGGGCAGCGAGTAAAATGATGCGCGGCATTGACACGTGTTTTCATAAATGTCCATTCACAGATGCGCCTGTTCTAGTTTGCTGATTATTATTTACATTGATCGTTTTCAGTTTCTTTTTGCTTGGATACATCGTTTCTTTGTTTTGTGTTTCATTGCTATTGTATATTATTGCTTTTATCGGTTTCATGTCAATAGTACTTTAAGAATCGTCTACAATGTATTTTGTTCGGGTAGACTATTATGTTGATTGCTCAAATCTATGGATGCAGTGAAAGAGATCTTAAAGTTTGTTGTAATGCGTTCTTGATATGAAGTATAGTATTAAATTTTAGTTTGCTTGTAGCAGCATTTTGTTTGTCTTCATCATCATCACTTATTTCTTAAAGCAGTTTCTATACTTCATTCCCTGATTTTACTATTATGTAGAAGTATGGCACTATATTCATTCGTTTTTTTTCTTTACTATAGGATGCCCATTGGTTTTGCTCAAAAATTCTAATAATTCCTTCCAAGACGAGTTATTTTTTCAAATTAATGATCTTGTAGTGCATGAGATGATGATAATTTTGTTCGTACATCATATGATTTGTCCCTTTTGATAAGTGCTTGGGTCTATTTTTTAGATCACTATGTTGACACGTATGTTTTGGGTATCTATTCTAAATTTGAGATTATTTATGGATGTTGTATAGGAAAGATATTACGGTTTATGGCTTCCGGAATGCTACTTTTTTATGATGGATGTAGAAATCATCGTGGTGGTCCTAATGAGTAGGAATATGCACGCATTTTCATTGATAAATAATGGGTACGTACTGAAAGGAAGAACGTAATATAGAAAAAAGTGAATGCAGTAGGTCATTGACACTAGGGGTTTGTTGGTATTATGGTATTATTCTTTGTTTATGCCCATTATGCATGGAAAAATATTTTTTTAGTCATGCTAGCATTATAGGCATGCACTAGATTGAATAGATTTTTATATTTACTTTGAATTAGGTGTTGTTATTATGGGTCTGTATTATTTAGTTTAAGTAGTTTCATGAGTGTCAGTGTAATATAGAGTAAAACTTTTATTTTATGCTTGTCTCATATTCTTCATATCATGGTTTCTAGTATTGAAAAATTATTTATGTATGAATCAATCTAGTATGATTTTTCGACATTTCCCAATTTCTCTAGGCATATTTTCATTTCGAACTTGTTGATGTTTTGAGTATGTTAATTTTTAATTTGTTATCTCCTTAGGAAAATGATGCATGCTTTGATGGTGCCATTAAGTTGATACTTTTCGGATGCATATGATTGCATGAGAATTTACAAACCTCATACTTTGTGTGCTTGTATTAAGCGTAAAGCCACTTCTGCTATATTCATATACATTTTCAATATTTGTGCATTAAGTAAAATACGTATTTACTACATTTTAAATATACTGGATTTATTATCATAGGGATTTTCGGGTATATTCAAGTATTATTTTCACATAAGTAAAATATACTCTTATTGAGTTTTTTTTCTTATCAAAACTTTTTTCTGCTGGATGCTTGCTTAATTTTTATAGGTTTGAAGAAGATCTAATTAGTTTTCAACATATAGGATATGTTTTGGGTTGGCACACTGCTACTATAGATCACTTAGGCTTAGCTATAGATAATGATGTGTGGTAGCATATGAGTTTATAGTATGCTATTTTTAGATCGATCTCATCGTATCATGTATAGACAAGTAGCATATATTATGGAGTGTTCTTGATAAGGATGGTCGCGAGTCATTGTAGCATGTTAAGAGATGATCATTACTTCCAGGAGGTGTTTGTCTGCTGGTTATTTGATGAACAGATGTACACTTGAGTTGAGTGAACTCATGCGGGTTTTTTCTCCATCGCTAGATATTTTTGAATGGTAGGGTTAAGTGTTTGATATTTGCGAGTTTCGGATATGATAAGAATGTATAGATCATTATGCTTGGTTGTTGTTGGTATTTAATTGCTTGAGCAGTGTTAGATCAGATGTTAAAATAAAAAGACTGTGTTTCTTTCTAATAGAAATAATTTATTGAGTAATGCTACTTTTTTTGTTATATATAAATAAATTTCGATACAATTTACAGCACACCTGATAAATGGCTTAATATATTTATGAATTCTATAGCATATTGAACAATTTTCAAGTTAATTTAACCTAGGTTTATTCAGCTGCACTATTTCTGCATTAGGACTATACAAATGTATAATAAGTCCTCTCACATCCTTTTTAATGTTCATTGTTCAATTCATATAGCAATTCAATATGTTCAGCATATCATTGTAGCTTATGCCCCCTTCACTCTAGTGCAAACTGTTGATGTTTCAATTTCAATATCGTTTTGGTTGTATTTTATGAGAATAGGATATATAGTAGTAGTGTTCCTTGATGAATTCCTGGTGAGGATTTCCCGATACAAGGTGAATATCAATTATAAACTTATTCATTCTAACAGCACTGACCACTAGTTGGTTATATTTTTGTTTGGAGTGTTTATAATACCCGGTGCTATGAATTATTACTTTGTCATATGTATTCGAGACTGCAGGAGTATGTACTGTTTTATGAGAGTAAAAATATTTCTTGTCTCTTGAGCATATGAATGGCAAATGCATGTATCAGTGCCTGATGTCGTACTAGAGTTGGACCATTCACATATTTGGTAGTGTATTCCATGTTTATTCGATACTTTTTCACCCATATTACCATATTTAAGCGTATAATTCTTGATGCGTATTCGGTGTTCAGGAAAAATGTCATGGTACTCTTCCATGAAGTATAGGATGACCATTGTAACAGATCTTATCGCGTTGAAAGTGTATTAACCTCTGACCTATTAGTTTTCTTGACGTTTTTTGAAAGTGATGTACTTAGCACCACTGTTTAGCTGAATTTTAAAAACCTCATAATAATCCGTAGAATAATATGTAGTCTAGTGATAGAAAAAACGACGCGCTGTGTTTAAGTTAACATACATTCATGTTCTAGTTTGTGCAGTGCAACTTAGAAGAGGTTCTGTTTCTCAATAAACCAGTATTTTATAGACTAAAGAGATTATATTTCGTTACCAAGCCTTTCACAATATAATATCCTTTTAGTGAAGTAAAACATTCTTTATGGCGTTTGTAGTATTTTATTTCATCACATGGAAAATTAGATTATTACATAGTACTGGTATTTCATAAAAAAGTCTAGAGTAGTTTATATTTACAAATGATGTTTGAGTTGGAGTGAAGAAGTCGGTGATATCCAGTTTAAGTACGCTTTTTTCTCTGCATATTGCACAATATTGGTCATGGTATTCCTTCACACAATCGGTAAGCAAATTGTTGTATTGCATGACAATGTTGAAAAAATCCATCAAGATGAAAAGCGTGAAGAGCTCGGGATGTTTAAGTATTAGTCTCTCGCCTGCAATAGGTATGTAGAAGAGTTCAAGAAGTCCAAGCTGATTTGCAGGGAATTCATCTACTCTATACTTGAGATCAATGAGGTATTGGCGAAGTAAAGTCCATTGGCTGTTATCTAGCTCCAACTGATTTTGTGCACTGCATCGGAAGATTATTTTCGCTTGAAATGTCAGCGGGTCAAATCCAAGTATTACTTTGCTTTTGTGGAAACCTTCATCAAGATAGTATGTATAGTTCAGCAAGAGGTTTTTCTCATAGATTCGCTGTTTCCCTCGATTCTTTCTTAGTTTCTTCTATTTCTTGTTCACTTTTCCGGCTGAAGTAGCCTTATCAGTATGGCTGGCCTTTTCATGCTTCTGACTAGCTGACGAATTCACTGGACTTGCTCCGATCATTTCAAATGACTGCTTGTAGTAGTAAAACTAAAGATTTATATTTATTACACAAGCATATATATTCACTTCTCTGAATGGAGTGGGGGCAAGTTCAATATGTGTTGATAATTCAAGTGCATAAGCAAATATGTTTAGCCCTTGGATGCTGTAATGTTGCTTACTCTCATGATTTAAATTGAAAGATAAGAAAGTACTATGGAGTGAAGACTTGAACCACCAAGCTAACAGGGGTAGAAGTCAGTAACAGGAAATGACACTTTGCTCCGTATTTTCTTAAGAATTTTTAGGAGTACTGCTGGGCTACAATAGATTGCTTCTAGGGTAATTAGCTGTTTTTTTATTTGTTAAACTATCTATTTAGCTGTCACTTTTGCTGATGAGCTGCCTATGTTATGTGTAATGCTGTCTATGTAGCTGTCTTTTAAGCCGATTCCCTGTCTATTTAGCTGATATGCTATCTATTGAGCTGTCTGTGTAGCTGTCGCTTTTGCTGATGAGCTGTCTATTTTATGTATAATGCTGTCTATGCGTTTGTCTATTTAGCTGATGCTCTGTCTGTTTAGTTGTTATGCTGTCTGCTGAGCTAACCGTTTGGCTGATAAACCCGTCTGTTTAGCTGGTAAGTGGTCTATGTAGCTATCTTTTTAGCTGATGCCCTGTCTGCTTAGTTGATATGCTATATCTTGAGCTGTCTGTATAGCTGTCTTTAGTTGATAAGTTGAGCGTTTGGCCTAACGCGCTATCTTCCATTCGGTAAATTTATTTGTTTGATGGTAATTATTTACCCATAAGAAAATTTTTATTACTTTCCATACAGTTGCAGTCAGCTTTTATTTACACATTACTTTAAATATCATATGCTCATCACGATTTACGTTAGGCCTATTGGATACCAAGACTGCATGTTGATCATCTCCCAAGTTATTCGTAGGCATACATGGGTCAGACAAGAATATTCACGTCTAGGTTGCTGTTCTGCTAAACAAATCTCGATTAGGAGGAAGCCATTGTTAGTTGATCGAGAGTTAATTGATCGTTGTTCATGCTGATATATTCTTCATAAAATTGAGTCAATATATCATTCATGTAACATATATGAATCCCTTTCTACAGTAATTCGAGCTCATTTTTCCAGGTTTTCATGTCTGCATAGGATTTGCGACCTATGGGACTCTTATTGCCTACTTTAATGTCCAATTGCATTGAAATTATGCTGCTACACCAACAAACTCATCCAAAATGCTCAAAAACCATATGATCCCATGGATCAGCCATTTGAATCATTTTTTAAAGCACAACCTAGTTGAATATGCATGCATGGCATGAGACAGGCTGGGTAGAAGCCTCTGCGAGGCCGTTCACCACCTTCTGCCCACCAATTAACTCGGGTAGTAGGTGTGAAAGAGAAAACTACCTTGAATTCGTCAGGCAATTAGGATAGTAGGTGCGAAAGAGCAAGAATATTGGTGTGAAGTTGATCATAGTTCAGCTGCTGAACAGACTACTGATGACTCTATCAGACGGCTCAACTGATCGGTGATTCCGGATAACCCTTTTTGCATGATAAAGAGACCAGTCGATCATATGATACTAATACATCGACATTTGATAGCTATTATGATAATCATATCTAGAGACATTTGTCCGTAATGTTTAATCATTTTACAGGTTGTGAGTAATGATGCAGCCTCAAGTCATCAAAACCATTCAAACCTCTTCTGAAAATGGAACAATGACAGATTTTGAGTCAGTTAGAGGTACCAAAATTTCACTCAATTGTTCAATTGATAGGGGAGAAATCGTTCCGGTCATAGCATATCCCGGATAATTCAAAAGGGTTGATCATACATGAGAACACAAATTTGATTCAATATACTTAATAAGTGTCGACTAAAAAACAGGCTGAATTAATTCATGTTAAGGCCCTAGCGATGGTTTGCATGAAGTAGAGATCTATTCAACAAGTTTGTGCTTTAAAAAATGATTCAAATGGCTGATCCATGGGATCATATGGTTTTTGAGCATTTTGGATGAGTTCGTTAGTGTAGCAGCATAATTTCAATGCAATTGGACATTAAAGTAGGCAATAAGAGTCCCATAGGTCGCAAATCCTATGCAGACATGAAAACCTGGAAAAATGAGCTCGAATTACTGTAGAAAGAGATTCATATATGTTAGATGGACGGGAGTCAAGAGAAAACCAATGCACATGAAAAATGAATGATATATTGACTCAATTTTATGAAGAATATATCAGCATGAACAACGATCAATTAACTCTCGATCAACTAACAATAGCTTCCTCCTAATCAAGATTTGTTTAGCAGAACAGCAACCTAGACGTGACTATTCTTGTCTGACCCATGTATGCCTACGAATAACTTGGGAGATGATCAACATGCAGTCTTGGTATCCAATAGGCCTAACGTAAATTGTGATGAGCATATGATATTTAAAGTAATGTGTAAATAAAAGCTGACTGCAACTGTATGGAAAGTAATAAAAATTTTCTTATGGGTAAATAATTACCATCAAACAAATAAATTTACCGAATGGAAGATAGCGCGTTAGGCCAAACGCTCAACTTATCAACTAAAGACAGCTATACAGACAGCTCAAGATATAGCATATCAACTAAGCAGACAGGGCATCAGCTAAAAAGATAGCTACATAGACCACTTACCAGCTAAACAGACGGGTTTATCAGCCAAACGGTTAGCTCAGCAGACAGCATAACAACTAAACAGACAGAGCATCAGCTAAATAGACAAACGCATAGACAGCATTATACATAAAATAGACAGCTCATCAGCAAAAGCGACAGCTACACAGACAGCTCAATAGATAGCATATCAGCAAAATAGACAGGGAATCGGCTTAAAAGACAGCTACATAGACAGCATTACACATAACATAGGCAGCTCATCAGCAAAAGTGACAGCTAAATAGATAGTTTAACAGATAAAAAAACAGCTAATTACCCTAGAAGCAATCTATTGTAGCCCAGCAGTACTCCTAAAAATTCTAAAGAAAATACGGAGCAAAGTGTCATTTCCTGTTACTGACTCCTACTCCTGTTAGCTTGGTGGTTCAAGTCTTCACTCCATAGTACTTTCTTATCTTTCAATTTAAATCATGAGAGTAAGCAACATTACAGCATCCAAGGGCTAAACATATTTGCTTATGCACTTGAATTATCAACACATATTGAACTTGCCCCCACTCCATTCAGAGAAGTGAATATATATGCTTGTGTAATAAATATAAATCTTTAGTTTTACTACTACAAGCAGTCATTTGAAATGATCGGAGCAAGTCCAGTGAATTCGTCAGCTAGTCAGAAGCATGAAAAGGCCAGCCATACTGATAAGGCTACTTCAGCCGGAAAAGTGAACAAGAAATAGAAGAAACTAAGAAAGAATCGAGGGAAACAGCGAATCTATGAGAAAAACCTCTTGCTGAACTATACATACTATCTTGATGAAGGTTTCCACAAAAGCAAAGTAATACTTGGATTTGACCCGCTGACATTTCAAGCGAAAATAATCTTCCGATGCAGTGCACAAAATCAGTTGGAGCTAGATAACAGCCAATGGACTTTACTTCGCCAATACCTCATTGATCTCAAGTATAGAGTAGATGAATTCCCTGCAAATCAGCTTGGACTTCTTGAACTCTTCTACATACCTATTGCAGGCGAGAGACTAATACTTAAACATCCCGAGCTCTTCACGCTTTTCATCTTGATGGATTTTTTCAACATTGTCATGCAATACAACAATTTGCTTACCGATTGTGTGAAGGAATACCATGACCAATATTGTGCAATATGCAGAGAAAAAAGCGTACTTAAACTGGATATCACCGACTTCTTCACTCCAACTCAAACATCATTTGTAAATATAAACTACTCTAGACTTTTTTATGAAATACCAGTACTATGTAACAATCTAATTTTCCATGTGATGAAATAAAATACTACAAACGCCATAAAGAATGTTTTACTTCACTAAAAGGATATTATATTGTGAAAGGCTTGGTAACGAAATATAATCTCTTTAGTCTATAAAATACTGGTTTATTGAGAAACAGAACCTCTTCTAAGTTGCACTGCACAAACTAGAACATGAATGTATGTTAACTTAAACACAGCACGTCGTTTTTTCTATCACTAGACTACATATTATTCTACGGATTATTATGAGGTTTTTAAAATTCAGCTAAACAGTGGTGCTAAGTACATCACTTTCAAAAAACGTCAAGAAAACTAATAGGTCAGAGGTTAATACACTTTCAACGCGATAAGATCTGTTACAATGGTCATCCTATACTTCATGGAAGAGTACCATGACATTTTTCCTGAACACCGAATACGCATCGAGAATTATACGCTTAAATATGGTAATATGGGTGAAAAAGTATCGAATAAACATGGAATACACTACCAAATATGTGAATGGTCCAACTCTAGTACGACATCAGGCACTGATACATGCATTTGCCATTCATATGCTCAAGAGACAAGAAATATTTTTACTCTCATAAAACAGTACATACTCCTGCAGTTTCGAATACATATGACAAAGTAATAATTCATAGCACCGGGTATTATAAACACTCCAAACAAAAATATAACCAACTAGTGGTCAGTGCTGTTAGAATGAATAAGTTTATAATTGATATTCACCTTGTATCGGGAAATCCTCACCAGGAATTCATCAAGGAACACTACTACTATATATCCTATTCTCATAAAATACAACCAAAACGATATTGAAATTGAAACATCAACAGTTTGCACTAGAGTGAAGGGGGCATAAGCTACAATGATATGCTGAACATATTGAATTGCTATATGAATTGAACAATGAACATTAAAAAGGATGTGAGAGGACTTATTATACATTTGTATAGTCCTAATGCAGAAATAGTGCAGCTGAATAAACCTAGGTTAAATTAACTTGAAAATTGTTCAATATGCTATAGAATTCATAAATATATTAAGCCATTTATCAGGTGTGCTGTAAATTGTATCGAAATTTATTTATATATAACAAAAAAAGTAGCATTACTCAATAAATTATTTCTATTAGAAAGAAACACAGTCTTTTTATTTTAACATCTGATCTAACACTGCTCAAGCAATTAAATACCAACAACAACCAAGCATAATGATCTATACATTCTTATCATATCCGAAACTCGCAAATATCAAACACTTAACCCTACCATTCAAAAATATCTAGCGATGGAGAAAAAACCCGCATGAGTTCACTCAACTCAAGTGTACATCTGTTCATCAAATAACCAGCAGACAAACACCTCCTGGAAGTAATGATCATCTCTTAACATGCTACAATGACTCGCGACCATCCTTATCAAGAACACTCCATAATATATGCTACTTGTCTATACATGATACGATGAGATCGATCTAAAAATAGCATACTATAAACTCATATGCTACCACACATCATTATCTATAGCTAAGCCTAAGTGATCTATAGTAGCAGTGTGCCAACCCAAAACATATCCTATATGTTGAAAACTAATTAGATCTTCTTCAAACCTATAAAAATTAAGCAAGCATCCAGCAGAAAAAAGTTTTGATAAGAAAAAAAACTCAATAAGAGTATATTTTACTTATGTGAAAATAATACTTGAATATACCCGAAAATCCCTATGATAATAAATCCAGTATATTTAAAATGTAGTAAATACGTATTTTACTTAATGCACAAATATTGAAAATGTATATGAATATAGCAGAAGTGGCTTTACGCTTAATACAAGCACACAAAGTATGAGGTTTGTAAATTCTCATGCAATCATATGCATCCGAAAAGTATCAACTTAATGGCACCATCAAAGCATGCATCATTTTCCTAAGGAGATAACAAATTAAAAATTAACATACTCAAAACATCAACAAGTTCGAAATGAAAATATGCCTAGAGAAATTGGGAAATGTCGAAAAATCATACTAGATTGATCCATACATAAATAATTTTTCAATACTAGAAACCATGATATGAAGAATATGAGACAAGCATAAAATAAAAGTTTTACTCTATATTACACTGACACTCATGAAACTACTTAAACTAAATAATACAGACCCATAATAACAACACCTAATTCAAAGTAAATATAAAAATCTATTCAATCTAGTGCATGCCTATAATGCTAGCATGACTAAAAAAATATTTTTCCATGCATAATGGGCATAAACAAAGAATAATACCATAATACCAACAAACCCCTAGTGTCAATGACCTACTGCATTCACTTTTTTCTATATTACGTTCTTCCTTTCAGTACGTACCCATTATTTATCAATGAAAATGCGTGCATATTCCTACTCATTAGGACCACCACGATGATTTCTACATCCATCATAAAAAAGTAGCATTCCGGAAGCCATAAACCGTAATATCTTTCCTATACAACATCCATAAATAATCTCAAATTTAGAATAGATACCCAAAACATACGTGTCAACATAGTGATCTAAAAAATAGACCCAAGCACTTATCAAAAGGGACAAATCATATGATGTACGAACAAAATTATCATCATCTCATGCACTACAAGATCATTAATTTGAAAAAATAACTCGTCTTGGAAGGAATTATTAGAATTTTTGAGCAAAACCAATGGGCATCCTATAGTAAAGAAAAAAAACGAATGAATATAGTGCCATACTTCTACATAATAGTAAAATCAGGGAATGAAGTATAGAAACTGCTTTAAGAAATAAGTGATGATGATGAAGACAAACAAAATGCTGCTACAAGCAAACTAAAATTTAATACTATACTTCATATCAAGAACGCATTACAACAAACTTTAAGATCTCTTTCACTGCATCCATAGATTTGAGCAATCAACATAATAGTCTACCCGAACAAAATACATTGTAGACGATTCTTAAAGTACTATTGACATGAAACCGATAAAAGCAATAATATACAATAGCAATGAAACACAAAACAAAGAAACGATGTATCCAAGCAAAAAGAAACTGAAAACGATCAATGTAAATAATAATCAGCAAACTAGAACAGGCGCATCTGTGAATGGACATTTATGAAAACACGTGTCAATGCCGCGCATCATTTTACTCGCTGCCCACGGCCACCACAACAAAAAAAAGCCGCCTCCATCAAGCAAAACCATATTGCAATGCAATGTACGCCATGCCACTTTTCTTCCACGCTGTAGATTCCGATACCCTAAAACTCCTGCCGACAGGGAAGTCTATGCGTACAAAACACTACTCATAATAAGCAATATCACTTGCACATGTCACAAATCCCCGAGGTCAATTTCCATGCTTAACAGAACTCGCCACCGAGCAAATCTACACCGCAATCACGATCCTCCGACAAGCGACGCAAATCATTCCGAATAGCCAAACGCTCAAGAGACAAATTTCTACGGCTCACAACATCCGCCTTGGTGGAAACAACCGACGCGCATCACATCTACAATACCGTCCATCTTTAACCACAGTCATCAAACGAGGAGCAAAAACGTACCTTAAGCAAGCACCCATGAAGCAAATTCTCACGCCTTAGAACACCCGTCGAAAGGCAAGCCCGTCGCCCATCCATAATGCAACGCCACCCGTCTATAGCAGCACCCTCCATCCCACGCAACTACTCCCATCATAAAAACTTCCAGCATGGCTAGCATGATCAAGCGAATCGGCCATTTCCACACATCCTTAGCCAAAGACACCAATCGCTGAGCAGCGCGTTCCTTATCCAAGCGCTCATGAAGTAAATTCCCATGACTTAGAATACGCGCTGACAGACAAGTCCATCACCCATCAATATCGCAGTCATCCGTCTATACAAACGCCCGCCGTCACCGCGCAGCCAATCGTACCATAAAAAAACGTTCAGCACGCCTAATATGATAAAGTGAATCGCTCGACCCGGAAGCCCCTCAGTAGTGAGATACGCTAGAAATTCTCAAGCCCTATAAGTAGTAAACCTGTCGCCTAGAGCGCCGGTTATCCATAGAACTTCCCTAATTGATCAGCAACCCTAATACTTCAAGCAATCAACTCTAGACGTGGATCTCCTAACATATACATTAAAGCAGTCATGGGTAAAAAACTATCTACCGCTAGAAGCGTAAAAGACCCGAGAAGCACTTCCACTAAAGATTATAACAACTATGAATAGCAAAAAAAAAGAAAACCGACTTCCGAAACCGAAATGATGGACTAAAATGTACCGTTTATGTAGAAAATTTAGGATACTGATCATTTTTACCACTCGTCACCAAAGGACACGGTATCTCAAACAAATCCTTGCAGAGTGCCAACTAATCGGCACTTTTCGTAGGAAATATCATTCAAATTCGATTTCTTGACATCAAAGTATCATATTTAACTGTTAATATCTACAGAGTCCTTGAAAGGATTACAATTCTGTTCCGGTACATTTTAGATCAATATGTTGCCTTTCATTTGAAACCTCTACAATCAAAATCCTTACACGCGTCGATCAGTTATGCTGAAAAATCGGGGTGAAAGTCGGAATTTTTTTAGTTTTAACGTAAAAGTGCTTTACTGTTACTTGAATTCCTTATCCTTTAAACGGGACCTAACTGGAAAAAAGACGTATCATTTGCCAAAAGCAGGACTCTTCTATCTATCTCCGGTTAAAAATTATGCGTGAACATACAAAAAAAAAGCAAAAAAAAAATATACGCAATGAATTGATAACCTTCTTACTTTTGGAAGTCGGTTAAAAACTACTCGAAGACTAGAAGCAATGAATATATGAAAAATCCTTCCAGATGAATAACAACCATAAATAGTATAATTATCTATCGCTAAAAGCGCCAAAGTATAAACACGCTGAGAAATCTAGGGCTCTAATCTATTGATTGAAAATATGGGACTATCCTAGACAAAAATCAACTTTCCAGTTCCACTATTAACCGCTGGAGGCTACTAAGACCCAGAACACTTACCTACCTAACCAAGATACAGATGTATATTTACCTTAGACCCATACCTTCTCATCCCTGGCACTCGCCTATGCCAATCTTGTATACATATCTAAGGCGCACACCTACACAAATCTGATACACATATCCTCATACCCTAGACACACACCCTCGCCGCAACCATCCATAACATCCACACCTATTCCAGACTCATACCTTCTGATCTCATGCACCTACCTATTCCACCCTAAGATACACATCCATACACCCAAGATACGCACCCACATATCCGAGAAACAAACCATTAGTTTCATTCCCGGCCGCTTCAAGCGCCATAAGTTCCAATTTCCGCCACTAGGTAGCGCGCAAAATCAATCTCAATTCGTATGGGAACAGTGGTCCAGAACTGGTATTTTCTAGCTACTTGGGCTTTCCATAGAACCAGACACTACACCTTTGATTGGATCTTCTCCAAATTCTCAGATAAGATGAATAACAAAAATACATTTAAGGTTGAGGTAAGTCAATGATTTTAGCGATATTGGAACAAAATGTTGGATGTTTAAGATCAAGTTCTTTTGAAACAAGGCTATTTGTTGTGCATGCCATGAAAGTTTTTCTTGAATTACCTCTAAGCATGGTGGTGGCCATCACCGGTGTGTATCTAAGAGTGAAGGCCTGATGAGAATTAGTACACACGTCGAAACCACCTTCTTCCAACATAAACACGCTGAGAAATCTAGAGCTCTAATCTATTGATTGAAAATATGGGACTATCCTAGACAAAAATCAACTTTCCAGTTCCACTATTAACCGCTGGAGGCTACTAAGACCCAGAACACTTACCTACCTAACCAAGATATAGATGTATATTTACCTTAGACCCGTACCTTCTCATCCCCGGCACTCACCTATGCCAATCTTGTATACATATCTAAGGCCCACACCTACACAAATCTGATACACATATCCACATACCCTCGCCACAACCATCCATAACATCCACACCTATTCCAGACTCATACCTTCTGATCTCATGCACCTACCGATGTCACCCTAATATACACACCCATACACCCAAGACACCCACCCATATATCCGAGACATAAACCATTAGTTTCATTCCCGGCCGCTTCAAGCGCCATAAGTTCCAATTTCCGCCACTAGGTGGCGCGCAAAATCAATCTCAATTCGTATGGAAAAAGTGGCCCAAAACTGGTATTCTACCCCTACTAGCCCACGTAGTAGAAACATTTTATGTGATTGTTGTGACCGGAGGAAATTCATAAACAAGTAGCTATAGCTTATGTAAATGTTATTGAAACTCATAGAATATAAGGATCTTTTAAAGAACCACTTAAATGGCTGATTTCATGCAATTTTATAATACTGATACAGTTTTAACTGACAAACATACTAAATCCTGCTATTAGCAAAGTACAACGAATTTCAGCATCTAAGTTATTTGTTATTGGATCTACTCCCACGATTTTTAGGGATTTGTGGAAGAAATTTTACAAAAACTGACCAGTCTGTCCGTGTGTACATCCGTTCGTCCATCTGCTTGCCTATCCATGGTACGCAAGAAGGTTCTTCAGAAACTATAGAAGCTACAAAGCTCAAACTTTGTGAAAAGGTCAGAAGTGGTGGTCTCTCAAAAGTTTAGGTCTTATCAAATAATTCAAATTTTTTTAAGGGAGTTCCCCTTTATATTTTGTGTATTTATATTTTTTTCATCAAATGTAGTTAGATAGGGTATCAAATGAAAGGTTTAAGCACTTTCAGGTTCTGAAAAAAAGTCAATTTATACATAACGGTGTCCAAGGGGAGGCAAAATGTACGAACAATATTTGTGTCCCTTCCGATTGGACACGTTTGAGCCGTAAAAAATAATATTGAAGGGTCTCCTCCCCATATGGGGAGACCCCCCTAAAAATTTTCTGAAAACATTTTTCACCTCCAAAACTTTCAAGATGTCACTACTTCTGATCTTTCCACAAAGTTTCATGGCCGTTAGATTTCGCAGAAAAACTGCTTTAACATACAGACAGACGGACAGCAGGATACAAGTCGTGATTTCAATAGGGTTTTGTATTTTAGTACAAAACGCTAATATTACATATACAGAAAAAAAATCTAACATTGGAAGACATTCAGGCGTTAGAATTGGATCATAGTTCAGTGTGAGTGAAAAGTTTATTTACATACATCATTATAATTGCCTTTATAATTATCGTCATTGTAGTCATCTTTTACGAATTTTTCAGAAAAAACTCAAAAAATAAGGTAAATGTAAATACATTACACGAGGACGCACATCTTAAGGTGGTAAGAGTCATATTTGAAGATAAGGCGCCGCACAAAAAGGAAATCAATCCATTATTTTAAATCTAAATTGCAAACATTATACAATCAAATAAACAGGAAATCAATCCCATTAATTGTGATTTAAAATTCAATCTAAATTTCACAATTTAATATTTTCAACGAAATAATAAATCATCAAAAATTTTGTAAAAACAGTTGATCTGAGGTCAAGTTTTAATAAACAATACAATTTCAATATGTCAATGAGCGGAAATACTAATACACAAATCAAATATGAAATCTCTGTCATTCTGAAAGTCATAACATAATTATAACAAATGTCCGTATTTGGAGAAACAGAAATCGACACAACATCAGATTAGAAAATAAAGATTGATTCAATTAAGATAAAAATTGGTGATTGATTGATTGGTTGGCTGGAAACATGATCTTGTAATGTACAAAAGGACTTGGATTGAGATTTTGATGCATGAAATAAAGTCAATTACGATTTAGAATCAAAACGGTCCGGTCAAGTTTTTGGAAAGCAAAAAGTGTCAAATTGTTAAAAGTAAATTCTTAAAATAAAAAGAAATGTTTAGTTATATCAAAGTAAAAGGAAGTGTTTCATTTAACTTAAAAAGAATGATCAAGCTTATAATTCGTGTACGTATTACTCTTTTAAGTATGAGCTGGAAATGTATGCTTCTGTGTGAATCAAACTACAGAATATGGCTCTTGGCAACGCTATTTTAAAGGCCCAACATTCATTGAGTCTCGGAGCATCACCCTTACCAAAAATAAACAGTGCCTCATCCATTCGTTCTTTTTAGTTGTGACCCAACGGATTGGTCGTCGATGTTATCATCATCGGTGTTAATTTTGACTTCGTGCCGTATGATTGGTAGGGCAATATTTTCTAACTACTTGCTTACGTTTTCTGAAAATAATGTCTTAAATTCGTGTAGCCCCTGGTGACCAAGGGAGTTTTTCCTGCCTGCTCACAGGCAGTCGCAGCAACTTCCCTTTTCATCTTTCTCAATCTATTTCAACCAAGAACTCACAATTGTTTTTACTCCTGCTTAGTATAAACCGATCTTAAGGAAAAACTATGAGAAAGAATTCAACACCTCCCCACTGTATTTAAGATACAGCGAACGTTAGTTAGGCTATCTCTAGGTTAGGCTATATCTAGGTCGCTTTGATTTTTTAAAGTATGCTTCAAAAACATTGAAAACTCCCAGCAAATCAAATAATTCGTCAACAAACCGTTTATGATTCATTTTTCAAGAATATTTTCATTGTTCACGATATCGTAATTGATTTTTTTTTAAATTTCAAAATGGTCCTTCGTAGCAAGTCATTTTTTGCAATACATTAGTATCATTTTTGGGATCTATTCTTTCCATGCATTAACGGTTTATGTAAGGTGGTGAATTGTTTTTTGCTAGAATTGAATGAATTCAACTTTTATATCTCTATTCAATTACCCAAGTTATTCCATTGAGGCTTCGAGCAGGCTTTTTATGCATACATTTTCAGCTTGCATATTGGAGCGAAATAAGCCATTTTCCAACATGGAGGGTAAATAACAAAGACGTTGGATCCAGGCCACGATTACCCATACTAAATTCTTGTGTTTTCCTCAATTTTTATTGCAAATAGGAAAAGGATGCTAATCTAGATTCACTTTTTCTCCTCCTTCTTTGCAGTGCTGCAGCACGGCTGCGGCCTTCGTTTCCTGCAACAAACGTCTAACTATCTCGGTCTATTGACCATGTCCTTTAACTTTGAAATCCAAGCAGCGATTAACTGGCTCCATCAACTGAGTCAGACCAGTATCGCATCGGTTTTTCCACTGTTCCTACCCTTCAGCTCTCCCGACGAATACCTTCGTACGTATCATACGATTTACATGGCCAGCTCATTCCAGTCTTACAATCGTTGAGACATCAGGCAGGTCAAAATATTCATACAGTTCATGGTTGTATCGAATTTGGCAATGGTCCCCGTCTAGCTTTGCTCCGATTATTCGCCTCAGGATCCGTCACTCAAAAGCGTTTAATATGTTCGCGGATACTTGGACTAGGGTCCATATTTCACACCCATATTAAAGCACAGTTTTTATCCCAGATTGGTACACTTGAAGTTTTGTTTTCCTGTGTATGTAGCTGGTCTTCAAGATCGTCAAAATTGAATAAAATATTTTATTTGCGAGCTGTATTCTTCGGCGTATTTCGTATCTTTCATTACTGGTTCTCTCTTTGGCACCTAAACATACAAATATGCACATATTTTTAGGGTTTTGTACTAAAATACAAAACCCTTTTGCAATCACGACCTGTGTCCGTCCGTCTGTATGTCACAGCACTTCTTCTCCGAAACTATAGAGGCTACAGCCATGAAACTTTGTGGAAAGGTCAGAAGTGGTGACTTCTTGAAAGTTCGAGGGTGGAAAAATTTTTCAAACGGGTTTAAGGGGGGTCTCCCCATATAGGGAGGTGACCCCTCAAAAAAAACTTTTCACCATTGGTAGTCGAGTATAGTGTCGTTGGAAAGGTCTCAATGCGATCTTTTCGAAACAAGTTTTAAAATTGCCTTATGAGTACCGAGGGGGGCAGGGGAAGGAGAAATGGACGAACTTTTCGCGTACCAACAACAAATACATGAGAAGTCAAAATTCCCTCAACTTTGTTAGTAATAGTATGATTTATCGATTTTAAGTTTTCTTGAATAAAATATAAACGGTACCCTTAAATTCAATAAAATTTAGCAAACAGATGACTATTTATAAGATTGATCTTTCTGAAAGTTTCATAAAGATCGAATAGTATTTAACGAAGTTATAGCGATTTCAATTTTCCTGTATTACAATGGAACAATATGCGCTGTATTACTATAGAAACATATGGCTATGGAGCCATATGCGCTTTTTACCGAGTTAGACACCACAGCTTTGCTAGCATTTGCAAGAAAATTTCAGGAATGATTGGTATCATGAGGATGAGTACATACAATTGAAACAAGTCAAAGAGGCAGGAGAGAGCTCCTAGCAAAAGGGCTTTGTAACCATTCTAGGATTTGAAAAAAAAGGCCATGAATCGATGATTACAGTATAGAGGGATGGCCCCTGAAAAAAAATGGTATGAAAGGTAGCCGATATGAGTATCAACTGAAAGTTCTCCATGAGAGCTTTTCAAAACAGTTCTTAAACTGACAGTTTTTGCTTCAGTGGGGGCGCAGGGGGGGGGGGGGGGCAAATATATGAAAAATGTGTTTGCTCCCTCACGAATGGACACCCGTGATCTAAAAATCTGAAAAAATTATCAAGGGAGATAATTATGGGTATAACTATAACAAATACCTCAGAAGTCAAAATTCTCTCAACTTTGTTAATAATAGTATGATCGTCGAATTCCATATTTTCTCCAATAAAATCGTCTTTGACATGTTTCTTGATTTTATTCGTTGCTGGTTACTGCATTTTGTACGTTGAGTACAAAACCCTTCTGACATGAGCATAGGTCTGTCTACCCAACTTGTTGGTATTGTATGCGTATTTTGTATACTTTGGGTGGTTGAGGTATTTTTCCTCGACTGTGTTATGAGCTTTGTTTTGTTCTCATTGATTTGTAGCCTTAGTAGTTTTGCTTCACTGTCAAATTTCAGGAAAAGTTCTTTGGCGGTTGTCAACGGCAGTGACAAAATGTTGATGTCATCCGCATAGGCTGCCGATTGGCTTGACTTGTATAATAAAGTACGAGTATAATAACGTACCTCTTGTATTAACGGGCAGCTTTCTGATGACATATTCCGGAGCCAAATTGAATAGTAATGGGGTCAGTCCATCTCTTTGCTTTAGTTTTATATTTGTGTCAAGGTATTGGTGAGTAAAATGGACTAATTCAGCTGGGATGCCAAAGCCATGCATTATTTTGTACAGTACGTTACGTTCAAGACTGTCGTATGGTTGCTTAAAGTCAACAAACATTTGGTGCGCGTCTATATTGAGCTTTTATCGTTTTTTGAGTACCTGCTTGACTGTGAACAATCGGTCTATCATCAATCAACCTGTTGAAAAGCTGCCTTGATACTCCCCAATAATACTGTTTTCGTGTGATCTGATTTTATTTTCGAATCTCTTTGGAAATCTTTTGTATGCCGTACAAAGTAATGATTTGCCTCAATAGTTTTTCCACTGTAGCTTGTCACCTATTTCGTGGATAGGGAATATAATTGATTGGCTCCAAACGTTTGGTTTATGTCCTTGTTGCCGAATGTGATGAATGATTTTATGGATGGTTTTTTGAACACTGCTGCCAACAACGTTAATCAACTTCACCGGAATCTCATTGGTGCCTGGCGTTTTATTATTATTTTAGGCTTTAATGATGGAACAAAATTCATCTACAGTAGGTGGGGCCAATGAAAGCTCTCCGGGAATACCTATAAGCTCCAATGTTTTGGAGCTGTGCGAAAGATTCAAGGAGTTCTTGATATATGATGCCCATCTTTCCTTAATCCTGTTTTCATCAGCGATGATCTTGCTGATGTCATCACGGCAGACCACGCTTTTGGGATGATAGCCACGTTTCAGGCTTTTCATTACTTTGCATGCTTGTCTCGTGTGGTTACTCGCTAGACTTACATCTATACTTCTCAATTGGTTGTCAAAGTATTTTCTTTTCGTAATTCTAACGAATAACTCGTCTGAAATTTTCCGCCCTGGTGCTCCTATTTGTGTATTGCTTGTACGCCTGAGTTTTTGGTACAACACATTCTGGCACTCGCTTGATGTCTGATTGTCTGTTTGGCCATGGTTTTAATTGCTGCTCTCAATTTCACTCATAGCTCGTTGCTTGTTTTCAGCGGTTTATCTGATACGATAGGACCTATCTGTTTGTTAAGGGTACACTACAGACGCTGTTTGGAGCCTTTTAATGTAGAATTTGTATAGAGGGCTGGTCTTGGCCGAATACGCCTTTGAAATACGACAAAGCTCAGCTACAAAAAATTGTATAAGGCATTTAAGGGGGTTCTCCTCATATAGGGGAGTAGCCCCCGAAAACAAATTGCATCAAAGGTAGCCGATATGGAAAGGTCTTATCGAGAGCTTTTCAAAACAGGTTTTTAATTGACAACAACAACAAATACCTCAGAAGTCAAAATTCGCTCAACTTCGTTAATAAAAGCATGCTCTTCGAATTTCACATTTTCCCCAATAAAACCGTGTAGATACTTTTAAACTCAACGAAATTCCATATTTCAAATCGACCTAGGCACTTTCATTTTCTTCCAAGTTGCATGAAAATTTAAGGAATAGTATTTAATTTGAATTTGTTCAATCGGCCGAGCATTCAGAAAAATTACTCAAGGTGGAACAAAATGGCGGCTGTTGTATGCTTATGAAAGAAACTTTGCATCGTTTGCATAAATTTGAATCCAAGTATTGGATTAAAAGTTCAAGTCATCGATTCACGCCATTAGAAAACTTGCTGCGAACCCTAGGATGGTTACAAAGACCTTCTAGCAGGAGCACTCTCTTGCTTACTTTGCCTGCTATTTCACTGCACCTTTACGCAACAAGTATATTTGATTTGTCATTTGTTCGTTTATTGTCTGTCTATCATGCTTTAGTCGTTGTTGCTACTTCTAAAAGTGATGATAATTGATGATGGAATATATACATATAATATGGTAAGTTTGAATGTTTGAATTTTTTTTTTCTTAATTTAAGAGGGGAGGATCCTCATTGCCAGCTCGTTAAATTTAAGGAAAATAAAATAGACCAAAGTTTATACGCGCTTTGATTGTTTAAAATGTAATTAAGTGGTTTGTTTCTTCCCATGTTGATAAAATCAGGTGCTTAATCTATACAGGCATTTGTGCAAAATAGAGCAATATGTGTTGAATTTGGGTTAAAAACGATAGGAATTTTTCAGATAAGATTTATTTTCGGTACTCTTAACAGACCATCCTTCTATCCATCCGTCCGTGCATCATAGCAAGTTTTCTCGCAAACCACATGATTAAGGGACATGAAATTGTGTATGATTGGTGTAAATTTTAGTACAAACAAGTTGAGTAAGCAGGAGAGTGCTCCTACCAGAAGGTCTTTGTAAACATCGTAGGGTTAGAAGCAAGTTTTCTAATGGCGTGAATCGATAACTGGAATTATTCATCCAAAATTTAGATATGAAATCGTTCAAATTTATACAAAAGATGCACAGTTTCTTTCATAAGCACAGTGCAGCCGCCATTTTAATCTAGCTTAAATGATTTTTCTGCATGCTCGGCCGATTGAATATGTTCAAGTTAAACACTATTCCTTAAATTTTCATGAAAATTGAAAGAAATTAAAAGTGCCTAAGTCAATTTGAATAGATCTTCTGATTTAACACCTTGCGACTTCTTCCTTTGGAGCCACGTGATAGAGAAGGCCTATGCCAAAAGCCCAGCGTCGATTCAAGATCTCAAAGATGAAATTCGTGAGGCTATCGAGGACATAGGGCAACTACTTTGCGATTTGGTTATGGAAAATTTTATGAAGAGGATATGGTCCTGTAAGCGTGTCGTAGTGATTATTTCCTCAATGTGAGTTATTGCTATTAACGGCATATCTTTTTCTTTATAATCAAATAAACATTCGATCATTTGTATTAAAAATGGCATTTTTCTTTTAATATGAAAATAACACCTCTTATTGGAAAACCCCATATCAACCATAAACACGTGTTAAAGTTGGTGTAATTCCATATAATTGAAATGGCTTTAACTCACTTAATTATGATTCGATCTCAATTAAATTTTGTGAACATATATATCTTATGTCAGTCTATATAATTGCGAAATTTCAAGAAGGTTAAATGTACCGTTTTGATTTTATGGGCAAAAATGTAAAATCTACAAATCATACTATTATTAACAAAGTTGAGCGAATTTCGATTTCTAAGGTATTTGTTGCCCTTGTACTCATAAAGATCCACGTTCGTGATAATTTTCAGATTTTTCGGCTCAAAGGTGTCCAATCGCGAGGTGGGGGGACAGAAATTTCGGGTACATTTTGCGTTCCCCTGGACCCCCTAATTCATAAAATGATTTTTTTATTTCAGATTCTAAAAGATCTAATGAAGACCTCATTTGATACCCCACTTGACTATCTTTGATGAAAAAAAATTTTTAAGGGCCAATTCGTTATTAGGGGGGACCCCCCTTAAACACTTTTTAAATTTTTGTTAAGGCCTTAACTCACTCACTTTTGACCTTTTCACAAAGTTTGAGCTTTCTAGCTTCAATAGTTTCTGAGGAAATCAGCTGTGACGCACGGACAGACGGACAGACGGACAGACGGACAGACGGACAGACGGACGGACGGACAGACGGACGGACAGACAGGTCGCAAAACTAGTAGGTCTTTGTAAAAATTTTTTTTACAAAGACCTAAAAACTGTACAAGATTTTTAAGGGGAGTCTATCTATACAGGTGAGTGATCCTGACACAATTTTTTAGGGTATTGTAAAATCATTTTACAATACCCTACTAAAATCGCGTCCTGTCTGTCCGTTTGTCCGTCCGTCCGTCCGTCCGTTATAAGGTCTTTAAGGGGGGTCTCCCCATATAGGGGAGATGCCCCTGAAAAAAAGTTTTCATTGCATGTAGGCAATATGGATATCAAATGAAAGGTCTTAATCAGAACTTTTCAAAACAGGACTTAAAATGACAAATTTTGCTTTGAGGGGTGCAGGGGAAGGGGAAAAATACGAAAAATTTGTGTCCCCTCCTCGCGATTGGACACCTTTGATCCGAAAAATCTGAAAAAATCAAGAATATAGGTCTTTATAAGTATAACAACAACAAATACGTGAGAAGTCGAAATTCACTCAACTTTGTTAGTAATAGTATGATCTATCGATTTTATGTTTTCTTGAATAAAATCTTAACGGTGCCTTTAAATTTAATGAAATGCAGTACACTGATGACTATTTATGAGATTAATCTGTGCTGAAAGTTTCATAAAGATCCAATGGTATTTAATGAAGTTATAGCGATTTGAATTTTCCTGTATAACTATGGAACAATATGCGCTGTATTACCATGGAAACATATGGCTATGGAACAATATGCGCTTTTTACCGGCTCAGATACTACAGCTTTGTTAGGATTTGTATGAAAATTTCAGGAATGATAGGTATCATGAATTTCTTTGAGAATTTGCTCAGCTAGCGGTATTAGTAATGGTAAAGCAAAATAGTGGCTGTTTTAAATGCGAAGATCTAATAATTTTGATGTATTTTGCCCCAACTTGATCGTTTAAACGCATGCTTTTAATACTTGATTCAATTTAATGAAAGCCTGAACATGAGTACGCACAATTAATACGCAACGGTGAAACAAGTCGATGATTACAGTACAGGGGAGTGGCTGCTGAACTAAAATTTCATCAAAGGTAGCCGATATGAATATCAAATGAAAGTTCTTTATAAGAGCTTTTGAAAATAGTACTTAAACTGACAATTTTTCCTTCACAAGGGCAACAAACACCTTAGAAGTCAAAATTTGATCAACTTTGTTAATAATAGTTCATTTTATAAATTTTGCTTTTTTGTCTTTAAAATCAAGATGGGACCCTTAAATTTCCCAAAATCTACAATTTAAGTTTTCTGAACAATAAACAGCTAAGCTACAGCCGAATGAATATCTAACAATTACAACAACATTAACACGTGATACTAGGGAGATACTCGTTTGGAACGGACCTAGACACTACAAATATGTAGGAATTTTGATAAATTACTAATTGTTTTACAATACCCTTCTGGCAGGAGCATACTCCTGCTACTTCAACTTGTTATTAGAATGAAATGAAAGGTATGACTATTAAAAATAAGGTTTTGACGAAAGCTTTGCAAAACAAGTCTTAAACTTGTAGGGGGAGGAGAAACATGCGATAAATTGGTGTCCCACACCATCGAGACTGAACACATTTGATTAGAAAAATTCTGTAAATATCACAACGATAAGTCTCTGTAAGCACTAGGCCAACAAATACCTCAAAAGTCAAAAATCTATTAACTTTGCGAATAAAAGCACAACTTCTGAATTTTACGTTTTTGCTCATCAAGGTTCCCTATAAGGGGACTTTTAAATTAACGAAAAACTTTTGAGTTTATTTTATAACTAACAAATGTACCTTGGAAATTTGAAAACAATCAAGCTATAAATAACCAAGTTACAGCCGTTTGAAAATTTAACAATCACAATAACACATAATGCTGTCAAGATATACAATTCGTGGAATCTATATATGAGTCGAGTTTACAAAACCCTCCTTGTAGAGGTTCTCTTCTGCCACTTCAACTTGTTAAATGATTGTTGCTGAGGATTTTTGTTCAAATAAAGACGAAAATCAGGTGTAAGAAAAATTAAAGCACCGTAGAGCATCATATAATTACTTATCAGACGAGTAATACGATAATCTCTCGTATATTCGCAGTCATCTGTTCAATTCTGTACTCGCATTGTTTTGAATCTAGAACTAGTCCCCTCCAATAATTGTGCTTCCGCGACCTTGCCTGCCATTTGTTTACTCCCAACACGACTTTGCTGTCATTTTCTATCGTATCTTCCCACCGAGTATTTGGTCTTCCCGCTGGGTAGTCGGTTTTCTTCCATTGATTCTACATGACCCGCCTATTGTAATTCACCTAACTAACAGGTGAATCGTCAAACGGTTCATACAACTCATCGTTGTAACGTAGTCTCAACTCGGTTCCTTGTTACACGGGGCCATGGGTTTTTGGAGCAATTTGCGTTCAAATACGTCCACTGCCTTTTCGGATTCACTGGCCAGGGTCCATGTTTCACTTTCACATAACAGCACAGGTTTGACAAGTGTTTTGTAAATGCCGAGCTTATTTTACCTTTGCACCACTCTGGACCTTAGAATGGGAAGTATGGAGTAATATGCTTTATTTGCGGTGTTTATGCGGAGTCAAATCTTGTTCTTTTTTATCTCTTCTCTCCAGGTTGGCTCCAAGATAGATAAAATTATCCAAATTTAGTTTTAGTCTCATCAGTTTGTAAGCCAATTCAGTTTGCTTCAGATTCTTGGCTCAGAAATGCTCCTTTGCCATTTAAGATTGAACGTATCATAATACTGACATCATCAGCATATGCTACCAATTGTGTGAATTTGAACCTTAGTATACTCGATGTTCAGCTGAAATCTTCCTAATGACGTGGTGTAGCTCAATATTTAATAGCATATGAGCAAGTCCATCCCCTTATTCTAAGATTGATTCCATTATGAAGCTTTCCGTTAGTGTACTGTTTACCTTGACCTGGGACTCTGAGTCTAGCATCGTGACCTCGACCATGCGAATTAGTTTTGTTCGGATGCCAAAATCAAGCGTTATTTTGTACAGCGCATTTCGGTTGCCACTGTTATATGCTTGTTAAAATCTTAAAAAGAATTGGTGCACTTCGATGTTATACCCCCAGCACATTTCAAGCATCTGCTTGACTGAGAATATCTGATCTATTCTAGACCATCCACTTTAAAAGCCTCCCCCTATAGTACTTCCATAATACAGCTTTAATTTTCTTTCTATGATTTTGAAAATTTCTTTAAAAAACGTGCACAATAGAGCGATGATTCTATAATTTGTACACCATAATTTGTTCACGTTTTTGTATACAAGACATATTATACTTTTTCACCAGTCCTCTAGTAACTGCTTTTGTGACCATATTCTGTATATTGATCGGTGCAGATGGTTATTTAGATGGAGACTCCCGGTCTGGAGCAGTTCTGCTGGTATTCCATTTATTTCAGGAGCGTTGCTTTTCCTGAGGCCCCATACTACTGCCTGTGTTTTGTCTCTGGTCGGTGGTGGGACTGGAATCTCTTGCCCTGCATCTAGAATGTTCGCAGGTTCAGCCATTTTTACGATGCTGGGAATGGCTTGTGGAA
>OZ017739.1:207475978-207640978 GCA_963969285.1 Odontomyia ornata
TTCTAATTATTTTATTCGCTACTCGCTTGAAATTTTCATATTGTTCTCTGTCCGTCCTGGTGTTCCTACCTTTGTATTGGTTGTACGCCTGATTCTTTTTATCCAACGCCTTCTGACACTCATTATCGAACTAATCATTTCTTTTGCGCCGGGCTTGATGTCTGATTATCTGTTCGGCCACGGTTTAAATTGCCGCTTTCAATTCCACCCATAACTCGTTCCGTGTTTTCGGCGATGTGTCTATCAGGATTAAAAATACCTAATTGTCGAGAGTCTCCGTAAAATTTTCGGCCACAGACGCTGTTTGGAGCCTTTCGATGTCAAATTTTTGAAGATTACTGGTCTTTGCCAAATACGCGATAAACGACATTGATATGTTAATTTGATCAATTAATTATGCAAGTTAAAATTGGCCCCTTAATATACAAGAGCGTCAAGTATGCTTGAGGCCGAACGTAGTAGGATTAAAACATTGTCAATCTAGTTTTGTAGGTTGCCATCCAGCGATACCCAGGTCATTTTATCAATGCGTCGATGAGGAAAACAAGTATAACGTATGACTGGATTTCTGCTGCATGCGATGTCAATCAGGTACTGGCCTTTATTTGATTCATCGTAGAGATTCTATCCTCCAGTCGTTCCCCGATAAAATAGCTCATTGCCAACCTCAGCGTTGAAATCATCTAGAAGTAATTTTTTGTCGTTTGTAGGCTATGAGGCGACTAGTCTTTCCAAGTGATTGTAAAGTGTTTCTGTGCCCCACGGGGGGAATGCTGGCTGACAAGAATACTCTTGGAGGTTAGGATTCTTTGGGGAGTTCCGCCTCCACGTACCCGATGAAACTCCCGCGGGGGGAATGCCGGTCGACAAGAGCATTCTTGGAGGCTAGCACCACCCCCATGGACCCAAGGATATAGGGGGTGCCATGAGGTTCCCTCCTGGGATGACAGGTGATGACCCTGATTGGATCTGGACTACGCTATGGACAATGAACTGGAATTTATGCTTTAGGCTGGCAGATATGATGATGACACTCGTGTGTGAACGGCTCCAATTCAACTATCATAACGTCCCCGTCCCGGTAAAACCTTGGCAGGCCTCGCAGTACGTTCAAAGTTCACACCATTGGTTTGGTGGTGTAGGTTTGGTTGAGACTGACTCCCGATTAGCGCTGGTCAGGCTTTGAGCACTTGTCCTCATAAGGGCTTGTGTCATCCCTCGGATGGCCGCCTTTCTCTGCAAAGATAACCATGGGACCAAAAAGGTGACTACACAAACAAACGGAGATAGCGGCTCCTAGAGGGGACCCAACAAAACTGAAGCAACCAAAAACACCTAAAAAGGATCAAAAACACCCAAAAAAAGAATGCAACAACTACAATAACGACGACGCAACCAACTGCTGCAGCCACGATGTTACGAGCACATCGGAAGCGGTACTAACGATGACTAAAACGAAGACTAAGCCAATGACACTGAAGACAGACGAAAAACGGATATTAACAGGCAGTTGAGTCTAGGCTGAAATTCCTGCGGCATTTAAATGCAGCAAAAAAATGATGCGAACGCCAGAACGCCCTAAAAAGGAATAGCGGGAAACTCTGCAAGATGCGCCAGATGTTTGAGCGGTGAAGAAAAATAAAAAGAAATTTCAGAATTCGATGGTCAATGCTGCAATCGCTACCAAAGCGATTGAAGCAAGGTCGTAAATCCCGAAATAATGAAGAACCATGCTGATGTCAGGAAAAGAAACGAGTTAGTCACTCACAAGTAAAGCGACAATGTGTGATTTCATCTCCAACGTCGAAAAGATATGCGAAGTACTGCATTCGGAAACAAAAGCCGATAACCTCTCCAAAGAACAATGGTCGCAAAGTACAATTGCCGCCCAGCGACGTGAAGAAGAAAGGCTATTCCGAAGAGCGGCAGATGTCCTCAAAAGAATACAATCTGCACACAACTCCCCAAAAATCAACAAAGCAGTAAAGATTGGGCTTCTTGAATTAGAGGAGCTCCTAGACCGTGTAGAGCATCATCAGAGGAGCTGGTTAAAGACCAAAGAGTACCAGACGGCCGAAGAAGAGCAAAAGGCTAAAGAAGAGCTGAGGGCAAAATCTAAAGGGTATGTGCAGAGAGCTCTACAATAAAAAATCAATAAAAGAATGGCACCTAGCCCAATCGAACGATATCGGGATATAAGAAGGAAGGAAAAGACAGATAGGCGCGGAACAAGAGATCAAGGATTTCAGACAGTACTTACAAAAGGAGCCCAGAAAGTGGCTAAGAAACTCCTTCAAAAGGTGACAGAAGGTAAAGTTTGCACGGACGCACAGCAAAAAAATGACTCGATGCAAAACAGGAGAGAAAGAAGTCCCTGGCAGCAGCCACTGCTCGTAAAGCTCCAAGACGATCGATCCTACGCTGAGGTGCTGCGGGACATCAGGGGAAACATAAGGCCCGATTAAACCAAGACTGCCATTATAACAGTACGGCCAAAACAGTCGGGCCACATACTTGTCGAATTTGAAGCACAGGGTGAGAACAGGGAAGTATTCTGTGACGCAGTAAAAGAAGTCCTTGGCAAAAGTGCAGCTATAGCCTCACTCGAGCCGACGGATACGATCGAAATAAGAGATATTGATTGCGTTACAGGTCTGGCCGAGATAGAAGAGGCCATCCAAAGGGAGTTCCCTAGCGTGGGAAGGATCAAAGTGAGGCTGACACCAGAAAACACAGGGGACAACGCTTGACCATAATTGACTTGACCGAAAAGGACGCCGAACGATTTCTGAAAAAGGGCAAAGTACAAATAGGGTACGTTGTTTGTAAGATACTGCGAAGAGCAACGCCTCTTTAATGTTTCAAATACCTTAACTATGGTCACACCGCACAAGTATGCAAACGACCAGATAGGAGCTCGCAATGTTACAAATGCAGTGAAATGGAACATAAAAGAAAAGAATATACGGAGGTGACACACCGTATTCTATGCAAGGATGCTGATCCAAAACATGATTTTGGACACGTCTTGTGATCAGCCTAACACTATTCATGTCTTAGGGCTTTTTTCGCAGTTCAGTAATAATTATTTTACTTTAATTTGCAATATTAATCTTTTCAATAAAAACAAATCTTTAAAATGTTGACACCTATAACATTATCAAGCATTCATAAAACAAAAAGATGCTCAATGAATTAGCTTTAAAGAATTGAAATTCAAAAATTTTAGTTTGTTAAATATAAGTACATTATCAGCTTAAGACTACCTTAAAACTACTCGTTTGCTGCATCAAATGAATGATTATCCGTCTCTGCCCTATCTATGGGATGGGGAAACTTTTTAAGCATATAATTAGAGATTCTGTCAGCTACTGCTGATTTTTTGGAATTTCGCTCCAGTGCCAACAAAATGAGTCTCCCAGGACTACCAAACAGACCATGGCCAGTAGGTACGTTAGAGGGACCCGAATCAGAGAATCTAGTCAAGCTCAATTGTTCATGGTTCATTTCGAAATTTATTGTGGTACTGCTCACCAACGAAGTAACGAAAGAGTCCTACCTTGCTTTTTCTCCTGAAAGAACTTTCACAAAATGTTTTGCAATAGAGTTAGTAATATCAAATGTTATCCATGAGCATGGAACCATCATAAGTGAGGACTCCGGGCATCCATTTTCTGCCAGTTATTCTATTGATATGAGAAAACATACAAGGATATGGTTTGATACTTTCCAGGGCCTGTTCAAATAACTTGTTACCAAAAGCCGTGTTTTTGTCGAGATCATTTGGTTCAGAGATATAATCACTAGATGAGTATGTTCATATTCCCAGTTGACCATATTTAAATTGCGGTGCTACATATATCCTTGCGAGTAGCTTACAAAGCCAACTTCGTCTACACTGAAGCTCCAAGATGACTTCTGGTAAATCTCAATAAAGGTACTTTGCATAGGATTCTTTAATGGAGATCTTTGATGTAACCGTATCAAGGGCTTAATTCATTCAAGTGACTTCCTCAACAATTTCAGTTATAGAAAGGTTTTTCGATTGATTGATAGAATTTTTTTCAAATTTTCATCAAAGTCAGCAGTAACTACTGCCTAACCGATTCGCTTGTATAGAATGAAAAGTTTAGGGTCTGCAGCCTCAAATTTTACACCATTTTTTACTCTTAAGGTCAGCGCAACCAAAAGATGGTCAGATTCAGTGTCGAGAACTCAACACTCGAAATTCTTCCGACTCTGGGAAAAATTTGCCAGATTGACAGACACGATATCTTTCGGGGTAACCAATACGACATCCATATTTGATTAAACCCAGATACAGATAGCTGTATCATAATGATTGGATGCTATATTTCCCCATGAGGGATGTTTCGCATTGAAATCACCTACCATGGAATAGAAATCAAATTTTTTGCACAGAGTAAGCACTGCTTCCAAGCCCTCAATAAATTCCCTTACCGAATATCCATGTCAAACATAGATCCCCATAAGTGCAAAGGTGCACATTTTCAGTACAGATTTCAGACTTGGTAGACAGTGGCTTTAAACTTTCAGGTGATCTTTGTAAGCCATAACAACTCCTAGAATTTCTTCTGGATCATCATACCTGATGATCTTGTATTTTCCCAGATCCACTCTATGTCCTTCTCTGTGTCTTGTGTCAGATACAAACAAGAAATCCGGTCTGTGTGCGTTCAAATATTCTTGAACAGAATTCTTTTTATACACTGGAGCTAATGAACATATGTTGCAGACGGAGAGCTTAATGGTACTCATCATGACAACATTCTTTGGAAGCACGAAATAAGCAGCTTTTTTCTCACTAAGATTGGTGAGTATTCTAAGGTGGGGGATGCATGAGCCCACTTTTTGAACGAGTGTGAACAAGTTACCTCCGAAAAGTTGTTGGCGGTCAGTGCACGAACCCGTACTTTGTCCATTCTGCGCTTGCTTTAGTTGCTGAATTGGCTGATATTTGTGTTGCCGTATAGGTTGTAGTGCAAGCTATTTCTTTGCACGTTACAGTGAATTAGCGTACGAGATCCTTTTCCACAATATTTTTTTGTTTTCTTCTGGAGATTTTTCTCCTCTCCTCAACTGCTTTTAACTAACGACAGCCTCATAGGGTATCGCTTGATATTGCAGTTAGTATAAAGGATCTCTTCTCTTTTCTCATTCTTCCTGATGGGACATTCATTGGACTTGTGCAGCTTATCACATTTTATGCATCAAACTTCAAGTCTGTAGTTAGAAGCGACTTGGCCAAATGTTTGGCAATCGAAGCACTGGGAAGTGCTGTTTTTTTTGTAGATGTTTCCATTGTATCATCCGGCAAACTAGGAACTTTATTTTCACCGCTATGTTTTCCTCAAAGCCTGGTTTGAACAGGACTTAGAAAGAGGAAAGCGTCGATTTTACTTTCCTAGGTTATTTTGTCGAGAACTTTTAAGCTGATAGGTCATCTTCTTCAAGATATTTTTTCAGCTCAGCAACGGCATTGTGATCGTTGTACAATATACACGGTTTAGTAGGGGAATCAATCATCTCTCTCCTAGGATAGTGTAAGTGAAACAAGCCACTTTAGCAAACCAGAAAATTAAATAGGCTAGTAAAATCCTCAGCCTGTTCAGGTTGAAGCAAAGTTTGTAAAGAGCTGTTCACTATTACAGTGAATTTTGCCGCCTTTCCTATATTTCGGATTTATGTCCTTTGTTTGCTATCCCTGAAAATCTTCAGGTCAAGCCTATAACATACTATAGAAGGCACCCCCTCTTTTTTGTAAGTAGCCACGCTTGGCTGGTGGGACTTAGATTTTCCTTCATTACCCTCAAGGTTTGGCCTTACACTTGGCTTAAGCATGGCCCCTAGAAACTGTCGGAAGCTACTGCTGCCTCCCTTTTGAGCTGGGGAAAATCCCGCTCGCTTGCTTCAAGGGTCTTAGATGTCTTTGAAGTAGGCTCCTGAGTTGAAGACCCTATTGGCCTCTTTCTGTCATAATTGACTGGCTGAACAACAGCCTTTTCATCACCACTGTCTGTGGAACTCCTTCCTTCATCGATTTCAATATCACTAAAGCCCTCTGAAACTTGCAGTTAGGTTTCACAACTAGCAAGCAAGTCCAAAATGACCTGTTCTTTGACATACCTCCAAACTTTTTGCGGAAACGTGGCAAACGTCTTTTAGCTTTCCGCATGTAATTTTGGTTCCGCGACGGTAACCTGCGCAGATTCTCTATTTTCCCCCATAGCCACGAATCCCAAGACAGAACTTGGAATACAGTAGCAGGAAAGTAATAAGAACTACGACCCTTATTATCTAGTCACTTAAAAAGGAAAAAGCAAATAAAAAAGAATAAAAATTAACAAGGTGAGAATAAGCACTCCTTGCACTTGGAAAAATCCTTTGAGTTGACCAATCGTTGCACTCAACCAGTACTTGTGCTAGCAAATCCTTGCGCTCGCTCTGCGTGCCTTATCCAACCGCTTGCCTTCCTTTCCTTTCCTGTAATTCTCAAAAAATTCCAAGTAAAATTTCAACTGATTCGCTTCATTACTCGCTGCGTGCTGCTTCCTTATCTTATGCTTTGTACAGATATGAACGAAACTCGTTTATTTCGATAGGTAAAATAAGTTATCAGGTAACAAAAGGTTTGAAATGAAATGATTTTTAGAGAAAAGTGTTTAAGATAAAACGAATTTTGAGGAAAAATGTGCTTTATCGCAAATTGAGTCTTGAGACAAAATCAGAAACATTTTGTTTAAGGTAAAATATGCATTTGAACAAAATGCATTTTTGAGTAAAATATGTTCTGAGGTTAAATTAGACTTGAGATAAAAAGAGACTCAAAATTAATGAGTTATTAAGTAAGACGATACTTCATCCAAAATTAATTTTGTAGGGATATCAGTTCTGGAGAAAGATTAAAGCTTTGGCTTTCTTTCCACTTTGTAGAGACCCAGGATAAGCATCCAAAGGATTCCTAACCGCAGGGGGGATGCCGGTCGACTAGAGCACTCTTGGAGGCTAGCATTCTTTGGGGAGTTCCGCCCCCACGTACCCGAGGAAACTCCGCAGGGAGAATGCCGGTCGACAAGAACACTCTTGGAGGGTAGCATTCTTTGGGGAGTTCCGCCCCCACGTACCCGAGGAAATTCCCACAGGGAGAAAGCCGGTCGACAAGAACATTCTTGGAGGCTAGCATTCTTTGGGGAGTGCCGCCCCCACGGACCCGAGGATATGGGGGGTGCCGTGAGGCTCCCTCCTGGGATGACAGGTAACGACTCTTATTGTATCTGGACTACGCTTTGGACAACGAACTGGAATTGACGCTTTGGGCTGGCGGATATGATGGTTTGGACCTAGTTGCTTTGCACAGTAGCGCCGAGGTGAAACTCGTGTGTGAACGGCTCCAATTCAACTATCATACCGTCTCCGTCCCGATAAAACCTTGGCAGGCCTCGGAGTACGTTCGAAGTTCGCACCATTGGGTTGGTGGTGTAGGTTCGGTTGAGACGGACTCCCGATTAGCGCTGGCCTGGCTCTGAGCACTTGTCCCCATAAGGGCTTGTGCCAACCCTCGCATGGCCTCCCTGCTCTGCAAAGATAACCATGGAACCAAAAAGGTGACTACACACACGAACGGAGATAGCGGCTCCGAGGGGGGGACCCAATAAAATGGAGCAAATAAAATCAATAGATCAAAAACATCCAACAAATGAAACCACAAGGAAACAGGACGCTAGTACGGAGAACCCTTTCAGGCAAAAACCGTTGTTGGCAAGAACACCGATAAAACAAGTCACCGATTGCGGGGGGAGGCAGCAAACCCCAGAAACACTGTCAAAGTCAACATCACAGGTTAAATCATCGGAGACAGACCACAGACGGACTAACGAACGAGAGAAGGCAGAGTGCGTTGTGCAACCTGGCATCATTGCGGCCTTTGGGTGCAGTAGAAGGACTATGCGCACCCCGGAGCGCCCAGTGCAAGACGTACACAATCCGGATCAAGCTGCGACACCAACAGAGGCCAGTGTAAGACTGGGGGAGGGAGAAGTTTTGCCATTGGCCGACGCCACTTCAAACGCGACCCAAGCGATAGAAGCAAAAGGGCTAGGAAACGGGGGCCTCTCCCAAGAGGTGGCGCCAAATAACACAATCGCCCTTGACCGTACCGAAGAGGAGCGGCTTACTCGGAAAGCGGGGAATATCGTCAAAAAACTGAGAGCTGCCTGCGAAGTGCAGAAAAACATAGGCAAGAGTGTCGCGAATGGCATTCTTGAACTGGAAGAGCTTTTTGGCCGCATAACGCACTACAGGCGGAGGTGCCTTGCAACCGAAAAGCACCAAAAAGACACACTCTCCCTCGAGGCATCAGTGGGTCCTAGCAGCAGCAAAAGAATGGCCGGTAGCCCAATTGAAGGCGATCGTGAGAAAAGGAGGAAGGACGAGACCTTAAACGAAGTTGACACTCCAGGCGAGGAGTTTCATGTGGTGCGAAACAAGGCAGCGAAAAAAGCGGCCAAAAAGCTACTTCTAGAAAAAACAGACAAAGAGCTCAACCACGAAAAGAACAAAGAACCCCCCGATATACCGCAGAAAACAAAAAGCAAACTGCGGCGCAAACCCTTGCGAGAGGCACTGCTTATTAAACCCACTAAGGGCCGAACCTACGCAGATGTCCTCCGGGAAATTAAAGGAGCGCTCAAGCCAGACGACACCAAAACTGCCATCAAAGCAGTTCGACCAACCCGGACCGGTGGCTTGCTGGTGGAATTCGGGCCAGAGGCCACAAACAAAGATGCATTCCGTGACGCGGTTCAAAAGGTTCTTGGAGATGCGGCAACGGTTGCCTCGCTCGAACCAATGGCCACCCTGGAAATCAGGGACCTTGACTGCGTCACGGACAAAGCTGAAGTAGAGGATGCCATTAGGAGGGAGTTCCCCAGCTTAAGTGAAGTCAAGGCAAGATTGACACGTGAAAACACAAGGGGGCAACGCATGGCTATTGTCGAACTAGCTGATAAAGACGCCCAGCAAATCCTGGCGAAGGGCAAAATTAAGGTAGTTTGGGTGATCTGCAGGATACGGAGAAGAGCGATCCCTATCCGCTGCTTCAGATGCTTCGAATACGGACACACCGGGTATGGCTGTAGGGTACGGGGCACAAAAGGAAGGAGTGCACGAACGAGGCAAAATGCATTCTTTGCAAGGATGCTAAGCTAGCACCCGGCGACCTCAAACATGAGCCGGAGACAGGGAGATGCTGGGTTTACAAGGAGGCCCTAACTAAAGCCAAATCGATACTCAAATGATCCGTATCCTGCAGGTCAATTTGCACCGAAGCACAAACGCCCAGGACCTACTTGAGCAGTTTGCGAGGGATAAGAAAGCTGACCTCCTGTTGCTGAGCGAGCAACATCATAACAAGGACTCGCAAGCGTGGTACCCTGACAAATCTGGTACCTCGGCCATCTGGGTTCGAGTCAGCGCCCGCCTTCAGGTGCAGGGCCATGGACGCGGGGATGGTTTTGTGTGGGTGCGGTGTTCAGGGATAACATATTTCAGTGTTTAACTGACGCCTAACGAGGCAATGCGATCTTTTCGAACCAAACTCGATGCCCTGGAGGACGCTGTCTCGAACACAGAGGGCCATATGCTGGTCGGGGGAGACTTCAACGCTAGAGCCATTGAATGGGGTATGCCACAATCCGACCCAAGGGGAAAGCAAATCTTGGACATGGCGGCCAGAACAGCACGTTTTTGTCCTAAATGCTGGTAACACCCCTACTTTTTGCCGCTGGGGTTGCGTAGGAACCATACCCGATGTGACACTCGCTTTGGAGTCCCTGGCACCCAGAGTACACAACTGGCGAGTACTAGAGGACTACTCGGCTAGTGATCACCAGTATATAGCTGTTGAGATTCACGACGGTGCCACTCTGCGTGCATATGCCCAAACTTCAATCCTCGGATGGAGGACTGGGAGGATGGACGTTAAGAGGTTTGCTGACGCGCTTACGGCAGGCGCACCGTTGCTGGGAGCTCCACCAGGGAGTGGAGGGCCTACAGCCAAGGACTTGGTGAACTCAACTATGAGTACCATCATAGCTGCTTGCGAGTCTTCCATGCCCCGTCGGAGACCCCGACATGGTAAGCCTCCAGTATACTGGTGGTCAAACGAGATCACCGAACAAAGAAGCGAGTGTCACAAACTTCGGCGAGAGGCCCAGCGGGCGCAAACACGGGAGGAGGCAGACACTAGGCTAGCAGCATACAGGTCCGGCAGGAAATATCTTCGCAGGCTTATTAACAAGAGCAAGGCCCGATGCTGGCAAGACCTAGTGGACGATGTAATTAGGGATCCGTTGGGCCTTGGCTACAAGCTGGTCATGGGGAAACTTGGTGCCCTACGGAAGTCTTGTATACATGACGCGGAAAAGATGGACGCGATAGTGCGGGGACTCTTCCCCGCCCATCCCGTCCGTGTTGACGCTGTCCATGGTGAAACAGCAATCGAGTGCCCACTCTTCACACAGCTCGAACTGGAGGAGGCAGTCCTCTCCCTGAAAGTGAGGAAGGCTCCAGGTCCAGATGGTGTTCCAGCTGAGATTTTGCAGCTCGTCTATCACCATTGTCCTGACTTGCTGCTCAGCACATTCAACGCTTGCCTACGGGACGGGGTTTTCCCGGTACGGTGGAAGGTGGCGAGGCTCGTGCTGGTCAGCAAGGGGAAGGGAAATCCCGAATCGCCGTCTGCATACCGCCCGTTATGCATGCTAGACACGGCTGGGAAAGCGCTAGAGAAACTCATCAAGGGAAGACTCACTGACGTGATTTGTGCTGCTGGGAACCTATCTCCTCGGCAGTGCGGCTTTAGAGCAGGACGTTCTACCATTGATGCGATTGCAGAGGTGGTGAACGCGGTCCAAAAGGCAGAGGCATCTAGTCGCACCAAGCGACGGATCGTCCTGTTGGTGACACTCGACGTCAGGAATGCCTTCAACTCCGCTAGATGGGTGGATATTCTGGACACCGTGGAAAACTCTTTTCAAGTTCCAGAATATCTAATGCGGCTTTTGAGGAACTACCTTAAGGACCGAAGCCTGCTCTACGACACGACACAGGGCCAACGAAGGATGGAAATTATATCGGGTGTTGCCCAGGGATCTATCCTTGATCCGGACCTGTGGAACGTGTCTTACGACGGGCTACTGAGACTTGAGATGCCAGATGAGTCGCGCTTGGTCGGCTATGCGGATGATGTTGCGGCTCTGGTCGCCGGACGCACCGTTGAACAAGCGCAACTTATGCTAGGTATGCTAATGCGCCGAGTGAGGGACTGGATGACTGCTCGCGGGATCAGTTTAGCACTGGAGAAAACCGAAGTGGTCATCTTGACAAAAAAGAGAATCCCTAGAGTAAGGATGATCAGTATTGGAGATATACAGATCGAATCAAAGCCAGCGGTGAAGTACCTGGGGCTACTGATCGACTCGAAGATGAGTTTCTCTGAGCAAATCAGGGCAACAGCTGAGAAGGCTGCTTCGGGAATATCGGCCCTGAGTCGACTTATGGCCAACGTAGGGGGACCCAGTCCATCAAGAAAACGCCTCTTGATGAGTGCTGTAGGGTCAGTGCTAATTTACGGAGCAGAGGTATGGGGCGACGCTCTCAGCAAGGAGGTATACCGAAAACCATTGGCACAGGTACAGAGAAGAGGAGCACTGAGAATTGCATCTTCGTATCCAACAGTCTTCGACTCGGCGGTGAGAGTGATTGCAGGCGTGATACCTGTCGCCCTCCTTGCTAGAGAGCGCCGCGCTATTTACCTGCGCCGAAACGAGGATGCGAGGGAGATAGTTGTCCACGAGGAGAGACAGCGCTCGCTCAACGATTGGCAGCAGTCTTGGGTGAATTGCACGTAGGGAAGGTGAACTGCGCGCCTCATCCCGGATGTGAGACCGTGGCTAAATTGAAGGCATGGTGAGACTGACTTCTATCTGACCCAGCTTTTGAGCGGGCATGGGTGTTATCAGCCTTACCTGCACGAGATCGGTAAGTCACGGTCTCCCGATTGTCGGTTTTGCCCAGGAGAGGAGGACAATGCCTGTCACACATATTTCGCGTGTACCAAATGGACCAGGCTGCGAAGGGAACTCTACAGGGAGACGGAAGAGCTCACCCCGGATAATATAGTTGCGGTGATGCTCGAATCGGTTGACAAATGGAACCAGGTGGCACATTATGCTCGGGCAGTCCTAAAATATAAAAGGGACTCACAGCAGCCGGAGGCACTGGGGCTGGGGGATCGCTCTTCTGGCAATTCCTCTTCCCCTCTCCCCTCCCGCTAGGAAAGTGTCTCCCCAGCTTGAAGGCGCCCCACGGCGTAACAAAACGAGACCTGGCCCGAAGTAATGTGTCAAACGTTTCCAGGCTAGGTTCTCAGATTGACAGGGGAGGTGTTTAGTGGGTAGTCCAAAGCTATCCTCCATGGGAGTCCCACACTGCCTTCACCTCCCTACCACAAAAAAAAAAGGATTCCTAGAATATATCAATGTAGAGTTGCCAGCATTTTTATAATCATGGACCAAAATATAGAAGCGTTAATTTCATACCTTTGCAATTAATTACTAATGGGTTTGCTGGTAATACACATTTCATGTTATATGAGATATCTACTGAAACATGCAAAATTGAATCCGCTTATTCAAAATAGAAATTTTGCCTCATTACATAAAAAATTGTCATATCTAGTCTTTTCTTTATGGTACAAGTATTGCCAAAAGACAAAATAACAGTCTTCATTGGAAAAAAAACTCCGTTTTAGTGTCTTATGCTACACACAGCTTATCGCCTTACTGCAGCCATAAACGTCATCCATCGATCCTCTATCCATATGTAACAGCAGTTGGTACGACTTTTTGAAAATTTCCACGATATCCATTGGTCGTTTCCAAGGAAATCAAGAACAAGAATGGCGTCAACATTTTATGCCTTCAGATTGCTTCGTCTATCCTCCAGCACTCTGCTTAACTGAATGAACTTTCACTTGAGGCGCTGGTAGCAGGAGTACATAGGATTTTCCCACAAAGTTGATGTCCTTGTACTTATTAGACAACATGGCATCATCCTTGACATCACTGCATTCTAATGAGTTGTCATGAAAATCTATCTCATAGAATTCAGAGGATGATTAAAAGTTGAGCAGCTTTAAGGATATTCCATACTACAATTCAACTCATCATTTACAAGAGCATAAGTCTTGTCACGTGAGTTAGGTTATTCAACGTTACAATTATTAAAAATATATATGTTGGAGATTCCTTCCCCGGAATCTCTTTAATAAAAACACTTTGGTTTTCGCTTTCACTTATTTTATTTATTTAACACTTCTTAACTTTAAATTTAACTATTCAAACTATTCAATTTCAACTTTAACAACAACTCGAATGAATACTCAACTTGAACTTCAATGAGTACTTCACTTCAGCTTTAATGAATACTTCACTTCAACTGATTAACTGATTCTCAAAGGGCTGTTTTTATAATGATAAGAATGCTGATGAAGCATTCTCTTTGTTACTTTGATTCAAGCTAAGGATTGGACTTTGATATGCAGTTGTCAGCAATGCAAGTAAGCGAAATTTGGTATTGCAATAACGAGATGTTTGCATTAGATAGATCAAGTTACTGGGTGCCGGGATATGAGTCATGGATGATCAATCCATGAGCCATGGAAGATTATCAAAAAGGGTTAGTGAATTGTGTGGTCTTGTGCTGATGTAGGGATTTGTGATTATATGTAAATCCTCCCTCCTTAAGCTCAATGTTGTCCTCAACATGATTATTTTTTGTAATTCAATATCTTCGGTTATATTAATTTTGATAAATGATTTATTTTTTTGAAGATATAGAGCAATTATTATTTTTGTAACAATAATTATTAGTAATGTCGATCCTGTTCCGATTATACTTACTTTATAAGCATATTTAATATCGTTAATTCTTTCTAAATTTTTAAAATTTTCAAGTTTGACTTCTTCAAAGTTTAAATCAATTTTGTAATTAGATACATTCATACTTGGTTCTAATACTAAAGTTTGTAAAAATTCATTTACATCGTTTATAAATACGTTATTTATGATATGAATTTCACAATTTACAAATCTGATTACATAGTTTCCATTTAATTCAAATGTTTTTTCATTACATGACTGATTAATTGTTGTTTAACGTTAATTAACAATATTAACCCCTTTTCAGTTTCTTCTATTGCTGTTTCATTATTTGTTTTAGTTCCACAATTCATATTTTTATATTTTAATTCGTTTTTCAAATATTTTATATTCTTTACAAACTCATAATATTTACTATTGTAACTTACAACTTCACGTATGTTTATGTTTAATAATTGATTTTTTACATTTGGTATTTACCTTACATAATATGATAATAAAGGCTTGGTAAGTATAGGTATATTAACCACAAATGCAATAGTTGCATTTTTTATAAAAACATTAAATGTAATTTCTTTTAATTCTTCAAATGAAAGATTATATATTCTAATTTCGTCATCAATTAGAGTTGACCTTGACATTGTTCCAGATTTAGCATTGTTTACATTATCGATAATTTTTTCCAATTCAGCTTTTATGATATCAAGATTATGATTCATATGAACTTCCAACAAAATTTTGTTTATTTGATTTAATTTGTTGTTGTTTTTTGTCTAAAAAGCGTTATAGGTTTTGTTTATGTTGTTTGTGATTTCATCCAGGTTGTTTTTGAAGACATTATTTATTTGAATTTGTTTATTCATTGACCCAATTGAATTATGATTATTTGAAACTATTATATTTACATGATTCATTATGTCATTACAATCATCGTTGTCCATGGTTGCATAAAGCCATTTATAAATTTTGCCAATCGCATTTATAAGAACTCGTTTTTTTCTAATATATTTACAAATTTCTATGTAACCACCCTGTTTTCCTAATGCTGAGTTACATGTCTCTATGAGAGGTTTTAATGTTTGGGTGGGTTGTCTTTCTTTAAATAATTTTTGTTTTTTTTTAAGAAAATTTATGATAGTATCGCTATCAGGCAAATTAATATGTTCGAAGTGAAGTAAGTTCAATTCTCCTTTAATTGTTTTAATTGTTTCTATAATATAAGATTTTGGTTCGATGTTTTCTGAAACATCTCTCAATGCTTGCTCATACTGGTTAAGGTCAAATTTATGGTTAGTCTTTTATTTTTAATTAATCTTACTCAGTCTTTTTGAATTAATATTATTCGTGAAATAGAGGAAATCTTTTCGATTATCATTTCTGCACTTGATAATTTGAGAATAGTATTATTATTAGAAGGACCGTATAATAAGTAACCGGACTGAGCCTGCCCCGTGCCGTCAATGCGTCTGCTAACCGGTATCTGGTGCTGTAGTGGTGGTGGGAGTCTAGGTAAAGGGAACCGGGCTGCAGCAGTTGCCTCCAAGCGCTTGGAGAGATAGCATCGAGCGAGAGCGGTGTGCGTGTTCAGTTACTTCGTCGGAGTGAAAATGGAGCGTACAATCGAGCAACCGAAATTATCTGTTTAAAAATTTAACCTTTTTAAACTAGAATAAAATAAAACTAATTTTGTTCCACGTATCTCTTTATTCGGAAAATGAATATAAACTGACTTTAAATTATCCTGAAATCCTTCTTAAATACTTTTTGAGATACATAACATCTGGATTCTACATATGCGAAAGTCTAGGAAAATCTAGCAAGCAACTATCATAAAACCGAAAGGTCATAAACGGATTATCGCAAAGGACAGTGATCGTAAATAGAAATCCGTCGGCAACACTCCTAAAAGGATTGTGCGACGGTGGTCATAAAAGGTTTTTCCTAAATGCTCGCATCTCTTAGTTTTCTATGAATCTTATATTTATTAGGATGCTAATGTAACTCCGAACCAGAGTTTTTTAACCACGTTATTACAGGAGATGGACGTGAGTTTTCGAATACAATCCTGAGAAGAACTGGCAGAGTTCGGAGTGGCACACACTGGCGTCACCATGACCGAAAAAAGCGCGCATGAGCAAATCGAAGGTGAAGTCGATGCTTATTGCTTTCTTTTACGTGAAAGGCATTGTTCACAAAGAGTGTGTGCCACCCGGCCAAACTGTAAACGGCCAGTACTACAGAGAGGTGCTCCGTCGACTAAACTCCACAATCGTATAAATTTTCTTGTTTTGGGATGCTTTTATCATTTTCTTTTGTGAATGTTGATGTATCAAAAGGTTTTTTTAATTTATGAAAGCTTTGTTCTTGTAAATCGTTTTCTAGGGCACCCAGAATTTGATTGTTGCTTCCTCCTAAGGAGTCATTATATTTTATTGATTTTTTTCCCATATTAATGACTGATATATACCAGTGGTTACTATTAACATGAACGCGAATTAGAATCATGTCATAGGAAAACATTTTTCTGACAGGGTGTTAATATCTTCCCTTATGATATTAATGTTGAATTTTAATATTAATGTTTCTTGTGGCTGCCCTTCATGCTAAGCTCTGTTTATTCAATTTATTTGCTCTGATTCTTTATTTTATTCTCTATAATGTTTTTTAATTCGTTTAATCCTGGTTTGGTGGATTGTCGTTCCACGTTTGAAATTTTTAACTGAAATTAACTCTGTCTTTATTTTTCATAATATCGACTTTTTGATATTTAGGTTCATGTTTATGTCTTTCATTAACATAGTTTTTAATGGAAATTGTCTTTTCATTAATATCTTTTGGTTTGTCACGGCTTTTGTTGTGATATGAAATCCACTTGTTTTTCTTTTGTTGTAAAAGATCATGAATCCTATTTTTCTCATTACGACCTTGAAAGACTTCAATAGGTTTACAGTTTGTACTTGAATGAAGTATTGTAATACTCTGCAGCTTTCAATGTTTTGTCTACAATATTCATTTCAGGATTTGTAACAGCTAGTACTCTAATATTTTCTTAAAGTGTATTATGACATCTATTCATGTCGGAGTTGCCTGTATGTGCTTTGAGAGAGCAAAAATGAGCTTTTATTTTTTCTTTTCGAAGAAATTCTCTAATGCTGACCACATTAAATTCGTTATCTGCAGTTAGTTTTCTTGGTTTATGCTATCCTTTCTTTAATTAGGGTAATGAATGTAATTACATTTTTATCTGTGATTTCCTTTGTGTACAAATGTTTCGAAAATAATTCATTTGGCGTTTCTGTTAGATGAAATTCTGGGTTTACAGGGTTTCGGTCATACTTCGCAAGATTGCATGTTTCCCAATTATTAATATACTTAGTAATGATCCTTATTAAACCTTGAAAGTAAAACTTATTTCTCATTTCTTCGTCATTTTCAATTAAACCACGATGGTTTCCTCCTTCGTGTATTTCTTTGATTTTTTCAAAGCATTGATTTTCATCCAATAAATCGATGGCATGTTGATAAATTTCAAATTTTCATAATTTGAGTATAGTGCCATGATCGCCAATTGAACTTTGTTGCATTCGTGACTATTTAATTCACCATAGATTCCAACGGTTCCTTTTTCAGGTATATAACGCTGTGGGAAATCTTTTATAAGATTTTCATTTTTTATATCGTTTGCGTCGATATAAATTTTTTTCTTTTGTTTATTGTTCTAATTTCTTTTTGCTTCTTATTTATTATAATTATTTATAATTATTTGTGTTTTGTAAATATACACTATTCCTTCTTTGATAAGAATATAATCGTTTTGATCTTCATTTCCTGAGTGTATTGTTGCAATATCACTTCCAATTTCCATTGCTTCGTTCGCTGTATTTATATTCTTCTTCTTCTTATTTTACTTCAGTCTCCTTTCGGGCCTTCGCTTCCTGCAAACAGCGCCTCCAACTGTCTCGGTCCGTTAACCGCGTCTTCCAATTCCAAAATCTGCACAGCGGTGAACTGTCGTCGTCAACTGAGTCAGACCAGCGCTTCCTCGGTTTCTCCACTGGCCTCCAGCCCTCAGTATTTATATTACTTTCATTATTTTCAACATTTATTCGATCGAAAAACTCTGTAACTTTGTTATCTCTTCCTTTGACATACTCAATGTTATAATTATATTCGTTCAACTTAATTTTCCACCTTTGAAGTTTACTGTTAGCTTCTTATAAATTATTCAACTAAACCAGTGGTGTATGATCCGTTCATATGTCGAGATTTACTGCGTACAAATATGGTCGAAAATATTGTGTTGCCCATACTATTGCCAGGAATTCTTTTCTATTGTAGAATAATTACGTTCATGCTCGTTCAGAGTTCTGCTTGCAAAACAGATGGAATGACCTTGTTGCGTAAGTACTGCTCCTTACGCTTTATCGGAAGCATCAGTGGTTAAAATGAATTTTTGTTTGAAATCCGAATATTTAAGGATTGGATAATTTGTTATCAAATCTTTAACTTTTTCAAATGCTGCAACACATTTTGAGTCATTTATATTTATTTTGTTTTTTTTTAGCGCATCTGTTAATGGTGAGGCAATTTTTGCGTAATTGTTAATGAACTTTTGGTAGTATCCTGTGATACCTAGAAAAGATGTTATTCTTTTTGGAGTGTCTGCGGTTTACGATTTTTTATGACTTCTATTTTTCATGGATTTGGTTTGATTCCTTCAGTGGATAGAAAATGTCCTAAATAATCAGTTTCTTTGGCAAAGACTTAGCATTTGTCGACTTGGATTTAAGGGTTTTGTACTAAAATATAAAACCGTATTGCAATCACGACATGTGTCCGTCTATCCCTCCGTCCGTCCGTCTGAATGCCACAGCACTTTTTTTCCGAAACTAGAGAAGCTACAGCCATAAAACTTTGTGGAAAGGTCAGAAGTGGCGACCTCTCGAAGGTTTGAGGTGGGAAAATTTTTCAAAGGGGTTTAAGGGGGGTCTCCCAATATAGCGAGGAGACGCTTCAATCAAAATTTTCACCGTTGGCAGTCGAGTAGCGTGTCGTTTGAAAGGTCTCAATGAGATCTTTTCAAAACAAGTCTTAAAATTGCCGTATTAGTACTGTTGGGGCAGGGAAAGGTGAAATGTACGAACTTTTTGCGTACCCCCCCCCCCCCTTGCGATTGGACATCTTTCATCCAGAAAATCTGAAAAAAAATCACGAATGTAGGCCTTAATGAGTACAACAACAACAAATACGTGAGAAGTCAAAATTCACTCAACTTTGTTAGTAATAGTATGATTTAACGATTTTACATTTTCTTGAATAAAATTTTAACGGTACCCTTAAACTCAACCGAGTTCGGTGTAAAAATGACTATATACAAGATTGATCTATCCTGCATGTTTCACAAAGATCGAATTGAATTTAACAAAGTTACTGCGGTTTGAATTTTTCTGTATAACTATGGAGCAATATGTGCTGTATTACTATGGAAACATAGGCCTATGGAACAATATGCGCTTTTTAACGACTCAGACACTACAGCTTTACTAGGATTTGCATGACCGTTCCAGGAATGATGCGTATCATGAATATCTTTGAGAGTTGGTTCGGCTATTGGTATCAGTAATCGTAAAACCAAACAGAGGCTGTTTTAAATGTGAAGATTCAATAATTTTGAGTTATTTTTTCCCACCTTCAACGTTTAAGGTTCATGCTTTTAACACTTGATTCAATTTAATAAATAACTGGAGATGAGTACTCACAATTAATACTCATAAGTGAAACAAGTCGAGGAGGCAGAAGATAGCTCCTAACAAAAGGGTTCGAAAATAAAATGCTGATGCCATGAATCGATGATTACAGTGCAGGGGAGTGGCCCCCGAAAAAAATTTCATCAAAGCTAGCCAATATGAGTATCAAATGAAAGGTCTTTATGAGAGCTTTTCAAAACGGTTCTTAAACTGTGTTTCCCCGTCGCGATTGGACACCTGTGATCTAAAAAATCTGAAAAAAATTATTGAGGGAGATAGTTATGAATACAACAATAACGATTACCTCAGAAGTCGAAATTCGTCCAACTTTGTTAATTATAATATGATCTTGAATTTATCATTTTCTCCAATAAAATCGAATGGATGCCTTTAAATCCAACCTTACACAAGGTCCTAATACTCTGTAAGCTTGATGGAAGTCATATCATATTCACGGAAGTTATATCCAGTTGAAATTTTCCCAATTACAACAACAATAACACACTATTTTGGTATTTTATGGACTTTCTGTCGAACCAGACACTGCAGTTTTGATTTGACCTTCTTAAAATTCTCAGATAAGATTGATGACATAAATACTTTCGGGATTTCATGATTTAAGTGAATTTTGTTAGTTGAAAATTAAGGAACAATAGATTTTCTTTTGAACGTGCTCATCTCTTTGACATGTTTCTTGATATTATTCGTTGCTGGTGATTGCATTTTGTAAATTGAGTACAAAACCCTTCTGACATGAGTGTAGGTCTGTCTACCCAACTTGTTAATTTTTCTTTCCGAAGCGCATTGAATATTTTCTTAGTCATATCTTCCATTTCTTGCAGAGATCTATTCGGTGGAAACTTTTTGCTAGATCTAAAGTAGTGAAATATTGTGATTTTCCAAGTTTGCCTCTATAGACTCAATATTTGGAATAAGAAATTTATCATCAATTGTTGCTTCATTTAATTCCCTGTAGTCTATAACGATTCTCCATTTAGTTTTTCCAGAATTGTCCATCTTTTTCGGAACAATCCATATTGGTGCATTATATGGCAATGAAAAGGGTCTAATTATCCCTTGTTTTAACATATTTTGAATTTGAGTTGCCACTTCTTTATCATCTGCCTGTGGAAATCTATAAGCTCTTGAGTATAAAGGCTTGCTAGAGTTAGTAACAATTTCACGTATAGTCTTTGTAGTGCAAGTCAAGTTATCTCCTTCCCTGTAGAACAAATCTTCATTTTCCCTGAGTATTCGTTTTACAGAATTCGATTCTTCCTAATTTATATTTTCATAAAGTTTTTCCATCATATTTTTAGTGGGCTCTATTTCACATTGTAGGTTTATTTCCCTAGGTGCTGATTAATTGAAAAATAATTTTTCATTATTTATTTCTATTGAACCTTCTCCAGAATTGATTTTTGATTTGAGGGGTGCAGTATATTTTGTCCCATTATGGTTTTAAATGTTTTACATTCATAATTCATAATATTTCAAAGGATTTTATTGATTTCATGTATTTTGAACTCTTGAGGCATATTTGTTTTTAATTTTTGGGTAACTTTAAAAATACCACCTAATCAGTAAATTTCTAATGCGTTATTTAAATTGAAACTTTCCAAATTTTTCAAATAGTTTCTATCAATACTACATTGATGTATGTAGTATGGATAGAAACGCGTGTACCTATTAATACTGGAATAATTTCATTACCTATAGTAAAGTTCGCTATTGGTAAAAGGCTTCCGAAGCTTCTTTTAGAAAATTTGTATCCATGGTCTCGTGACTATTTTTATTTTGACCAAAACCATCGATTTCCATTGGTCCAGATCTGTTTTGGTTATGATGACGATTATTATGGAATTTTTTACTAAACTTTTTGTGTTTAAAATTTTGATTATAATTATTTTGTTTATGATTATTCTGTGAGTCTTTTTTATAGAATGTCTATTACATTCTCTATTAGTATTTTGTTGGAGTTCTTTTAATAAATTATAACCCTGATCCGATGCTTGGACATTCACCCTTTGTACACTCGTATGGAAGGCGCTCGAGAAACGTTTTCATTGGCGGTGTCTTGAAACCGTATGATTCCCTCAATCCGTCGCCTTTATGGAGCTTTAATTTTCACCTAATCCGTAAAACTTCCCAACAAGTATTCACCAAGGCGCAACGTAAATAAATTCACGCGGCACCGAAACAAATGGCGACAGAACTTATCGAATTAGAAAAGGTTTTCACGTACGAAAATTCGCTAATTTCCCCGTGGTTCTTACGATCTCCCATGGGCGTGATCCATCCAAAACCACTTCACTCGTCGTGTCATTTAACCCACATATCTCACGATTAGAAATGACACTTCGCGATCTTAATATCTTGTAAATATGTTTTGCCTTATATTCAGAACCGATAGACACGAAACGATATGCGGGCAAGCACAATAAAATCGTCAGATATTTACTTTTCTCGCTAGCTAGCTGGTAGGCAAAATCTCCGGCGAGCTTCTCGTTTCGTAATATCAAGTTGTCCTCCCAAATCCGAACCACGACCCGTGGAGTTTTTCCCTATCTTCTCGATCGAGCGCGAACACTCTCAACGGCAGTGGCGACTCCGGGCAGCCACCCACAACCTCGCAAACCTACCAGCAAAATTTTCTGCCACGCGCAATTGCATCCAACAACTCATAATCGTTCAGGAATATTTCCGTCTTCACACTCACTCACAACATTCTATTCAAGTTTGCAACCCAATGCGACAGTTTCAAGTTTACTTCCGCACAAAATGAACAAACGAAAAACGAATCGACTGGACTCCTCTACTCCTTTCTATTCAAGTTTGCAAATGGAAAATATCCGTTGCGACAGTTTTAGGTTTTCTCAATCGCACAAAATAAACGAATGACCAACAAATCAACTGGAATCCTACCCTCCACCGACGGCGGCCGTTCTTGTCCGTCTTTCTCGGGTCGCGGTCGTAAGCCAACTTCTACAATCTGTCCAAAAATCTCTTTTTTCTTTCTATCGTGTCGCTACTGGTAAATTCAATCAGCTGCTCTCTCAGTCAAGCTCGATTGCACTCGGTAATGTAATACACCATTAGGGATGCACTAAATCAGTGTTCCCATGTCCAAAATTTTAACTTACAGATTTAAATTTCTCGGAAAAAAAGTAACTGAAGTAAAGAACAAGTTGAGTAAGCAGGAGAGTGCTCCTATCAGAAGGTCTTTGTAAACATCCTAAGGCTAGAAACAAGTTTTCTAACGGCGTGAATTGATAACTTGAATTATTCATCCAATACTTGGATATGAAATCGTTCAAATTTATGCTAAAGATGCACAGTTTCTTTCATAAGCACAGTGCAGCCGCCATTTTAATCTAGCTTAAATTATTTTCTGAATGCTCCACCAATTGAGCATGTTCAAGTTAAACACTATTCCTTAAATTTTCATGAAAATTTAAAGAAAATAAAAGTCTCTAAGTCAATTTTAAATATACTCGTATATAAAGGGTTTTCCAATAGGAGGTGTTATTTTGAATAGATCTTGTGATTTAACACCTTGCGACTTCTTCCTTTGGAGCCACGAGCTAGAGGAGGCCTATGCCAATAGCCCAGCGTCGATTCAAAATCTCAAAGATGAAATTCGTGAGGCTATCGAGGACATAGGGCAGCCACTTTGCGATTTGGTTATGGAAAATTTCATGAAGAGGATATGATCATATAAGCATGTAGTAGTAGTTATTTGCCTGATGTCAGTTATTGCTATTAACGGCATATCTTCTTCTTAATAATAAAATAAACATCCGATCATTTATATTGAAAAATGGCATTTTTCTTTGAATATGAAAATAACACCTCTTATTGGAAAACCCTATATCAACCATAAACACGTGTTATTGTTGTTGAAATTCCATATAATTGAAATGGCTATAACTCACTTGATTATGATTCGATCTCAATTAAATTTTGTGAACATATATATCTTATGTCAGTCTATATAGTTGTGAAATTTCAAGAAGTTTGAAGGTACCGTTTTGATTTTATGGGTAAAAATGTAAAATCTACAAATCATACTATTATTAACAAAGTTGAGTGAATTTCGATATCTGAGGTATTTGTTGCCCTTGTGCTCATAAAGGCCCACGTTCGTGATAATTTTCAGATTTTTCGGCTGAAAGGTGTCCAATCGCGAGGTGGGAGGACACAAATTTTGGGTACATTTTGCCTTCCCCAGGACCCCCTAATTCATCAAATGATTTTTTTTATTTCAGATTCTGAAAGATCCAATCAAGACCTTTCATTTGATAACCCACTCAACTACCTTTAATAAAAAAAAATTTTAAGGGCCAATTCGTTATCAGGGGGGACCCCCGCTTAAACATTTTTTAAATTTTTGTTAAGGCCTTAACTTTTGAGAGACCATCACTTCTGACCTTTTCACAAAGTTTGAGCATTCTAGCTTCCATAGTTTCTGAGGAAACTAGCTGTGCCGCACGGACAGACGGACGGACGGACAGACGGGTCGCGAAACTAGTAGGTCTTTGTAAAAAATTTTTACAAAGAACTAACAATGGAAAAAATTTAAAAAGTAATAAAAGTCATATCTCATGACAAATATAATTGAAGGGAAACATTTAAATTTAATATAAAAGAAAATTGATATAAAACTACATTTAATAATACATAATAAGAAAAACTATTTTATAAATTACAAATATGAAGGGAAGTAACGAAATCCTTCTTTTGTTTTGTCTAGATCTGTAATTAAAATTTTGGATAAGGGTTGGGAAGGGCAGTTTGCTTGTATGACTACTCGATTACTACAGGACAGCTAATTTTCTCACGATCCCAAGGCAACGAGGGTAGCCAAAAAGATGCTGAAGGATCTTTAGTTGGAGGATCGATTGTTTTCGGGGTAGGAACGCGGAGTATGACGATTGAAGAAAATGGTTAGCTGACGGGTGGACTAACACAAACATTTTCGCTTTGCTGTAAGTGTATAAACTTTGCACGTGGTTGAAATTAAGTAAGGACGGACAAAACAGACGTATATATGTAAGAATCGCCGCAGGTCTTCACGGTGATATACCCCGATTCCTTTCCCTGGTAGGTTAGTGAGGAGGAAACGATTGGGTCCTACAACCTCCTGTACATGGTTTTTCAGAAAATGACGGTCTAGTTTGGCGTTGTAATGCCCAAGGGCATCGCTTTGACGGAAAATCAGAAAGTCGAGACCTGCGGCCTTTAGTTTCTATCCGATTTGTTGACAGAGTTCTCTTAAACACTCGTGAGGCTCCAGTTCAACGACAGAATCTCCCAAACACTTCAATTCCCGTAGTAGCCTGTATGATTTTCCATGGCAAATCATGTGCTTTCCGAAGGCTGCAAAGTAAGGCAAACGGATCGCGGCTAACACTGTGCGATTCAAACGTTCTGATGGGTTAGATTGAGGAGAGTATATGGGCATCAGTTGATGTTTGACACCGTACTGTTCGAGTAGACTGTACTCCATTGTCCAAATACAAACTTTTTTGTACTCTGAACACGTGGAATACTCGACTCTCTAAAAATTTCACGATGCATGGAGTCGTGAATTTGTGAATAGGTTCCATCAGTGATAATCTCGAGAGCTGGTCTAACACAACAATAGCTCCGATGTGTCCCATAGAAGAACGAGGATATGGACCGAGTAGATCTATGTATAGACGTTGGAATACGCGCTTCGGAACGATGAGTTGACCAATAGGAGATCAAGGAGGCTGTTGAGGAGCTTTAGTGCCTTTACAGGTCTCACAAGCGCTTACGTAGTCTTTGACCTGTGCTGACATTTTAGGGCAGAAGAAGTATGTCTTAAGCCCCCGAAGCATCACTTAAAGGACGGTAGTGTGTTGAAGGATGGTCGTGTGCACGGAGGAACAGATTGCGAGTCATTTCCTTCGGTACTCAGAGTTTCCAGGAACCTTCTTTCTGCCATGGATCAGTGGTGACGTATTCATTTCATCGATAAACGTAGTTGTCTATCATTTTTAAATCATGGCACTGTGTTTGTTGGGTTGCGATGGTTTGCCTTAACTCTTTGTAGTTGTCTGACTCAAAATATGGACTGTCTAAGTCTATCTCAATAGGGTCCTCATCACTACACTGTCAATTTGGCTCCCTCGGGTTAAAACATTCGCGAGAGAGTATTGGACATGATGTTCTAGGTCTCTTTTCGGTGTTTGATGGAAAACTTGAACCCTTGCAGTTTAAGAGCCCACCAGGTCAGACGTCCATGTGGTTCCACTTAGTTCATCAGCCTTTGTAGCGAAGCGTAGTCTGTGATGATTTCAAGCTGGTGGCCTTCAATACACGCCCGGAATTTCTTAAAAGCCAACACCACTGCCAAACATTCTTGCTCGGATACGGTGTAGTTCCTTTGGGTTGAGTTAAGCTTATTGGACATAAAAGCAAGGGGAGCTTCCTCTCCCTCTTCGGTCAATTGCACAGGCATGGAACCGCTCCATGTTGACTTGCGTCACAATGAATGGAGAAGGGTTTCTGAAAGTCGGGGCTGTGCAAGACTGGAGCAGATGTGTAGGCTTGTTTTCACTCTTTAAGTGCCTTTCAACTGAGCTCGGTCTAAATGAACTTCCCTTTCTGGAGCATGTCCGACAGAGGCGCTGAAACTGTTGCGTAATTCCAAATGAACCTTCAGACCAACCACACACTCCAAGGAACCGGTTTTCGGTAAGGGAAACTCATCAATCGCCCAAGTTTTGTCCAGATCCGTTTTGATGGTGCCATGCCCGATGACATGTCCTACGTATCGAGCTTCGTTGCTTACAAACTTACTTTTCTGGACATTGATGGTGAGTCTCGCCCTACTGATATGCAGGGCTACTTCTTGCAGGAGTAAGAAGTGTTGGTCAAACGTTTCCGTAATGAGTAGAAGATCATCCAGGTACACCAACACTTGAAGTTTTAGATGGGGTGGAATTTCTTTGTCCATCAGCCGCGTCATCGTTCGTGGAGCATTACATAGGCCAAAAGGCATTGTGACAAACTAAAATAATGATCGTCCGGGCACTGTGAAAGCGGTATTATCCCTCGAATCTTCATCGAGTGAAATTTGCCCGAAAACATCTTTTAGGTCGAGACTGTTAATATAGTTTGCTTTCGGCAGTCTTCCCAATATTCCATCGATGAGCGGAAGAGCGTAAACGTTTTTGGCGGTCACCGCATTGACTTTTTGGGCATCTAGACAAAGACCGAGCTTTCCTGACTTCACCACCAAGGTTACCGGTGAGGGCCAGGCACTTTGGGACTCATCTATAACCCCCAACTTTAGCATCCTGTCCAACTCTGCGTACGCTAACTTTTCCATGGGCGGTGAGATGATATAGTGTCTCTGCTTTATTGGCTTACTATTGCCAACATCAACGACATGTGAGACCAGTGTGGTGTGCCCAACGAAGGGTGACAATTGAGTAATGAGACTGGTTTTATTGCCGCGCTTGCGGTAAATTTGTGACCTTGAGATTCTTTTTCCCTTCCTGGGCATCCTTCTTCTCACCACTGATATATTTATTATTGTTTTTGCTTGCTTGATTCGCCTGCTGTGTCGTGCTTAGTAGACGTGTGTTGGTGGTGCTCGTCATGAAAATGGAGAAACAAAATCAAGAGTAACGCATTGCCATAAAATTTTGCGCCAGATTGGGCGAAACAGCTTTGGAAATGTACGCTAAAATTGCAGAAAGGCATTGTGATAGTGCTCTTAGTTGTGCTTTCTATAGCATAAAGAGTCTTAGGAGGGGCGTGAAAGCGTGGAAGACGAGGCGCGGAGCGGTAGACTGTAATGATTTTATTTTAACAAACACTCGAGCGTCGAGACTTCCCGAAGGAAATCCAAACCGACCTCTCATCGGTTCTAGACGTGATGTCTTGGAACGTGACAATGGACTGTATCCCTCATGTCAACAAGTCCGGACACATTTAGTCTACTCCGAAGTGGCTACTGGCTAGTTAGCTAGTTCAGAGAGGAGTTGGGTCGTGGGTCTTACGCGAGTAGACTCGGTCCGAAATATAAAAATTCAGCCACCGGTTCACGTGCACGATTTACTAACGCATCAAACAACTTCATCGACTACTCTAAAAAACCAACTTCCCATCCCGGAGGAAATGAATCTTAAAAAACCGCCAAAAATACACGCTTTGAATATCACCGACGCGGTACCGAAAAACATTCTATTCTAATTCGAACTTCGAAATAACCTACTCTTCTAAAAAAACCGCAAAGCAAATTATAGAACCACGTACCGAACGCGACATGAAACCGGCCATTCGAGGATTATACGAATCCTACCCTCGTAGCGGCATACTCATCGTTCGCTGACTTTTCCGCTGGAAGAGAAACGACTTAGCTGGAAAGGAAAGACGTTTGTTAGCCTAACAATTCATTTTAATTTATTCAATAGGCAAATTGTGGAATATAAAATGTTTTATAATAATGATATTTCACTTTTCAAAATCATAATTGATTTTTGATATAGCATAAAAATTAAAATTAAATGTCATTCATGCAAATTTTTCATCTTAGCTAAATCCACACCAAATCTCTAATACATTTCAATTTTCAATAGAGATCCTTAAAAAAATTACTATGAAATTTCACTTTCTTTCACATCGACCATGCATTTTACACTTCTTGTAGGATCCCAAGGATATTTGAGCAAAAAGGCACAACACATTGATTGGATATTCAAATATGCTATACATTTGTATTTTAACCATTGCAAAAATGTTTAAGTCTAATTAAATAAACTAAAACTCCTCCGTAAAGCCGAGGTGAATTGTACTTACAATTTATATGTAGCAGCTTATTGAATGTTAAAGATTTATCATTTTCACTTAAACTTAGACATATGAGATCATCATATGTAACGAAAAATGAATTTTAAGCTAGCTCATGAATTTGATCACAATTGACATTTACGGCAAAGTATAACTTTATTGATGACATTTGAAAAAATGCCACTTAAGTATAAAGTATATGTATATATAATCCTTAATTCTCTCAAATAAACGACTATATGATTTTTTTCTATGGGTTGACATTAAACTAGAATATCAAACAGAACAAACAATAAATAACGATACATTTGGCACCAAGAATATTTCATCTCTTTCTGTTTTTGTTTTCATGCATAACAAAAATAAGTGAAAGACAAGTATTAAAATGTGTTATTTCCCATGGGAAGCCTTTCACTGTTCAATTTTCTTTTTGTGCGTGTGTATTTTAGGTAAATTTCTCGAGAGAAATTTACCTATTGCGGAGAGCATCATATATATATATATATATATATATATATATATATATATATATATATATATATATATATATATATATATATATATATATATATATATATATATATATATATATATATATATATATATATATATATATATATATATATATATATATATATATATATATATATGGGATATAACGAAATTTGTGACCACGATAGAGGTTGCAATTTTGCTTTGATTTTCACCAAACTTTCAGGAAAGGTATATTGGGTAATTATCTCGGTTAATTCGTGAACCAGCTATATCGGCCCGGCAAAAACAAAATGGCGGCCATTTTAGACGAAAAATCGTGATTTCTGTTCTGACCAAAGTATAGCTCCGATTTGGATGAAATTTGGTACAAAGGTTCATTGATGTATGTGATGAATCTCACAATAAAAAATCCAAAGTCGGTACGGCAGAAACAAAATGGTGGCCGCTCAAAGGTCGAAAAACGTGCAAAATTTTGTTGTTGTAATAGTGGTCAAAGCTTACAACAGATTTTCATGAAATTCGGTATTTTGATAGAAATAATAAGTATCTAAAGAATTACGTAAAAAAACTGGAGGTCGGGTTGCAAAAAACAAAACGGCGGCCAGTTGAAAGTCAAAATTTCAAAGGCTTTTAAAAGTCGCAATTTTGATCCGACATATATGAAACTTGGGTTCAAGATAGACATCATTTAGTCCTACAGTTTTTGATATTTTGGTGACCATGCATGTGCAAATTTCAAAATGGCGGCCGTTTAAATATGCGTTTTTTTCATGTATTTGTGGCCCTCTAGCGGTCACATTTTCCAACGGATTTTGATGAAACTTGAGATTATGAATCTCGGTTTATGTTCTTGTATTTTGCAGGAAATTATTAAAATTGAATGAAAAATAAAAAAGTCGAAAATTTAAAGCCTAATATTTTCAGCTGCCGTTTTCTTTAAAAATTGAATTATTTTGCCCTGTCTAGAGTGGAACTCCTATTTGAACGAGATCGTACATTGATTGATGACGTCCTAGCATGCAAAGATTTAAAATAATCCAAAATCAAATCCATACATTCAAAATGGCGGCCCCCAAAGGTCTGGAGGCAAGCGCAATTCGCTATTTTAGTGCCAACTGAAATAATGAATATTTTTCATGGAAACGTTTTAAATGACTTTACTTGAAAGAACTTATAAACCAGATCATTCTTAAGATATTGTAAAATATTTTTAACAATACCCTAGAAAATTATAAAATCGCGACTTGTCTGTCTGTCCGTCCGTCCGCCCGTTTGTTCGTGCCTCATAACAAGTTTTCTCGCAAACCACATGAGCTAGAATGAGGAAATTTTCTACGTAGGTCAAAAGTGGTGCCTCTTGAAATTTGCAGTGCAAGAAAATATTTTAAGGTATTTAAGGGAGGTCTCCCCGTACAGGGGGGTGGCATACAATTTTTTTTATTTCTGTAGCCCTCTAGTAGCCAAGATTCTCAACAGATTCCGTTGAAACCTGAAATTATAAGTTATTAAGGCAGGTTAATTTAATTTAATTATGCAAATCGAATGACAAAAAAAAAGTCGAAAATTTACAGCTTAATATTTTTAGCAGCCGATTTCAATAAAAATCGAAATGACGGCCATCATAGTTCAGAAAAAAATTGAAAATGTATATATTAATGGCAATGCAAGTGCTGATTAAACTTTTATGGAAATCTTTTGAAATTAACTATTCGAGCGATTTAAGCCTTTGTGTGGTTACCACTGTGAACTGTGTAAACAGCAAATGCGAGAAGGGCGAAACTGGTATTTATATGTTTACAACAATTTATGATCCGTCGATTTTCAATATGTAATCCATACGCGTGCAACTCAATTTAATTAGCAAAATATTTGCGCCCCGATAAAAGGACTTTAAAAATGAAAGTGGCCAGATTTTTTTTATGTTAATAAATACTCATGTGGTTCTACGAAAATTGCAGAAAGAAGTTCAGTAGTAGGCAAGCCAAATTCTTTTTCGAAACGTTGAGCTACATACGAGAAATTTACCTTTCCGGCTGGTGCTGCCAACGGGGATTTTTTTCATTGCTAAGATAGTTTGCTGAGTCAAAAATACATAAACAGAACGTATAAACGGTTTGTGTTAAAAAAAAGTATGCATAGATAATAATGCTTGGTAATATTGTACGAGTTTAACGAAGTAAATCTAGTAGAAATACTTTCATACATATGTATAGTATGTCATGCTTTTATCGAAAAATTTTTTTGTTACAATAATTTATTTGAATAAATCCGAATTCGGAATATTAAAATTCTGATGAAACGTAAATATTTTTTTTTTATTTTGTATCAATTTTATATTTGCTTGCGAAAATATCAAATATTTGCAGAATCACATTCAAAAACGACGTTTCAACTGAAATTTCATACTTTCATTGATATACATGTATAGGATGCATTCGAAATTTAAAAATATATTTTATGTGTTCCTAGCATGTTCATGACTGTTCATATCTTAGAATATGTGTTTTAAAGTGGCGTTGCGGCAAGTCATAAATTTATCTGTACGGCGCAGGAAATACATACTCATTAATTCCATTCTATAGTTTTAAGTATTGTATAAACTAAGTCTGGAAATTTTTTGCTGAAAACAAATTTTCGTAATTTAACTTCTAAATGCAAATTTCAATAATATGCGTCAAATGCATATAAAAAGTTTGGAGAAAAGGTGGAAAAATGTTGGAATATGGAATCACCGGATTGATTCAAATATTGTGTATTCCACTTACTTGCACAACGCAACGGTAAAAGTTATGCTCCTTAAATTGAATGTGTGTGACAAGAAGTTGCTTACTTTTACAATACGAGTATTTTTGCAATGTGAAATGAAGATATGAAATACGTTTCTTTCCAATAACACCAATTCAATTTGCACCTTGGTATATCAATCAATCTGCCACTCATATGCCTCCCAGCCCGATGCCACATTAAACGTCAATAGAAAATTTTACAGCGACCAATTGTTTCTATTCCGTACTCACTTCATACGAGCACGCACAGTCGCAGGCGCACCCGGCATCGTGAAAGATGCAAATGCCATAGCAATGATCATGAATTCTATACATGTGAAAATTACAAGAAAATACTTAGAATTTGTCATTCGAATTATGCACGAACTGGTCAAACCTTGACGATGACATTCCCTCGGACAATATTTTATACTTTGGTCTTATTTCCTTTGGTGTATCCTCTCAATATCTGAGTTTTCGGCCCGATTAGATTCTGACACATGTATCGACCCATTAGCCAATAATTGCAATCAACTTCAGACGACGAATACTCCCCGGCATAAGGACATTAATGCTTACTTGTTTTTGCCGTGCCTGTCAAGGAGAACTGTAAGTCAAATCCTTTAGGACAATAAAATGACTGGTGAGCAGTTGAATTATCTGAAGATGTATTCACATACCACAGGCTGCACAAATACAATGTGGCATACTTTGCATTCGCAAGGCTTTTTCTGGCAGAAAATAGAAACTTTTTCCTACTTCACGACGTTGGAACCTAGCAAACTCGGACAGAAAATTTTCCTCCCGTCTTCCGTTTCTGCACTCGAATTTTCGCACGATTTTCTTACGGTTACGGCTAAAGAATCACAACTTTTCTTAGTTTATTATGACAATTGCGTTAAGAAATTTGGTCCAGGCGAAATTTTTTTATCGGTCGCGTATATTTTATTTAATATCCAAAGCCCGATGACATCTGAAAATGCTACCCAGGCATGGGGAGACTGGAGGACACGAGAACTTCTTCGAGATGGGGCGGTTCGCCGTTGTTAGTCCTTGGCATGGTAGACTCCTAGTTCGTTCCCGGATATGTCCGCAATGATATATTGCGTGGGGCTTAAAACCTGCAGAACCCGACACTTCACGAATTTCTTGTCCAATTTAGCATTGTAGTGCCGGACCGCTTCACTCTGCCTGAAGTTCCGTCGATAGATCTCGTCGCCTTCCTTGAAACCAGAAGGATGAGATCACAGGTTGTAACGCTCCTCGCCCACCCATCTGCTATCTTCAATCTTCTCCCGGAGTTGGTCTCGTAGAATTCGGAGTTTCTTGTGTGGTTCTAGAACTACAATTGTGTGTTCCAAATACTTTAACTGCCGGAATAACTGGTAGGAGTTACCGTAGCAGATCATACTCGTATACTGACCGAATACGGCAAAGAAAGGTGAGATACCTGTGGCGTGTGGTATGAAGCTTGCAGGGCACAAGTAATGGTGGAAACCCTGCGGTCCCAATCCTTTTGATCCGCATGGACATAGGCACGAATGGCGGCTATAAGGGTACAATTCAGCCGCTCGGAAGCATTTGCTTAAGGAGAGTAGACTGCGGTCCCCTGGTGAGTAATACCATACTTATCCGTCAGGTCCCGAAATCCACCCGGGGTGAACTGGACTCCGTTGTCCGAGACAACATTCTCCGGTACTCCAAATACATGGAAGACGCGTTTCTCCAAGAAGCTAACTATTGGGCCCGTGTGGATGTTACGAATGGGCTGAATGATTGGGAATTTGGACAGTTGATACAGGGCCACAACAGCTCCCGTGTGACCAGAAGTCGAATAAGGATAATGATCGATAAGATCGATATACAGGCACTGGAACAACTGCTCAGGTAGTTCAAACTTACCCATCGGAGGCCAAAGGACAGTATTTGGTGCCTTGGTGCACTCGCACAGGTGGCTACATACGCTTTTATTAACTGTGCCATTTTAAGCCAAAAGAAAAAGGTTTTCAGCTGACAAAGCATACGACCGTATCCGCCGTGCGCACTTAATGGGTCGTCATGTGCACGTCTAATAATGGTCAATTCTTCGGGTACCGATAACTTCCACTGCTCCTCTTCTTGTATGGGATCTTCGGATGCATGTCGCATCCGCTTGTACATATATAAAGCCCTCCGTCATACACGGTTCTGGCAGCTGTGATGACTGACTCTGAATAGGATGCATCAGCTGGGTGTAACCTGCTGACCTGAAGGTAGGATGGTCCAGGTCGATCAAAAGCAGGCCATCATCCTCCTTGGCCAACTCGGCTCCTTCTGGGGCAAACATGCTTGACAAGGTGTCCGGTAACACATGTTGGCTTCCTTTCCGGTGTCAAATCGTAAAGTCAAACGCCTGTGATTTTAAGGCCCCTGTAGCCAAACAGTCGTAGAGATCAGTTTGGCTCATCAGCCGCATAATCCGTAACGAAGGGGTGTCCCTCCACATATGCTCAAAGGCATTTCACTGCCAACACCGCCGCCAGGCATTCCTTCTCCAAGACCGTGTAATTCCGCTGGGCTGGGTTCAACCTGTCTGACATAAAGGCTATAGGCATCTCCTTGCCGTCTTGCGTAACCTGGGCTAAGATTGCTCCCACCCTATGATGACTAGCGTCGCATTGGATTGAGAACAGTTTGCCAAAGTCCGGGCTATGTAGTATGGGGACTTTTGTCAGACTCTTCTTTAGCTCTTCAAAGGCCCGCAAGCAGCATGTCAAGGTCAAGGCTTACGGCAGGCGCACCGTTGCTGGGAGCTCCGCCAGGGAGTGGAGGGCCTACAGCCAAGGACTTGGTGAACTCAACTATGAGTACCATCATAGCTGCTTGCGAGTCTTCCATGCCCCGCCGAAGACCCCGACATGGTAAGCCTCCAGTATACTGGTGGTCAAACGAGATCGCCGAACAAAGAAGCGAGTGTCACAAACTTCGGCGAGAGGCCCAGCGGGCGCGAACACGGGAGGAGGCAGACACTAGGCTAGCAGCATACAGGTCCGGCAGGAAATATCTTCGCAGGCTTATTAACAAGAGCAAGGCCCGATGCTGGCGGGACCTCGTGGACGATGTAAATAGGGATCCGTGGGGCCTAGGTTACAAGCTGGTCATGGGGAAACTTGGTGCCCTACGGAAGCCTTGTATACATGACGCGGAAAAGATGGACGCGATAGTGCGGGGACTCTTCCCCGCACATCCCGTCCGTGTTGACGCTGTCCATGGTGAAACAGCAGTCGAGTGCCCACTCTTCACACAGCTGGAACTGGAGGAGGCAGTCCTCTCCCTGAAGGCAAGGAAGGCTCCAGGTCCAGATGGTGTACCAGCTGAGGTTTTGCAGCTCGTCTATCACCATTGTCCTGACTTGCTGCTCAGCACATTCAACGCTTGCCTACGGGACGGGGTTTTCCCGGTACGATGGAAGGTGGCGAGGCTCGTGCTGGTCAGCAAGGGGAAGGGAAATCCCGAATCGCCGTCTGCATACCGCCCGTTATGCATGCTAGACACGGCTGGGAAAGTGCTAGAGAAACTCATCAAGGGAAGACTCACTGACGCGATTCGTGCTGCTGGGGACCTATCTCCTCGGCAGTACGGCTTTAGAGCAGGACGTTCTACCATTGATGCGATTGCAGAGGTGGTGAACGCGGTCCAAAAGGCAGAGGCATATAGTCGCACCAAGCGACGGATCGTCCTGTTGGTGACACTCGACGTCAGGAATGCCTTCAACTCCGCTAGATGGGTGGATATTCTGGATACGCTGGAAAACTCTTTTCAAGTTCCAGAATATCTAATGCGGCTTTTGAGGAACTACCTAAAGGACCGAAGCCTGCTCTACGACACGACACAGGGCCAACGAAGGATGGCGGTTACATCGGGTGTTGCCCAGGGATCTATCCTTGGTCCGGACCTGTGGAACGTGTCTTACGACGGGCTACTGAGACTTGAGATGCCAGATGAGTCGCGCTTGGTCGGCTATGCGGATGATGTTGCGGCTCTGGTCGCCGGACGCACCGTTGAACAAGCGCAACTTAGGCTAGGTATGCTAATGCGCCGAGTGAGGGACTGGATGACTACTCGCGGGCTCAGTCTAGCACTGGAGAAAACCGAAGTGGTCATCTTGACAAAAAAGAGAATCCCTAGAGTAAGGATGATCAGTATTGGAGATATACAGATCGAATCGAAGCTAGCGGTGAAGTACCTGGGGCTACTGATCGACTCGAAGATGAGTTTCTCTGAGCAAATCAGGGCAACGGCTGAGAAGGCTGCTTCGGGAATATCGGCCCTGAGTCGACTTATGGCCAACGTAGGGGGACCCAGCCCATCAAGAAGACGCCTCTTGATGAGTGCTGTAGGGTCAGTGCTACTGTACGGAGCAGAGGTATGGGGCGACGCTCTCAGCAAGGAGGTATACCGAAAACGATTGGCACAGGTACAGAGAAGAGGAGCACTGAGAATTGCATCTTCGTATCCAACAGTCTCCGACTCGGCGGTGAGAGTGATTGCAGGCGTGATACCTGTCGCCCTCCTTGCTAGAGAGCGCCGCGCTATTTACCTGCGCCGAAACGAGGATGCGAGGGAGATGGTTGTCCGCGAGGAGAGACAACGCTCGCTCAACGATTGGCAGCAGTCTTGGAGGAATTGCACGAAGGGAAGGTGGACTGCGCGCCTCATCCCGGATGTGAGACCGTGGCTAAATCGAAAGCATGGTGAGACTGACTTCTATCTGACCCAGCTTTTGAGCGGGCACGGGTGTTTTCAGTCTTACCTGCACAAGATCGGCAAGTCACGGTCTCCCGATTGTCGGTTTTGCCCAGGAGAGGAGGACAATGCCTGTCACACATTTTTTGCGTGTACGAAATGGGCCAGGCTGCGAAGGGAACTCTACAGGGAGACGGGAGAGCTCACCCCGGATAATATAGTTGCGGTGATGCTCGAATCGGTTGACAAATGGAACCAGGTGGCACATTATGCTCGGGCAGTCCTAAAATATAAAAGGGACTCACAGCAGCCGGAGGCGCTGGGGCTGGGGGATCGCTCTTCTGGCAATTCCTCTTCCCCCCTCCCCTCCCGCTAGGAAAGGGACTCCCCAGCTTGAAGGCGCCCCACGGCGTAACAAAACGAGACCTGGCCCGAAGTAATGTGTCAAACGGTTCCAGGCTAGGTTCTCAGATTGACAGGGGAGGTGTTTAGTGGGTAGTCCAAAGGTATCCTCCATGGGAGTCCCACACTGCCAGACTCGGCGGGCATAAATGCCTTCACCTCCCTACCACAAAAAAAAAAAAAAAAAAAAAAAAAAAAAAAAAAAAAAAAAAAAAAAGGTCAAGGGTGTGGTGATGGTTGCGTTGTCACGTACAAATTGTTGGCGCCATCCGCATCAACCTAGTAATCGGCGTAACTGCTTGGTGGTCTTGGGCAGAGGAAAAGTATCAGACGCTTGTGTCTTGTTCGGGTCGGTTTTGATGTTGCCATGGCCAATGATGTGACCCAAATACTTAACCTCCGTCATAACGAACTGACTTTCCTGTATGTTGATAGTTAACCCTGCCTTCCAGATTTGCAAAGCCACTTCCTAAAGCAGGCCAATATGTTCGTCAAAGGTCTCGGTTATAAGCTATATGTCGTCCAAGTATACGTAAACTTGGTACCGTAAATGCGGTGTTATCACTTTATCCATAAGACGCGTCATTGTTTGAGGGGCATTACACAGTCCGAATGGCATAGTCGCAAATTTGTACAGTGGGAAACCTGGGACCGTGAAGGCTGTCTTCTCCTTTGAGCCAGGGTCTAACCTGATTTACCAGAAAGCGTCTTTGAGGTCCAAGCTCGTAATGAAATGGGCTTTAGGTAAGCGACTCAAGATGCTCTCAATCAATGGTAGAGGATATGCGTCCTTGTCAGTGATGGCATTCAAACGTCGGGAATCTAAGCATAGCCGTCCTGGTTCGGCTTAACAACTGAAGTAAACGGTGAAGCCCGTGCGGTATGTGATTCTTAGATCATGCCTAGTGCTAACATCCGATCGACTTAGGCATATAATGACTTTTCCTTCACTGGAGATATGGCAAAATATTTCTGCTTTAGGGGCTTAGCATGCCCCACATCTATTGTGTGAAACACCATGGTTGTCCTGCCAAGACATCAATTGATTCGCATCCAGTGCATGTCGAAGTGAGTGAGAAGTTGGGGTCGCGTCATGGATAGTGGCGACAGAGTCAAGTATCGTGCTAGAAAATAATGCCGGGGTCAAATTAAATTTTCGGACGAAGTCCACCCCTAGGTAAAGATTCTGTGGTAGTTGGGGTATAATGTAGAACTCCAGAGACTTGGGCATCCCTTTAAAGATGACATCCGTCATAAGTTTCCCCACTACAGAGTGATGAGTTCCGTCCACCATGCTTAACCAGGCAGTGAAACGCTGGATTTGGTCTGCGTGAGTCGTGAGGACCTCTCCTGCAAAATTGGCTGATATAAAGTTCACACTGGCCCCAGTGTCAGCCAAGCCTACCAGTGTGTACTGACGCGTATGGGTGTACGTCGTCCTTCAATAATTCATCTAAATGTATCGCCCGCAACGTCCTCCTCGACTGCCTGACCTTTCTCCAGAAGCTCCGCATCTGACGCGTGGCTCGCTTCCTTCGCGGAGGAGTAGTTATAACTATCTCCTCATTGAAGATGTGGTGGCGAGTAGCTAGATAATCACGCAGTCTAACTTGAAAGGGCTTAACATGCCAGGGGACCTTCATCTCATTACCATTCCCCTGAACGTCTGGCTCAGCATCGCGTGACGTTGGCTACGGAACTTCAGGGGAACTGTGTTTGGCGGTGCAAATCAGCAAAGTTGGGATCATATCTTGGGCTTGATGGCACATAGCAATGGGCTCAGTATCTATCCGTTCAGGCTTAGGAGGGCCGACGAGTGGTTTTGGCACTCTCTGGCAAATTTTTTCGCAACTTGTAATCTGGGGCATACGTGTCCGCCTTTCTGCAATGGTAACAGAAGACCGTCGGTTCTGCTGGACATGCAGAGAACCGGTGTCCCAGTTGTTGGCAGTTCCAACAGACCATTGGACTTGTAACTACCTCGACGAAAGCATGGAGGCGTTAGCCCTGTACGTTGTTTATTGGCACTCTCAACACATGTTCTTCGTGATGATTTCCACCAGTTCGTTCTCGGGCATGGGTGTTCGTAACCAAGTGCTTAGGCGTAGTATACTGGTATAATACTGGTCGAACAGTTTGTGGGAGCCTTGCTTGCATTTCCGCAGTTGTTGACGCACCATTGGCAGCATCTCCGCTGAATAAGAGGTGTGCGTGCCTAAGAATAGCCAAAAATCCGCCTCCTAGCGTACTGGTGACTAGAGCTGTAATCCTTAACAGGAACCTGCCTAGTGGTGGCACAGAATTAAAGCCAGTGAAGCTGAGTCGGAAGCTTTCCATTATGCGATGTATTGGGTCACGGGCTGGAGTCACGAAATTTGTGGGGCGATTCGCATCATTGGTAGGCCTGCCGTAAGGAACTGAGTCGTGCGTTGTGGGTATCAGTGGGGGTGCGGTACTATACCGGGGTCGATACTCTGGGGCTCTGGGATCCACTTCCGGGCTCCCACGGGGGAGATTTCAATCATCAACCAGTCTAGAGGTGGGCATAGCCGCACTGGGCGTTGGTTCCCAGCCAGCTGGAATTCTTGCGCGCCTGGGGGTGCTGGCTACTCTTGAGGTCTTGGAAATCTCTCTCCATGAGTCCGATCCTGTCGAACAGCCAAATTGTGTCGTTGGCCGTGGAGTTTGAATGCACTGTTGGCGCATCTTCCGATGCTCCTACAACTAGAGCTTCTCCGCTCTCGGTTCCTCAGTTGTCCGACAGCGGTTGGGTCTGTTAATTAGTCTGGGAGTCCCCATTCCACGTAGCGACCAATAAATCAAATCCCGTTCCACCTGCCATTTAGTTAAACGAATTCTGCGACCGTTATTGGACTCCCGAACGTACATTCGACTTGCAGACAGACATTGGACCTGCACTCATTTCGAAATGCACTATCATAATTGTAACACAAAAGGTTTTCCCATAAATGTAAAAAACCAGTCAGTTGTATTTCAACAAACATATAATAAAGAAGTATAAGCGGAGCTTGACTCTTTTATTTAATTTGAGTTGTTATATTTTTTTGGATAACTTTGGGCCGAATGGGATTTCTTTTGGTGCTTTCACAACCTTTTTAAATAAAAGTAAATCGACGGTTTATCGATTTTTCTGAAATTGCAGATCCGAATTTCGAAATCATCCACGGTTTATCGGTGATTATTAAAAGTGTATAGTGAGGCCATCGACGGTTTATCGGTGGTCCATTCATACAGGACAATTAACCATTTCACATCGACGGCTCATCGATAGTGTAAAGTAGAAAAAGAAAGACATACATCAACGGTTTATCGATGTTAAACAAAAACTAAGAAGTGCTGTATGGTAAATTATCAGCTACAAAACAAATAAAATTCAGTTCTGTGAAAGGAGTGAAAGTGCTAAAAGAAAAAAAGAACCGAACGATAGGAAAATTTCAAGTGAAAGACATTATAAGGAAACAAAGATGTGGAAATATTGCTTATTTCATTGGCAGTCGAATTTGTTGATATATCTTCTTTATAACCTTTCCTTTACCCACTTTTCCCCCACATTAAACAAAATCCATGAAATAAAAATTATATTTTGGCGAAATAAAAACAAATATTAGGATAAAAATCTATTTCACGCAAACTAATTAGGATCAAACTGTTTAAAAATCTGTAACAAAATTATATTCTGGTGAAGTATAAAAATAAATAAAATATTTAAAGAAAGTGCGGATCAGTGCCTATATAAAAACAAGTTGAGTAAGCAGAAGAGTGCTCCTACCAGAAGGTCTTGTTGCGAATTCTGGCGTACCGACTTTCTCCCATTCGCAACTTCTAATTGCCGCCGTAACATTTCCATCTACCTTTGGGCACTCCTACCTTTTCCTCTATGTATTCATTTAATTTTATTAACATTTTTCGAATTCCCTTCAATTTTTATTTCTTCATCATCACAATCCTACCCTTATTTCCAACTAAAATCATATAACATATACTAATAATTTCAATTTTCCAACTACTAACATTCCATTTATTAATTCCCACTAACAAACTTCATTCAATACCTTTTCCCTAACTAAACCTAATTCCTTTCCTTCATACTAACTAATTCTATTGACTAATTCCCACTAACAAATTTTATTTTTTATACTAACAAAAATTAATTCACGTTCCCCTACTAACAAAATTCAATGTCATGCCCAAATGCATCGTTGAAGTTGCTTATGAGATGAATGGGAGATCGACCATCCGTGGCACCATTAGCTGCGTCGCGAGTTCTCGATCAAGGGTCTGCTGGAACCCTGAGTTCAAGTTCCCCCGGGTGCACGGAAGCACTCTTTTTGGGGTATCGGCAAAACCAATAGCTTCCGAAATGTGTATATGTGACCCTTTGAATTCAACCAAGCGCTTCTTGGAGTGCTCAAATTGCCATATGTAAAACAATGGATACTATTGAGTTCGTCGATATGGAACAAAAGATGTGTGGGTAGTGGAATCGAAGTGTAATGAACTTCGATTACGTTATCCAGATGCGGCAGCGGTAATTTAAAAATGAAAAGGATTGCGGAATATGTTTTGGGAAGGTGAAATGCGGGATTGGATGCTTGAATGCGGGGTCAGTCGGTTCTTTTGACTTGGAGAAGGTGGATAACAGTGACTTATTTTCGCGAAGAAGTTTTTTTTTCGAGTTTGTCGATGACGACGGGGAGGAAAACCATCGAAATGTTGAGATTGGAAAATTGGTGTAAGGAGTTTTAACATGAAAGATTGGTAAATAAAAGCCATGATTGTGATTCGGGGAGTTTTCGGTAGTGAAATGAGCGGAAATTTGAAAGGATAGTGACCTTTTTACATGAAAAGTAACATCTGCTGGAGGGTTAAAGAATTTAAATTGCGTGTGAGCAAAGGTAAGTGGGCTAAACACAAAAGAAACACATAATTAAGTGAGGTGAAGCCGAAATAAAACAGTGTCGGTTTAAATCATATAAAACAAAAGAAATCTAAATAGTATTGAAAAGGAAAGGAAATTGGTTCGGAGTAACAGTGGTAATAAAACAAAAAAATAACAGTGGGAATAAAACAAAAAAAATAACAGTGAATGCAGATTGAGGTGGATGCCGTAAAGAAAATGAAAATATGGATTAAAAAAAACAAAAGCTTATTAACGACAAGTGAATCAAAAACCAAACGCGGGTCTGAATGAATTTGTAACGAGATCCCTGAAGGATGATTCTATAGTGCCAGGTTTCCGAAGAAAAGATCTATATTTGGTGAAAAGTGGCCGGTTCAGTTGGCATTTAGAGTAGTGTAAACATTTTTTTTGAAAATTGAAGTTAATTCTCAGTGCCCCCCTTCAGTTGCCGAGCGCTCAGCAGCATTAATAGGGGTGAGTAATTGCGTATTTTTTTCATAATATTTTTTTTATTAATTAACATTTAATCATATTAGAATTTTCTCTTATTACAATTATCCCCTTGGTATATATTTTTTTTCCCCTTTAATTAAAAATATTGGCTGGTTTTTCTTTATAGAAGTGGTGAAATTTAGTTATTCAATTGATTCATTAGTTAACTTATTGCAAAACCAAAAAGAAGTAGCTTGTTATTAATAATATTTTTCTTACATGAATTGTTGTTGTGTTCTTTTTTTTCCTTTTTGAATAAATCGGCCACTATGTTATAAATAAAAATAATTTTTTTCATTTCTCAAACATGACCTCTCCCTTTCCCGTCCTTTTCCCACTGTGTTAGTTTCTTTATGTAAGGTGGCAGGGGGTGTCCCGGAAGTCCCACGACACGACTGAGCGCTAGCCGGCCTCAGCATGCCATCCCGGGCTACACACCCCTCTGCCAGAACTTAATGTCTCCAACTGCAGTGACTTCCGTGGTTGGTACATATGGCACCCAAACTGGTTTTAGTTGATTTTATCAGTTTTTAATTATAACTTAAATTTTTCAATTTCAGATTTGTTTGGCTTGAGTACCTGGAGTGCCTGACTTGAATAGTGGTTTGAGCATTCCAGGAAAATTATTTTTTTTTGTTCCGTTGGAAATTTTTTATGAGTTTGGATATAATTTTTACATGATTTTATTGACGGTTTTAAGTTTAATCTGGAGTTTTGATAGTTAAATATTGAAACCTTGATCACGGGGTTCGCCGCAGTTGCAGTGGCGCCCACCGTGCTGAATTTTGTATCTAACAGTCTCCATCGGCTATGACAGTGGATAAGCTGTGAGAATGTAGATGATGGTTTTGCAGCCGCAACTTTAATCTAGCTTAAATGATTTTTCTAAACGCCCGGCCGATTGAACATTTTCAAGTTAAACACTATTCCTTAAATTTTCATGAAAATTGAAAGAAAATAAGTCTCTAAGTCAATTTTAAATATATATAGTGTTTTCCAATAAGAGGTGTTATTTTGAATAGATCTTTTGATTTAACACCTCGCGACTACTTCCTTTGAAGCCACGTGATAGAGAAGGTCTACGCCAATAGCCCAGCGTCATTCAAGATCTCAAAGATGAAAATCGTGAGGCTATCGCGGCCAGAGGGCAACCACTTTGCGATTTGGTTATGGAAAATTTCATGGAGAGGATATGGTTCTGTAAGCGTGTCGTAGTGGCTATTTGCCTGATGTTAGTTTTTGCTATTAACGAGATATCTTCTTCTTTATATTGAAATAAACATCCGACCATTTGTATTAAAAAATTGCATTTTTCTTTTAATATCAAAATAACACCTCTTATTGGAAAACCCCATATCAACCATAAACACTTGTTATTGTTGTAGTAATTCCATATAATTGAAATGGCTTTAACTCACTTGATTATGATTCGATCTGGATTAAATTTTGTGAACATATATATCTTATATTAGTGTATGTAAATTTCGATTTCTGAGGTATTTGTTGCCTTTGTACTCATAAAGTTCCTCCAATCGCGAGGGGGGGGAGGACACAAATTTTGGGTACATTTTACCTTTCCCTGGACCCCCTAATTTGTAAAATGATTTTTCTATTTCAGATTCTAAAAGTTCTAATCAAGACCTTTCATTTGATACCCCATTCGACTACCTTTGATTAAAAAAAATTTTTAAGGACCAGTTCGTTATTAGGGGGGGGCCCCCTTAAAAAATTTTTAAATTTTTGTTAAGGCCTTAATTTTGAGAGACCATCACTCCTGACCTTTTCACAAAGTTTGAGCATTCTAGCTTCTATAGTTTCTGAGGAAATTAGCTGTGACGCACGGACAGACGGACGGACGGACAGACGGAGAAACTAGTAGGTCTTTGTAAAAAAAAATTTACAAAGACCTGAACAACTGTTTTTTGTTTATGCTTGGAAACATTACTGTTGCTACCAACCATCAATAAAACTAAAGTCTAAAAACGTTTAAATCTTGAAAGAAATCTGAACAAAGATAAAAGCAAATGAATGTAACCATAAAAGGAAAAAGGAATAGAATGAAATAAAGCTAAAAAGAAGTTTTGTAATTTAAATAATACATAGTAGTAGATAGATACATAAGTATTAAAAAAAACCAATAAAAGTTTTAATAGAAAGCTTCAATGTAATATGACGAAAAACAATGAACTCAAAATAAACACAAACAAGTTGAGTAAGCAGGAGAGTGCTCCTACCAGAAGGTCTTTGTAAACATCCTAGGGTTAGAAGCAAGTTTTCTAATGGCGTGAATCGATAACTGGAATTATTCATCCAAAATTTAGATATGAGATCGTTCAAATTTATACAAAAGCTGCACAGTTTCTTTCATAAGCACAGTGCAGCCGCCATTTTAATCTAGCTTAATTGATTTTTCTGAATGCTCGGCCGATTGAATATGTTCAAGTTAAACACTATTCCTTAAATTTTCATGAAAATTGAAACAAAATAAAAGTCTCTATGTCAATTTTAAATATATATAGGGTTTTCCAATAAGAGGTGTTATTTTGAATAGATCTTCTGATTTAACACCTTGCGACTTCTTCCTTTGGAGCCACGTGATAGAGAAGGTCTACGCCAATAGCCCAGCGTCGATTCAAGATCTCAAAGATGAAATTCGTGAGGCTATCGAGGACATAGGGCAGCCACTTTGCGATTTGGTTATGGAAAATTTCATGAAGAGGATATGGTCCTGTAAGCGTGTCGTAGTAGTTATTTGCCTGATGTCAGTTATTGCTATTAACGGCATATCTTCTTCTTTATAATGAAATAAACACTCGATCATTTGTATTGGAAAATAACATATTATTTTTAATATCAAAATAACACCTCTTATTGGAAAACCCTAAATGAACCATAAACACTTGTTATTGTTGTTGTAATTCGATATAATTGAAATGGCTATAACTCACTTGATTATGATTCGATCTCAATTAAATTTTGTGAACATATATATTTTATGTCAGTCTATATAGTTGCAAAATTTCAAGAAGTTTGAAGGTACCGTTTTGATTTTATGGGCAAAAATGTAAAATCTACAAATCATACTATTATTAACAAAGTTGAGTGAATTTCTATTTCTAAGGTATTTGTTGCCCTTGTACTCATAAAGGTCCACGTTCGTGATCATTTTCAGATTTTTCGGCTGAAAGGTGTCCAATCGCGAGGGGGGGGGGGGGGGGGGACACAAATTTTGGGCACATTTTGCCTTCCCGTGGACTCCCTAATTCATCAAATGATTTTTTTGTTTCAGATTCTAAAAGATCTAATCAAGACCTTTCATTTGATACCCCACTCGACTACCTTTGCTTAAAAAAAATTTTTAAGGGCAAATTCGTTATTCGGGGGGACCCCCCTTAAACATTTTTAAAATTTTTGTTAAGGCCTTAACTTTTGAGAGACCATCATTTCTGACCTTTTTACAAAGTTTGAGCATTCTAGCTTCTATAGGTTCTGAGGAAATCAGCTGTGACGCACGGACAGACGGACGGACGGACAGACGGACAGACGAACGGACGGACAGACGGACGGACAGATGGACAGACAGGTCGTGAAACTAGTAGGTCTTTGTAAAAATTTTTTTACAAAGACGTAAAAACATTGTTTTCTGGTGAAGCATACACCAAACTAAATTAAATACTAAACGAAAGTGCGGTCGGTGCCTATTAAAAATTTTAACTCTGTGAAACATACACCAATCAAATTAAAATCAATTCGAAAGTCCAGATTAGTGTCCATTAAAAAGGTATACTTAATCTGTTTTAAACTGAACTTGCTGTGTCTTACAGTTGTAATGGCAGACGTTGAAGTAAATGTCATTCCCATTAATGTTGCGGATATTGCAAATACACTGAGGGTTCGAGACGCATTCCAGGATTTACCTCAATTTGAAGGAAATCCTAGATCGTCACTTGAATTTATAAATAGTGTCAAGGAAATTCGTTCTCTGGTTTCTTGTTCGAATGGGACGCCCTGTGGGAAATTACTACTTATTCGTAACAAAATTGTTGGACTGGCCAAGGAAGTGCTGAATATCTATGGGACTCCTTTGGAATGGCCTGACATTAAGCTAAATTTAAGTTTTTATTCCTCTAACAAGAGGAATGAAACATCTCTCATCCGGGGCCTACACGACTAAAAACAAAAAGAGAAAAGCATCGAAAAATTCTACAGCGAATAAATTGAAATACTAGCAACCATGACCAACCATATACACATTTACGAAGTCGACGAAAATGTCATTAAAGCAAAACGTGAACTTTATACTGAAATGTGTTTAAATACATTCCTATCAGGACTTAAAGAGCCTCTTGGCCCTACAATTAGAGTAATGAAGCCAAATTCCCTTCCAACTGCTTTCTCTTTCTGTATTAAGGAGCAAAAAATTGCATACATGAAAAGCGAGCCTAATAGTTCCAAGATGCTAAACACTGCAAGGTTACCTCCACTGAAACTAGTTCCACAACAAAATTTTAGAAACAATCCACAACAATTTCCTTCTACTCCAAACAAAACATTTACAGGAACTAGGGAGGAATATAAACAGAATCAACCTTCAAATTACGATCGGTCAACAAATTTGCCCGGCCAATTTCCTCCACGTAAATATACTCCATTTCCTCCCAGACAAAATACAAATTTTTCAAGATACACTTCACCAAATATATCAAGTTCACAACATTTCGATAATAGAACAGGGTTTTTCGCACAAAATCAACGAAATAATCGACCACAAATGAATAATTTCCATTCTAACCAACCCCGAAAAACTGATGGCAAACAGCTATTCAAATTTTGTTATTCTAGCAGTTATTCGAATCCCTTTTATCAAAATGATAGCTCACGCCTCAAAGAAAATCACTCACCACTACCTCAGGGGCAATACCAACAATTAGATAATTATTACAACAATCAATATCAAAGCGACAACTACATTCACGAGATTGATGACACAAATTTCCCAGCAAAAGCCTCGATGAGCCCATCGGATACTTAGATATTAACTATCATGGTAACAAACTCCCATATATATGTATATCTTCTCCTTTTGGCTGCCCGTTAAGGTTTTAATTGTTACAGGAGCTTCTGCATCTTTCTTCAGCCCCGGATTTGTAAAGGAATGTGATATTATCCATATTGAACTGATTCCTATTAAAACCATTCTCAGTGAACATAAAATTGGTCAATAGATAACATTAAACAACTTCATCGAATTTAATCAACATGGCGAAATCACGTTTCTAATTTTGAAATTCCATAGATATTTTGATGAACTCCTCGGCCTCAATATTCTATCATTTTTGGGTGCTGTGGTTGATCTCCAGAAAAATACTGAACTACAAACAACTCCATTATTCGGCTGGAGTATAAAGCAAATTTCAGTTCAGAAAAATTTAAAATTGCCGCAAACAGCGAACAAATAGTTAAAATCCCCGTGTAAGTTACAGAAGGAGACATACAGGTATATGCCAAAAAAACCCAAGTGAATAAGAAAGTGTACATACCAGAAGGAATTTACTGCTGCGACGCCAAATACAGCTACGTAGAATTGATTAACGCTTCCGATTTTGAGCAAACCACTGGATGCTCAGCTGTTTTCAGATACAAACTATATTGAAGTTAATAACTTCAGTATCGACAACCCAGTTTGCAAGCATCTGCTCCGTACTTCTCATATGAATGAAGAGGAAAGGAAAATGAAATTGTACACTTGCAAGGAATACAGGGATTTGTTCTTTCAAGAAGAGCAAAACCTGAGTTTTTCAAACCAGATTAAACACCGAATCAGAGCCACTGAAGAGATACCAAATTTACACCAAATCCTATAGGTATCCATTCATTCGCAAAGAGGAGGTACGGAGGCAGATAAGCGATATGCTCGATCAGGGTATAATCTGCCATAGCTATTTCCCATGGAGCTCCCCTGTTTGGATTCTTCCAAAGAAACGGGATACTTCAGGGAAACAAAAGTGGAGGCTAGTAATAGACTAACATAAACTGAATGAGAAAAGACTCGCCGATCGATACCCCTTACTCAACATAGCGGAGCTTCTCGACAAACTAGGAAAATATTTTTACTACACCACCCTTGACCTTGCAAGTGGGTTCCATCAAATAGAGATGGATGCCAGAGAAATAAAGAAGACCGCTTTTACAGCGGAAGGAGGTCACTACGAGTACGTGAAAACGCCATTTGGCCGGAAAAATGCTCCATCCACATTTCGGCGAGTGATGGACAACGTACTTGGTGACCTTCAAGGCAAAGTTTTCCTCGTTTACTTTGATCATCTTTTACTTCACTTGAAGAACATAAAATCAATTTGCGACGAGTCTTCCAAAGGTTGCGAGAAGCAAACTTTAAAATACAACTTGATAAATGTGAATTTCTTCATAAAGAAATATGCTTCTTGGGCCATGCGATCACACTCAAAGGAGTAAAATCCAACCCTGGTAAAATCAGGGTGATGACAGATTTCTCTATCCCTAAAACTACTAAAAAATCAAACCATTTCTTGGCCTCCTGGAATATTGTCAAAAATTCATACAAAACTTTGCTCGCCTCACTAAAACTTTAACAGAATGCTTAAAAAGGGTGGGAAAATAAAGCTTAATGATAGTTTTTTAACAGCGTTCAATGCGTGCAAAAATATTTTGATGAACGACCCCATACTGCAATACCCCGACTTTACTAATCCGTTTATCTTGACCACGGATGCTAGCAACTTTGCGATAGGAGCCATACTATCGCAAGGCGTAGTTGGCAGTGATTTACCAGTATGTTACGCTAGCCGTAATTTAACAGATTCAGAGACCAACTATTCTACGGTAGAAAAGGAGCTACTGGTGATCGTATGAGGAACAAAGCGTTTCAAACCATATTTATTTAGCCAAAAATTCCAGATTGTGACCGATCACAAACTTCTAACATGGCTCATGAGATTAAAAGATCCAAACTCAAAACTAGTCCGTTGGCGATTAAAAGTAGAAGAATTTGATTACGAAATTGTTTATAAAAAGGGTACCCGAAATTTCAATGTAGACGCTCTCAGCCGAATCAAACTTCCTGACGAATCCTCCGCAAAAATCGAGATAAATTACAACGTTGCGAATAACGCTAATTTAAGTTCCAATTCAACGGTCCATTCAGCCACTGAAAACCTAAAAGATGGCATTCCGATTTTTGAGCGACCTCTAAACGAAGTCAATTTACAAATGATCTTTGAAAAGACAGACAGACGACCTCCAATATCCCTAAAAACAATTTTTCATAATAAACAACGACGACCGTTCCGACTATTAATATTTACCGAGTAGACCATTACCAAAATCTTCAAGGAGTATTTAGCTCCAAATAAAACTACAGCAATAGTGACCCAAGACAACACTTTCAAATTAGTCCAACACGTTTACACTAAGTACTTTTCAAACTCCAAAGTTTTTCAATTACTTAGATGTACACATATACTTACAGACGTAACAGAAGAGGAAGAACAAGACAGATTAATTAACGAATACCACATGAACAACAACCATAGAGGTATAAACGGGACTCTACTGCACCTAAAATAAACATACTGTTTCCCGTTTTTGAAGAATAAAGTCATAAGAATAATAAACAATTGCGATACTTGTCAGATCTAAAAATAAGATAGGATCCCACCTAAAATAAAATACCAAATAACAGAAATCCCTTTTAAACCACTAGACGTAGTTTATATCGATGTCTATACAATCAATGGTCACCCCGTTGTGACACTTATTGATCGGTTTTCTAGATTTGCTGGCGCTTACACACTTGAAACAAAAAACACTTTGAGCCTTGTCAAATCCATGATAGACTTCATCAGCCATCATGGTATCGCAAAGAAAGTAATCGCAGATCAAGGTTCTGAAATGACAGCAAACATTTTCAAAGACTTTTGTAAACAATACAATATTAACCTCCATTTCACATCCTTCCAGCAAACAAGCAGTAACTCGTTTGTGGAAAGATTACACTCCACACTAACAGAAACATATAGAATTATCCTTCAAAAAAGGAAAATCACCTCGATCTAGACCATACCGACATCCTTAACGAAACTATAGCCACATATAACAATGCAATTCATTCTGCAACCAAACATACCCCTCACGAGCTTTTTACTGGTAGGACACATATTTTCGATAGAGAAATTACTTTCAATGATAAACATGATTATCTCAGGAAGTTTAACGAGTTTAGGTCCAAGCTATACCGCAAATTAAAGAGCTGGTTGACGAAATGGCAAAGAAAATCCTAGACAAATTAAATACAAACCGTGTAGAACCCCCAGGAATAGCAGAAAATAAAATAGTATTTAAAAATTAACTCCCTCACCTCTGAGCATGGTGGTCGCCATCACCGGTGTGTATCTAAGAGTGATGGCCTGAGGAGAATTAGTGCACACGTCGAAACCACCTTCTTCTAACATTTTTCTTCTCTAATAATTTTTCAGAAAAATTATTATTCAAAATATGCAACTCATTTATATGTAGCTGCAAACAATTCCATAAAAAGTAATATAATATCGAAATTTTAAACAACCATATAACTAACATCGCAGAATCAATAATTCTAGCAAAACTAAATGTCATGCCAAAACAGATACTAAATGGTAACAAACTTAATGAAATCCACGAAATATTAGCAAAACAAAGATTCCAAACTAATAATCAGGAAACAATTTATGAACTTTTAGAGATGCAAGCATGAAACAATAATTCAAACGTTATTTGCAACATAAAAATCCCCACCTTACGGAGCGGAGAGTACTCCCTATTTCATATCATACCACTTCCAATTGAAAAACCCAAAATAATACCTACCAAACTATATCTGATCCTTAACCCAAATGATATACAACAATTCGACGACATATGTCAACAAGCCGAAAATACATTTTTCTGCCTTAAACCTTTCCATCGGAATAATAAAAATGCCGAATGCATCCGAAATATTATTAACAACAAACTTTTAAATTGCGAATTAACCCTGAGAAATGAATATTCGGACATATTTCAACCAGAGGAAAACCATATCCTTCTGACATATGTTCCAAGCACCCCCATGGACTCCACGTGTGGAGTCGGAACACAAAACATCACAGGGACAAGCCTTATAAAATTTGAAAATGGCGAGGTGCAAACAAATGGGATTGCCTACGATACTACCCCAAAACTCTATTTCGACGAGATTCAAATTTACCCGGTCCTCTATAAAGAGATTAACTTTGCCGCCTCAAAAGAGCTTTTTCCTGTACACTTTCAGAAACTCGAAGGCTGCAACTTTGATGCGAAAAAAGACGTCAAACTTCTTTGGTCAAGCCTAGAAACAATGACACAATCAATAACAGCTATACTCACCATCCTTGGGATCATCGTCTGCATTCTCGCCCTACAACCTGTTTTCTGGGGAAAGCTACGCATAAATCAGGAAGTTACAACAACAGGATACTCAGCCGCTCCTACTACAGGTCCCTCGGCAGCTCCTACACCAGGACCTGCAAAATTTCAGTTCCTGCTTCCGTCGCTTCTTTCTAAGGGGGAAGGAGTTACGAGCCCCATTCCACGTACCGACCAATAAATCAAATCCCGTTCCACCTGCCATTTACCTTAACAAATTCTGCGACGGTTATTGGACTCCCAAACGTACATTCGACTCGCAGACAGACATTGGACCTGCACTCATTTCGAAATACCTTTCCCACGGAAATTATGCTGCACCATCATAATTGTAACACAATAGATTTTCCCACAAATGTAAAAACCAGTCAGTTGTATTTCAACAAACCTATAATAAAGACGTATAAGTGGAACTTGCCTCTTTCATTTAATTTGAGTTGTTATATTTTTTTGGATAACTTCGGGCCGAGAAAAATAAGTTGCGCTCTGAGGGGGTCGTCTGAGGCACTTCGTTTTATCGGACGTCTGCATAATGGACAGAGAACAGATGTTTTCAAGAGCTGCTGGACACAGATACGATGGAACAGGTGTCCGCGCTCCAATCTCACACTGGTTGCGGCCTCTAGGACGTCCTCGTAACAGATCCCGCAGTTGGTTGGTTGTACCGTTTTGGAGCGGGTTCATCACTTTTTGGGAGTCCGCTTCATAGTCATCGTTGGTTTCGTTGATGGTGACGCAAAGGTATATATATATATATATATATATATATATATATATATATATATATATATATATATATATATATATATATATATATATATATATATATATATATATATTTATATATAGGGTAAGATGGGGTAAAACCGCCAGTAATATTTATTTGACGATGTCAAACTATCATTTATAAAATGATTTCTGAAAGTTTAATCCCTTGGCTGCATAATTCATTCAGAAAGTTTTTATGTAGCTTTTATTTTAAAACAGTTGTGATCGTTCAGAAGAAAAGTTTAAAACGGCGGTTTTACCCCACCCAGTGGGGTAAAAACGCCATTCTGGTTTCAGTGTAGTTAAGTACCTAAATAATGTCAAAAACTTCTGAGAAAATTTTTTATTCAATTCAAATGGATATTACATGTTACAACGAATATATAAAAGTAAAAATAAGAAATTGAAATTTAAAAAAATAGCAAGGCACAATTAATCCTCTGTGTCATCGCTGTCTTCTACGTAGTCGATTTTTTTTGGTCGACCACGCTTGGGACGTTGGCAAAAATTTTGTGTCATTTCGTTCTCGTCTGCCTCTTTTGAAACCCGTTTTGAAATTTTCTTTTCTGCTCGTGCAGCCGCAGCCGTCATTTGTTCTTTCTTTTTTCTCGCATTCGCTTCTTGTTCCGTTCGCAGTGTTTCCATTTCATTTTCATCGGTCAAAATCGCTGTTTTTCGGCGCTTTCGGCCGCGGTTCGTGGACTTCCGAGGTGCGGCCTTTTGGAAGGGACGCAGTTTTTCCAAAACTGCGTCAAAATTTATTTCTCTGTCGTCCTCTTCCGGCTCTTCGACTGACTCGTTTGGGGTCCTCGGGCGTTGAGGCTCATTTTCTAAGCGATCAGTGATTTGAGACGGCAAAAAATCGATTTCGATGAAAACGTTTTCGTTCAGTGGACAAATTCCGGTGACTCTAAAGCCAGATTGGATGTTCGAAATCGAAGCGCCCTTCTGAATTGGTTCACGAGCGATGCCAGGGATATCGTGCATTGTAATAGTTCTTGCAGCATTTTCTGGTGATCGCATCCAGTTGTCACATGCTGCATTGAAAAATTTCTTTATAGGCCCAAAAACAGTTCTGTCAAGTGGTTGTAATTTGAGGCTCGTATGCGGTGGGAGAGACAGAACAATAATTCCGTTCTCCTTACAAAAATCCAAGCCTGCGATGGTCATGTGTGATTCGTGGTTGTCCAAAATCAAAAGAGCTGGTGAGTCTAGCGTTGGGCGAGCGTATCTTTTGAAATGTGCCAGGTATTTCAAAAATTCCTCCCCTTTCATCCAACCTGATGGGTTAGCTGCTCCGTCAGCTCCGATGCCAGCAGCAGCAAGGAAGTCATTCTTAAATTTCTTTCGTGGAAATACGTAGAAAGGTGGCATGCAGACCCCTCCGGCAGAAATGGCGAGAGCAAGCGTAACTAAAACACCACGTTCAGCAGATGTGATTGAACCTAAATTCCTCACACCACGTTGTGCAACAACTGATAAAGGTTTTTGCACAGTCGTCAAAGCACTTTCGTCCATGTTCCATATGTTTTCGGGTCGGATTTTGAAGCGTTCAATCACGCTTTTCAAATTGGAAAAGAACATGTTAACGTTGTGTTCGTTGAAAGCAGTGGTTCGACCGAGGCTTGTTGCTTGCGGTTTGCGCAAAGATATCCCGGAATGACGAGTCATGAAGCCATAAAGCCAGTCTTTTGAAGCTATACCTGCATCTCCAGGCTTCGATCCATGCCAGTTTTGCGGAATTTTCCTTCGCATTTGATTTCTGTCTTTCAGTGTCGAAGCGAAGTTATAAGCAAGTCGTCGAACTGCTGTCCGAGAGAAACCATGAAACATAGCTGCTGCTGTTATGAGATATTTCTCAAGCGATGCCTCTTGGTCGTCAGTAAAAATCTGTAAAATAAGAATTACATGGTTAAAATAGTTTTAAACTGAGAAGAAATGTTATAATATTGGATTTGTCAAAATCATGACTTTACATATTGTTTCAATTGACCAAAATTGTGAATATTTGACACTTTACCTGGTGATGATGGCCAAAATAAGCGTTGTGCGCTTTGTTAACTCGGTCTCGCAAAGTCTCTCGGGGAATCCCATATTTTTCGGCAACAACTACAACCTTGCTGCCCTCCTGAACTTCCTCGATTGCCCGTTGAAATATATTTTCATCAATTTTTGGTTTTTTTCTTGCGTAATTGCGAGGCATGATGCTGAAAAACATTCATTCTCGATTAAAACGAGTTTTTCCGTTATCAAGTTGTGTGGCGTTTTTACCCCACCTTTTCACGGCGTTTTTACCCCACGCGCCAATTTTTTGTCGAGGTTACTTAGTTTGTACAATTTTGGAAATATTGGCTAACTTGATACATGTACATCAGTATCAAGGTTCGTACTATAAGCGGACACTTACCTCTTTTTTTTCAAGCCGTTTATGTACACTTGATTGAGCAATGTTAATAACAAAAATTTTTTGCCACCGTCGAGTGAAACAAAAAAGACGCAATAGAAATTGTCACAACAAAGCAGCAGTATCCCGACCGACTGCAAAAACCACGCATTATCGATCAGAATGTACATTATAAACGGTTACTCGTTTCGGCGATTCATTTGAATTTAAAATCCAAATGGCGGTTTTACCCACCGGCGGTTTTACCCCGTCTTACCCTATATATATACTCCTAAATATATAAAAAAGTTTGATTAGTATACTTCAGTGGCCGATAGTGGCGAGCTAACAGAATCTATAAAAAAAACATCATTTGTTGAACTCTTTCCTTTCCAGCAGCACCGACTCCTCCATAGGGAAATGAGAGCAAATAGTGGTCTGCTGAAAAAAGGGTGCTCCTGGCCGATTCTAAAAATTTTCCCTAACCCCAAATACATTACGAAAACCCGTCTCTAATCTACGTTAATTGAATCGACGAGATGAGTGATAGCGTCACCGTAAAGAGTTTTGTACGCGGTCAAAAATCCCAAAGAGTGGGAGCATTCTAGGCTTCGCAACTCTAGCATACGCCACCGAAAGACGAACCAAAACCACTCATCTATCACACATAAAAAGATGGGTAGAATCCTTCCACGATATAAAGCCAAGGTAACCTTCTATTTTCTTGAGAGTCCAGGCAGATAGGAGGAACCCGCCTGGGTGACAGTTCCCATCAAGAAAGTAGAAGTAACGAAAAATGAATTTTAAGCTAGCTCATGAATTTGATCACAATTGACATTTACGGCAAAGTATAACTTTATTGATGACATTTGAAAAAATGCCACTTAAGTATAAAGTATATGTATATATAATCCTTAATTCTCTCAAATAAACGACTATATGATTTTTTTCTATGGGTTAACATTAAACTAGAATATCAAACAGAACAAACAATAAATAACGATACATTTGGCACCAAGAATATTTCATCTCTTTCTGTTTTTGTTTTCATGCATAACAAAAATAAGTGAAAGACAAGTATTAAAATGTGTTATTTCCCATGGGAAGTCTTTCACTGGTCAATATTTTTTTTTTGTATGTGTGTGTATTTTTTCATTGCTAAGATAGTTTGCCGAGTCAAAAATACTAAATCTAGTAAAAATACTTTCATATATATGTATAGTATGTCATGCTTTTATCGAAAAATTATTTTTTTATAGGGTGTACAGCTTAATAACCGGAATTTTTTTGCGAAATTTAATGCTTTATTTTGAAAAAATCTTATATTATATTTTATTCGAAGTATTGTCCATCGGAAGCTACAACATTTCCCCATCTTTCAGGCAATTTATGAACTTCATCCCAAAAAACAGGGTACAGGTCACCTGTGATCGTCGGGCTCGATTTCAAGAACTCATAATATAACGGCCCCTTCTGATCCCACCAAACACACAGCATAACCTGGGCGCCATGGATATTTGGCTTCGCCGTTGATTTGGCTGCTTGGCCGGGCTTCACGTATAACTTTTCGCACTTGGGATTGTCATAATGGATCCATTTTTTATCCCCTGTCACGATCCGATGAAAAATCATTTCTTTTTATTTTCAAGCAGCATTTCAGACATACAGAAGCGCCGTCCAACGTCTCTCGGCTTCAAATTATAGGGGACCCAATTACCTTGCTTTTGAATGTATCCGGCGGCTTTCAAACGTTTCGAAATGCCTTGCTGAGTCACTCCCAATGATTTGGCAAGTTTGTCTTGCGTTTGACACGAATCCTCATTGAGTAGCGTCTCCAATTCTTCGTCTTCAAACTTTTTTGGCTATCCTGGGCGTTCTTTGTCTTTGATGTCAAAATTGCCACTTTTTAACCATTGAAACCATTCAAAACATCGTGTTTTCCTAAAGAATCGTCACCATAAACTTCTACAAGCAAACGATGACTTTCCGCACCAGTTTTCTTTGCAAAAAATGACCCAACAGAACCTCCAGCAAATGCTATTTTTACGGTTTTGTAAAATAGTTTTACAAAACCGTCTGTCCGTCCGTCCGTCCGTCCATCCGTGTGTCACAGCAGTTTTTCTCGGAAACTACTTAAGCTAGAATCATCAAATTTTGTGTGTAGGTGTAAAGTGGTGATCTCTTCAAAGTTCAACTAAAAAAAAATTTATAAGGTATTTAAGGGGGGTCTCCCCATATAAGAGAGTAACCCCCCGAAAAAAAAATTTCGTTGAAGGTAGCCGATATGGGTATCAAATGAAAGGTCTTGATGAGAACTTTTCAAGACAGGTCTTAGTTTGGCAAAGTTTGCTTCGAGGGGCGCACAGGGCGAGAAAATACACGAAAAATTTGTGTCCCCTCCCCCCCCCCCCCCTCGCGATTGGACACCTGTGATCCGAAAAATCTAAAAAAAATCAGGAATATAGGCTTTGGTGTGTACAACAACAACAAATACGTTAGAAGTCGCAATTCACTCAACTTTGTTAGTAATAGTATGATTTATCGATTTTATGTTTTCTAGAATAAAATCTCAACGGTACCCCTAAATTGATGTCTATTTATAAGGTTGATCTATCCTGAAAGTTTCATAAAGATTGAATCATATTTAGCGAAGTTATAGCGGTTTGAATTTTCCTGTATTACTATGGAACAATATGCGCTGCATTTATTACTATGGCAACATATGGCTATGGAACAACATGCGCTTTTTATCGACTCAGCAATACAGTTTTGCTAGGATTTGCATGAAAATTTCAGAAATGATAGGTGAGCTAGTGGTATCAGTAATCGCAAAACAAAATAGTGGCTGTTTTAAATGCGAAGATTGAATAATTTTGAGTTATTTTTTCCCAACTTCAACGTTTAAGGTACATGCTTTGAACACTTGATTCAATTTAATGAATGACTGAATATGAGTACCTCAGTTAATGCTCATAAGTGAAACAAGTCAAGAAGGTGGGAGAGAGCTCCTAGCAAAAGGCTTTGTAACCATTCTAGGATTCGAAAAAATTGGCCATTAATCGATGATAACAGTACAGGAGAGTGGCCCCTGAAAAAAAAAATTCATCAAACGTAGCCGATATGAGTATGAAATGAAAGTTATCTATGGGAGCTTTTCAAAACAGTTGTTAAACTGTCAGTTTTTGCGTCAGTGGGAGCGCAGGGGAGAAATACATGAAAAATGTATGACACCTGAAATAATTATCAAGGGAGATATTTATGAGTATAACAATGCCAAAAAACGTCAGAAGTCGAAATTCGTTCAACTTTGTTACTAATAGTATGATCTTTGTATTTCATATTTTTTCCAATGAAATCGTCTTTGACATGTTTCTTGATTTGATTCGATCTGGTGACTGCATTTTGTAAATTGAATACAAAACCCATCTGAGATAGCGTAGGTCTGTTAACCCAACTTGTTTCTTCAATTTTCGAAGTTATTCATCGTGAAAAATAATAATGATGCGCACAAGATAAAATGGTTTTGATGACTGATCTTTATAGCAGTCAAATGTACCTTCAAAATGACATATATATAAAGTTCGAGCTTTCACGATATTTGTTAGTACGGACATCTAGCTACAAATTCCGGTTATTAAGTTGTACACCCAATAATTAATTTGAATAAGTCCGAATTCAAAATAATAAAGTTCTGATGAAACGTAAATATTTTTTTTTTTTATTTTGTATCAATTATATTTGCTTGCGAAAATATCAAATATTTGCAGTATCATATTCAAAAGCGACGTTTCAACTGAAATTTCATACTTTCATTGATATACATGTATAGGATGCATTAGAAATTTAAAAATATATTTTTTTTGTGTTCCTTGCATGTTCATGACTGTTCATATCTTAGAATATGTGTTCTAAAGTGGCGTTGCGACAAGTCATAAATTTATCTGTACGGTGCAGGAAATACATACTCATTAATTCGATTCTATAGTTTTAAGTATTGTACAAACCAAGTCTGGAAATTTTTTGCTGAAAACAAATTTTCGTAACTTAACTTCTAAATGCAAATTTCAATAATATGCGTCAAATGCATATAACAAGTTTGGAGGAATGGTGGAAAAATATTGGAATATGGAATCACCGGATTGATTCAAATATTGTGTATTCCACTTACTTGCATAACGCAACGGTAAAAGTTATGCTCCTTAAACCGAATGTGTGTGACAAGAAGTTGCTTACTTTTACAATATTTTTGCAATGCGCAATGGAGATATGAAATACGTTTCGTTCCAATACCACCAATTCAATTTGCACCTTGGTATATCAATCAATCTGCCACACATATGCCTCCCAACCCGATGCCACATTAAACGTCAGTAGGAAATTTTAAAGCGACCAATTGTTTCTATTCCGTACTCACTTCATACGAACACGCACAGTCGCAGACGCACACGGCATCGTGAAAGATGCAAAGGCCATAGAAATGATCATGAATTCTATACATGTGGAAATTACAAGAAAATACTTAGAATTTGTCGTTCAAACTATGCATGAACTGGTCAAACCTTGACGATGACATTCCCTCGGACAATATTTTATACTTTGGTTGTATTTTCTTTAGTGCATCCTCTCAATCGCTGGGTTTTCGGATCGATTAGATTAATACTTGGATCTGAACACATGTATCGACCCATTAGCAAATATTTGCAATCAACTTCAGACGACGAATACTCCCCGGCGTAAGGACATTAATGCTTACTTGTTTTTGCCGTGCTTGTCGAGGAGAACTGTAAGTTAATTCCCTTGGACAATAAAATGACTGGTGAGCGCGTGAATTACCTAAAGATGTATATTCACATACCACAGGCTGCACAAATACAATGCAAAGAATGCAGCGCAAGGCTTTTTCTGGCAGAAAATAGAAACTTTTTCCTAATTCACGACGTTGGAACCTAGCGAAATCGGACAGAAAATTTTCTTCCCGGCTTCCGTCTCTGCGCTCGATTTTTCGCACAATTTTCTTACGGTTACGGCTAAAGAATCACAACTTTTCTTAGTTTATTATGACAATAGCGATAAGAAATTTGGTCCAGGCGAAATTTTTTTATCGGTCGCGTATATTTTATTTAATATCCAAAGCTCGATGACATCTGAAAATTCTAATAGCAGTACAGCCATTTTGTTCGGAGTCTTCAGCTTTCCTATTCCGCCACAACGTTCATCTGCCTCCCAGCTGTCAAAACGTGTTCAGTGTCAGCGAGGGCTAATTTATTACAAGTCTAGTTGAGGTGCGGTCTGGCGCGAATGGGCAGCGTGTGCGCGCCCTAATCCGTGAAGATCGGCGTTTAACAGTTGAATGTTGGCCTCGGAACTGGGAATGAACCGTGAAACAGTCAGACAAATTTTAACCGTTGATTTTGGGATGAAAAAGTTGTGTGTGAAGATGGTTCCAAAGAACCATACCGCACTTAGCGTGTCTTAGTATTTGCCCGCTAAAAGGATCGCCGTGTTGCAACAGCCGCCTTATTCGCGCGATATGTCATCCTGTAACTTTTTTTGCTCCCTAGAACAAAATCGGTGTTCAGATGAACCCTTTTTGAGTCAATTGCGGGCATCCAGGTGGCCGTGACGAGGGTACTTGTGGACATCCCAGTCAAAGCGTTCCAGAAATGTAATGGTTTTCATGGAATCAGTCTCGTTACTTAATTGGCACACCTCGTAGCAGTGAGTTCATGGACATATCTAGTATTTAAAGGTGAATCTATAAATAAGTCCAGTGCCAAACCAAATTGAAGGACAAAATCGACGCCAAGGTACACGTTCTGAGTCAGTGACGGGGTAATGTAGAACGTAATATCCTCTGTTTGAACTTTGAATATCACGAGGGTTGTGTAGTGATTTTTCGCTTCAAATCGCTCGAACGAAATCGGAACCGACCTCTCATCGTATATAGGCGTGAAGTCTGTGTCGTGCAAATGAAAGGTACCAACTGGTCAACTAGTCCGTGCATCCGTAATCCATTTTGCGGTGGCTGCTTGTTGGTCAGCTAGTTCGGAGAGGATTTCCGTCGCAGGTTTTTAAAATGGATTACGCTCAATTAAGTGGTTTTAGCCACCATCAAGTGCCCGTTTCAAACGCGTCAAAAATTCAAACATACGGAAACGAAACCTATATCCACGTTATTCCGTATTTATTTCAGCCAACAACAACAATGCTAGATTCAATTTCGCGCTCCCGAATTTTCACCGACCCGGTACCAAAAAATATTCCACGTTAATCTAAATTCCAAAAACACTACTCTAAGAAAAATGCAAAACAAACGATGGTACCGCGTACTGCACGGTACCGGCCATGCGCGGATTTCTACAACCCTACCCTCGTCACGGCATACTTACCGTTCACTCTCACTCCTGCTGAAAGAGAAGGGCAGGCTGGAAAGGAAAGTCTGGTTATAGTTTAGCACTTCATGTTATCATTAGATTTTCTTTCGCTTTCATTACATGGGACAGATATAAATGTAATATTTATTGGTACTCATTTGGTCATTTTGCTTTCCTACTATTCGTTATCCATTAACAGGTTTTTATATTGTCATTATTCATATTCTAATCGACAATGAATATATTATCATTATTAATTTTATTGTTGTTTATAAGTCCCTATTATTAATAATAATATGAAATTTCATTGAAATAGTTCTCATGCATTCAAGAAAAATAGTATTGATTATACGTTTGCATACATTTAATGACGAAAATGCATTTCATACAATCTAGGGGGTTTTTAACAATTTTTTTTCCTCTGTAAATTGAATTTATTAATAATTAGACTTTCTGATTTCATTTTAAATTAGAATTCGTTAATGTCTACACAGTTGAGGTATAATTATCGTATTTAGATAATGACTTTACATTCTTTTTTTTCTGCTGTATAACTTGCGTACAATTTTAACGTTTTCAACTTCAACGTTGTACTTATTAAACATTCCATTAAACTTTATTAAATGTTGGAAGCTACCATAGAAATAAGCTTTTTTTAAATCAATATCCACTTTGATATTCTCAAAACTAGACAATATAGTTGAACCACGAATTTTATCCCGTAGATGTTATCTGGACAAATTAAGATGGCTATATGAACATAACTTTTGGTTTTCTAACTGATTTTACGCTTGAAAAATTCTGAGGAAACATAGTTTGGAAGGGCTAGAAACTATTCTATATAGAAACCGTTAAGTGATTAACATTTTTTTCATCGTGATAATATAAATTAAGGAAAGGTTAGGAGTAGAGCTCACATCGTATTCAGATCTTGGGTACACTTTTACAACTTTTTTGTGTTTGAGAATGTTTTGGATAAGGAGCTGTTAACTACTATCAAAATTTCAACGAATCCTAATGAAAATATTGTCTACTAGACACAATATTTTAGTTATGGGACGTCATTTCTTAAAATTTTTTTTTTTTTTTAGAACGTGACTTTGCTTTTAACAAAAGTTATTTTTTATCAACACTATGGATTCAGAAACAGGTTACCAAAAAAAGTTGACCTGCTGGCTTATTTCATATTTTCATACCTGACATTCTATTACACATTATTTATTGCAGGAAACTTAAAATTGTAATTGATTTAATATAATAATTTATTGTACTCCTAAACTAATGTCGGTTTCCGTCTAAGGCACATGCAAAATTTCGAATCTCAATTTATCATAAACAAGTTGGGTAGACAGACCTATGCTCATGTCAGAAGGGTTTTGTACTCTACTTACAAAATGCAGTAACCAGCAACGAATAAAATCAAGAAACATGTCAAAGACGATTTAATTGGAGAAAATGTGAAATTCGAGGATCATACTATTATTAACAAAGTTGAACGAATTTTGACTTCTGAGGTATTTGTTATAGTTATACCCATAAATATCTCCTTTGATATTTTTTCAGATTTTTTAGATCACTGGTCCATTCGCGAGGGAGGAAACACTTTTTTCATGTATTTCCCCCCCTGTGCTCCCACTGAAGGAAAAACTGTCAGTTTAAGAACTGTTTTGAAAAGCTCTCATAGAGAACTTTCAGTTGATACTCATATCGGCTACCTTTCATGAAATGTTTTTTCAGGGGCCACTCCTCTGTACTGTAATCATCGATTCATGGCCTATTTTTTCGAATCCTAGAATGGCTACAAAGCCCTTTTGCTAGGAGCTCTCTCCTGCCTCTTTGACTTGTTTCAATTGTATGTACTCATCTCCATGATACCTATCACTCCTGAAATTTTCATGCGAATTCTAGCAAAGCTGTAGTGTCGAAGTCGGTAAAAAGCGCATATGGCTCCATAGCAATATGTTTCCATAGTAATACAGGGCATATTGCTCCATAGTAATACACGAACATTCAAATCGCTATAACTTCGGTAAATACAATTCGATCTTTATAAAACTTTCCGAAAAGATCAATCTTATAAATAGTCATCTCTTTGCTAAATTTTATTGAGTTTAAGGGTACCGTTTGAATTTTATTCAAGAAAACACAAAATCGATAAATCATACTATTACTAACAAAGTTGAGTGAATTTCGACTTCTCATGTATTTGTTGTTGTTGTACTCATTAAGGCCTACATTCATGATTTTTTTTAGATTTTTCGGATGGAAGGTGTCCAATCGCGAGGGGGGGGTACGCGAAAAGTTCGTACATTTCCCCTTCCCCTGCGACCCTCGGTAATTATAAAACAATTTTAAGACTTGTTTTGAAAAGATCTCATTGAGACCTTTCCAATGACACCCTACTCGACTACCAATGGTGAAAATTTTTTTTTGAGGGGTCACCCCCTTATATGGGGAGACCCCCCTTAAACGCCTTTGAAAAATGTTTCCACCCTTGAACTTTCAAGAGGTCACCACTTCTGACCTTCCTACAAAGTTTCATGGCTGTAGCTTGTATAGTTTCGGAGAAAAAGTGCTGTGACATACAGACGGACGGACGGACGGACGGACGGACACACGGACGGACGGACACACGGACAGACGGACACAGGTCGTGATTGCAATAGGGTTTTGTATTTTAGTACAAAACCCTAAAAACGTTAAAAGCCTCGTTATATTTCTTATATTGGACGAATTATAAGATCTCTTAATGCATTCAGAATGGATCATAGACATCAGCTACGGTCCATTGAAATTCATGCAAATTCTTCAAACTAAATACCAGCATGAATCACTTTATATATAAGCCTTTGAATTGATTTGGCTTCATTTGATTGCCTGATACTTACTGGTATGTGAATGGAGTGATTGGTTGTGGGCAAAATGTTAGTCAGTTTTAAACTTATTTTCCGCTATGTACAAAACATAGATGAGAGGTATAGCAAAACACAAAGCTAATATACATATAAAAAGACATATCCATGAAATATCACAATCGGATCCGGAACATTCGAAATTTTCTCGTTTAGGCCCTCGTATTGGTTGCATAGGTGCTATAGTGTCAGCTATTTCGCCATTTAAGAGGGATTCTAGTGTGCGATCCCTGTCACCCGAACCGGGTTCATCTGAATATGCGGTTGGAGTAAGTTTTGAGTATAATATAACATAATTATTTGAATCACTATTTCTACCATTTTAATTCCGACGTCACAACCGAAGCCACAAGCAGTTTTTCATTGAGACGATCACTTTCAAGGGGACTATTTGTCGCAGTCAAAGCACTTGCTTCATCTTCTATGTGCTTCCGACTGCTCTGACCACTTTTTTGAATAATTGGAAGTGTTTCTAATAGCACGGGATGTGGAGTAATTGGCACCTGGATGGTTTTTCTAGCAAAGATCTCATTATCTTTGTTGATTTTGTTGAGGCATTTTATCTCCGCCGAGAAACTACTCACTTTGTTTTGTTCACATCAATCGTACTCCGTTTGTTGCCGAAGCCAGTCGAAATTGCCTTGCAGATCCCGTTCACGATACCGAGACAGTTTTAGGTTATCTATTTCCTATAAAATTAATTATAAATTAACACTTTCCATCACTGTTTGTACACTTTAACCTCGGGTGTACCAACCTGGAATCTACTGCGTGCACACACTCGGCAAAATTTTTTTGCGGCAACTTCGCCACTAGCTCTTCACAAAAAAAATTCTGGAAATCTCGCCCACTCACTTCCCCATATGCCTGCATCGGACTACCACTTTGACATTCCCCGACAAAACTGACGTGGGATGGGCAGTCGTCAGAACTGACGTGAGATAGGAAGCCATATAGTAGCAAATTTGCCTCTGAACTAGTCGCCAGTGACGTAGGGCCGATTCATTACTGTTGTCAATCTACCATGGACAGAATGTTTGGTGCCATTAGCTTTGCTGATTTCAGAGCGTAAAGGTTTCACCACCATAGGGTTTTGATGGAGTACCTTTGAGCCGAGGCTCTTGGCAAGGTAGCTAATACTTGCACCCGTGTGAATCAGTGCAACAGCGATTTCGCCCAGTACTTTGGTTGGTGCGTAAGGTCGAGTGTCATTCTCAGAAACCTCCAAGATGTTACATAAGTTTACAGTTTGGTGACAGATGCGCACTCTTCTGCGAAAGCTCCTCCAATGACGAGTTGACCACTTAGTTTTGTGGTGGCGTGGGTTGGACTCTTCTGCGGTAAAAATTCTCTCTCGTGCAGCAATATACTCCTGCAACCTAATCTGGTATGGCTTCAATACACGAGTCTGTGGCTGCCAGGGTTTTTAAGATAGTACCTAAGGTGGCCGCATCGTGAACTAGCAACGGTATCGTGGTGTTTGAATCTACTAGGTTTACTGGTGATGAACTTGTCCTAGTGCAACTGTTGGTAGACGGGATTCCGTTACTTGGTCTGTCGCGAGTGCTGCTGGCTGTTGTGAGCACTAGCTGGCAAGATTTTTGACTTCTTGCAAGGATTGTTGTAAAATCTGCCGCATGTGTATCCCGTTTCCCACAACGAAGACAAAAGATGTTAGCCTCTGCCTGGCATGCGGTAAAATTATGTCTCGTCTGCTGGCAGTTCCAACACTTAGGGGCCAGCTCGTGTGTTTTGCTTTGATGTTATTGATCTAGTTATGTTAAGGATGTAGAGATGGTCTTCCACGCGTGATCTACTCTGGTTCTGGTTGCTCTCGTTGGCTAAAGAAATACCTTGGGGTGTGGAACACTGGGAGTATTGTACAGCTTCAAGGGCTTTTGTGGACGCGCAAAGCGCATGCACGTTGTGGCGCGGGGCAAACACCAGTCACTCCTACAGCTTGGGCCTGATTCCCTCCCAAAAGAGGCTGAGAAACTCAGACTCTGGCATGGGGTGCATCAGACGCTCCAACAGGCAACACAGGGCTTCGTAGTAATCGTTTACGGTCTCATGCGCCTGATGGTGTCTGTTTCTTATCCGCCATTCTAAGGAGTCATCTACTTTGACTGGTGCAAACTCCCGCAGTACTGCACACCTCAACGTCCCCCAGTCAAACGTTGGTGAAGTATCCACAAACAGCCAAAACCAACGGAGTGTGCTCTCATTAATAAACATTTGGGCGCAGCGTGTGACGGCTCTCATGTTTCCTCCTAAGTTCAACAAAACCATATTCTCTACCCTTCTCAGAAAGGCCCCGATGGTCGTAGGGTCATTCTGGCCTATAAATACCAACTTCCAGCTAGCCACTATTTTGGCTATTTTAGACGATGGAAGATCTCCTGGCTGGGTGGATGGTTGAAGATCCCAGATGTCACCAGGCACGGATCGAGAAGGTGGGACCGGAGGTGGTGGACCTGGAGGTGGTGGATCTGAAGGTGGTAGATCTGGAGGTGGTGGGCCAGACAATTGCTCTAACTGCTGCCTCATTTGCTTCACGCTGGCATCCATTGCCTGCATGGCGTCTACTAGTTTGAACATCCCAATGTTAGATCTGAAAAAAAGACTAATTTAAATTTTAAAATAGAGTAGCCGTTAGTGGTGAACTATTACACAACTCATTTAAAATAGACAGATAAATAAATATGATTAAATATATATACCTATAGTAAAATTGGTATGAGTTTAATTTTTATAGAAAGATAAAGTAAACTTAATTAGAAATTTAACAAAAACGACTAGCAATATCAATAACACATTCGGTCTTTCCACTTTGTTTTCCCCTTCACAGGCAAGGACACCAATGGTGAGCTCTTCTTTCACGTTACAGGGACTACTCTCTTGAGGCAACATAAGAATCAGGGTTCAGAAGTGATCTCTCGTTTGCAAGTTTTCACAAACTTCAATTTGTCAGCCCAGGGTGAATCGTGACTCGCAAGCAGCACGTGTCTTAACATAGATAGTCAAGGACTAAATAGGCAGCCAATCACGTGAAGTCAAAATCCATGTAATGGAAGTCACTTGGGCACCGCTTGGTTTGGGTTGCAGATTAGAATTCGCCGCAAAAATGATGTTGAGTAATAACTTCCGAATACACGAAAAGACTCTAATATCATTTGGCCTTGCTAGTCATACAATGGTGGTAAGCCACCAATGCATAAATCAAAAGCAGGCCCAAACGCTATTGATGTCCAAGGCCAACACACAATTGCTGGGGCACGATTAGTGCAATATCCCTGAGGGGCTACCTACCCGCCAACAATCTGGACACCTTATAGGGTGACTTAGAGACGATGGTCTGTCTCATGCACACGACTGTTGATGCAGCTAGACTTTTTTCATGCTTCTAGTTTTGGAGAAAAACTGCAAGCTTCTATGGGATTTTGTACTAAAATACAAAACACTATTGAAATCGCGATCTGTTTCCGTCTGTCCGTCCGTCCGTCTGAAGATCACAGCACTTTCTCTCCGAAACTATACAAGCTAAAGTCATGAAACTTTGTGAAAAGATCACAAATGGTGACTACTTGAAAGTTTTGGCGTTTAAAGATTTTTCAGGGAGTTTTAAGGTGAGGTCTCCCCATGTAGGTAGGTGATCCTTCAACAATTTTTTGAAACCGTTGGTAGTTGAGTAAGGTGTCGTTGGAAAGACCTCATTGAAATCTTTCCTAAAGAAGTCTGAATATACCGCTATCCATACCGAATGGGGCTGGGGAAGGGGAATGTATGCAATTTTCGCGTACCCCCTTCGTGATTGGACACCTTTCATCCGACAAATCTGAAAGAAATCATAAATGTATGCCTTTATGAGTGCAACAACAACAAATACGTGAAAAGTCGAAATTCACTCAACTTTGTTAGTAATCATATGATTTATCGATTTTACGTTTTTTTGAATAAAACCAACCTTACCTTTAAATTCAACAAAATAGGATAAAACAAGTTGGGTAGACAGACCTATGCTCATGTCAGAAGGGTTTTGTACTCTACTTACAAAATGCAGTAACCAGCAACGAATAAAATCAAGAAACATGTCAAAGACGATTTAATTGGAGAAAATGTGAAATTCGAGGATCATACTATTATTAACAAAGTTGAACGAATTTTGACTTCTGAGGTATTTGTTATAGTTATACCCATATATATCTCCTTTGATATTTTTTCAGATTTTTTAGATCACTGGTCCATTCGCGAGGGAGGAAACACATTTTTCATGTATTTCCCCCCCTGTGCTCCCACTGAAAGAAAAACTGTCAGTTTAAGAACTGTTTTGAAAAGCTCTCATAGAGAACTTTCAGTTGATACTCATATCGGCTACCTTTCATGAAATTTTTTTTCAGGGGCCACTCCTCTGTACTGTAATCATCGATTCATGGCCTATTTTTTCGAATCCTAGAATGGCTACAAAGCCTTTTTGCTAGGAGCTCTCTCCTGCCTCTTTGACTTGTTTCAATTGTATGTACTCATCTCCATGATACCTATCACTCCTGAAATTTTCATGCGAATTCTAGCAAAGCTGTAGTGTCGAAGTCGGTAAAAAGCGCATATGGCTCCATAGCAATATGTTTCCATAGTTATACAGGGCATATTGCTCCATAGTAATACACGAAAATTCAAATCGCTATAACTTCGGTAAATACAATTCGATCTTTATGAAACTTTCCGAAAAGACCAATCTTATAAATAGTCATCTCTTTGCTAAATTTTATTGAGTTTAAGGGTACCGTTTAGATTTTATTCAAGAAAACACAAAATCGATAAATCATACTATTACTAACAAAGTTGAGTGAATTTCGACTTCTCATGTATTTGTTGTTGTTGTACTCATTAAGGCCTACATTCATGATTTTTTTTAGATTTTTCGGATGGAAGGTGTCCAATCGCGAGGGGGGGGTACGCGAAAAGTTCGTACATTTCCCCTTCCCCTGCGCCCCTCGGTAATTATAAAACAATTTTAAGACTTGTTTTGAAAAGATCTCATTGAGACCTTTCCAATGACACCCTACTCGACTACCAATGGTGAAAATTTTTTTTTGAGGGGTCACCCCCTTATATGGGGAGACCCCCCTTAAACGCCTTTGAAAAATGTTTCCACCCTTGAACTTTCAAGAGGTCACCACTTCTGACCTTCCTACAAAGTTTCATGGCTGTAGCTTGTATAGTTTCGGAGAAAAAGTGCTGTGACATACAGACGGACGGACGGACGGACGGACGGACAGACGGACAGACGGACACAGGTCGTGATTGCAATAGGGTTTTGTATTTTAGTACAAAACCCTAAAAATAGATTTCAGACTCAGGTTAGTAAATGATATTAGCAATATTGGAACAAAATGTTGGCTGGTTAAAATGGAGTTCTATTAAAGCAAGAATATATTATTTGTTTATGTCATAAAAGTTACTCTTGAATTACATTACTCTACATAACCGTATATTGTAGGTTACGTACAAAACCCTTCTGACATGAGCATAGTTCTGTCTACTCAACTTGTTTAAGCTTATTTTTGGAAATAGGCATTGTCACAGCACTTAGTTTGGCGCTTATTTTGTACGGTGCGATTAATATTTTTATAATTATTGATTAATGTTGATGGTGCAGAGGCTGATAGTGTTAAAATTATTTGCTTATTCAGTCTTACCACGGACTGTTTGCTAATTTTCTCTTTTCTTTTATCCTTGTAAAACTAATCCGAATATATAATTTAGATTATATTCAAACATTATATTCATGCTGAATTCATACATAATACTCATGTTCTTGTTAATTTTGAAAAAAGAACATTCTAATATAGTAAGGCGAAAAATAAATGTTATGAAAGAGGAAAGCTTTTTAAAGAAGTTTGGCAGCTAAGAAAAGTTTCTTGAGCCGAGGGATTAATAAAAAATTAAGACGCGTCCCTGTAACAACTTTTTAAAATTTTTTAATTCCTCTCTCTAGCCCGCGAACTTTTTATAACTCTTGATTTATCGTATACTAAAATAATCGTCCAATTACAAATTGCGCAGGGAATTGTTAACCACCCAGCAACCACAATTCGTCAAACAGCACCAGACAAAAGAAATATTTCATATCCATCAACTGTTTGCACCAACCTTTTGATGTGCAGTTTAGTGATACACCGTTTAACTTCAGACAGGACAGGGCTAGGAGAAAAAGTGAAGAAATTAGAAGATAACGCACGGATATGAAAACGCTATCAACGAATACAATTGCAAGTACGAGTTAAATCAAAATCAATCTATCAACGAACATACTAGCAGGATCAGAATTTTATCCAATGCCGAGCCTGATAGCCGTATACAAATGAAGCAGAACAGTGATTTCGAATCATGTCTCTTGCGAGTTTAGGGGAAACGATTATAAAAACAAAAGAAGTCTTTTTAGGACAGGTCGAAGGAAATTTGACGGGTTGTATTTCGTTCAAACTTAGTGAAACAAGGTAATGAGAAATTAATTAAAGCAGAGAGTGGCTTTCAAAATAAATTCTTTTAAGTGAAGAACTAACTAGACTAGATTTCCTGCAGAAAAAAACAAGCAAGGTGGACAGACCTACCCTCATGTCAGAAGGGTTTTGTACTCAACTTACAAAATACAGTCACCAGCAACGAATAAAATCCAGAAAAATGTCAAAGAGATTTGCTCATTTAAAAGAAAATCCTTTATTTCTCCATTCCCAACTAACAAAAATCACTCAAAGCTGCAGTGTCTGATTTTATCGAAAGCTCAAAAAATACAAAAATAGTGTGTTATTGTTGTTGTAATTGGACAAATTTGAAATGGATATAATTTTTGTGAATATGCTCCAAATTTCATTAAACTTACAGAGTACAAGGACTTTATATAAGACTCCTTAAACATCGAATTTTATTGGCTTCAAAAACATTCATACGATTTTATTGGAGAAAATGTGAAAATTGAAGAAATTTTGACTTTTAATGTATTTGTTGTTGTTGTACTCATAAATGCCTCCCTTGATAATTTTTTTCATATTTTTTTAGTCAAAGTCAAAAGCACTTTATTCAATACTAATCATTATATATTTTAAAAGAATATAAAGCAAATTCGAAAGAATAATAATACAAAAACTTTATGACCTAAATGGCTCTCTAAGCTTATACGTTATCATTTTATTTTACCAAAAAAACTATAGCAAATTCAAATTAATTCAGATTATTACATATTTTATGGCTTAATTGAAAAAAGGAGCAAAAACCAACCTACACTTTCAAAAATTATTTATAATTCAAACACAATAGTGAACTTTGATCTTACACCTAATATGTTATAGCCTAATTCGAATAAAAATTCAATCAAAAACTTTATCTTATACACAAAAAATTCTATCATAATATTCCTAACCTATGCGTTTAATATTATCTCTAACATAAAAAAAAACATAACATATACCTAACCTATACCTAACTTTTAACACAAATAAACAACAACACTAAATGTAGCAATAATGACCTGAAACGAAGTAACGAAAACACCAAACTGAAAATAAACACGAATAATTTAGGCATTGTTATTCAGCCACCAATACCTAGATTGCCCTGCCTCAGCTCGATCAGCTTCAACGAATCTAGCAAATGAGTATCTCCATTGGAATTGTTGGTCTTGTGAACTCAAATTCGGACTATATTATATCTTCTTATCGGTGGCCCATCTATATATGTGATATATGACTGGGACGCCATCAGAATCAAAACCATATAGATTCATGAACAACGCCAGTAGCGAGGCAAGCCACAATATACCCGTCAGTTGGGTGGAACGGCTGTGGAATTCAAGGGTTTTCAGATCTGATATCCATATATCAAAACTGGTCTAACCAGTGTCTTGTAATAGATCATTTTGACTACTTTTGGTATCTTACTGAGGATGATTTTGACATGTTCAGTATAGTAAAGATACTGATCGAGATGAACACCGAGGTATCGAACACAGGGTTTATGTAGAACCCGTTCTGAACTACCCTTGCCAGCCAAGATGTCCTTTCAATATCGTTTCAGGTCTTGACTGCCCCCTGCAGCGTGGTCCGAAACTGAATCGTTTCACACTCCTGCGCGTTGATTTTCATTCGCCAATTGTCAGTGTACGGCTGTACATCACTGAACATTTTTGGAGATTGCTCTGAACTATTGTAGCTTTTCGGTCTGCCGTATAGATGATCAGATCATCAGCAAACGCTATCAATGATCGCGTTGGCGAGACGTTAAAAATCAAAGCCGTTCAATAGCTTAGGAATGAAGATTGAAAAGAGCAGAGGCGCAGTAACTGTTCCCTGTTGTAGACCATTCAAGACCTTGAATTCGCGCATTGTTGTCAGATTTCCATCAGTTACAACAAACGATTTCTCGCATAACATATTGCACATCATGGCGACAAGGTGTCTGGGGAACCCGTCCTAAAGGAGTTAAAAAACTAGTCCAGCTAACCACACCGTATTGATGGCTTTCTCCATATCAATGAGACATGCTCCAACACATTCTCTATCAATTAGTTTTCAACAGATGTCTGAGGTTACTTTCGTTATTGCATGTGTGGTCAAATGCCAGGCACGAAAACCGAATTGGCAATTCGGCTTCAACTCATATTCCCCAATGTGGGTGTTTAATGCTTTGTTAAGTATCACTTCAAATACCTCGCTGATGTTAGGCAGCAAGCTGATTGGGCGACAGCTTTTAGGGCATGAAAATTCTTTTCCTTTCTTCAAGATCAGAAATACCTTAGCCTTTTTCCACTCATTTGGGAAATATGAATTGCTCAACATGTTGTTGAACAATATGCAATAATTCCTCCGGCAAATGTGGGAGAACTACATTTAGAATACCATCAGTACCACATAATTTCTCGTTGTTTATCCGACGAAATATGAAACACAAGTCTTCATAACTGACAAAATAGTCAATAAGATTCATGCTTGTTATGAGGTCAGATGTCAATGTTTCATTAAAATGAAGAATTGATTAGCCGTTCAGGCTTGATTTGAAGCCGGAAACTTTTGCTTCAACGATCTCTGAAAAAATTTCATTCCTTCTCTCAGGGTTTGGTAGATGAACCAATTCAATATGTGTTCCAGTTAAGCCAAGTTTATGGAATCCCTCACATATAACCCTGTTTCCATTTCTATCCGGAGTCGTACTATCAATTTCGATACCAGCCCTATAGACAAGATTTATCTCATCACTAGTGACTTCAAGATTCGATACCTTCACTCGAGACTTCTTACGGAATATGCTTTTCACTTTCGTAAAAACGCCACCTGGTTTTATGGTTGACGCATGCGAGAAGAAGGCTTTTCAATCTTTTCAACCTTGCAATGTTGGTGGGCGGAAAAATTGAGAGGTATCAGCCCGCAGGACCCAAATGGCACTTTTGCAACAGAAAATAGCATATTCCTTAAGAAGTCTCCAGTGAAGGTATCGAACCTCGAAGTCACTAGTGATGAGATAAATCTTGTCTATAGGGCTGGTATCGAAATTGATAGTGCGACTCCGGATAGAAATGGAAACAGGGTTATATGTGAGGGATTGCATAAACAAAATAGACTTAGACAATTATATATAGTTAAATATAATTTCGAGTAAGACAAATTAATACAAAAACTCAACCAGAAAAAAGTTAATTAAAACATGTAAGAAATGAAGTTAGAGTCTAGATCGAAGTTTGAAAAAATTGAGTGATAAGGAACATTAATCACCATTCGCAAAAAGTAACGCCTCTAGTTTAATTTTAAAACAAAGTAGGACGTAGATAGAGAACCAAGCTCGAGGCTGTTATGCATTCTGATGATTCGTGGCATAATTGAGTGAAAATATAAATCTGTCCGGGCGTACAGAACCTCAAATTGTGATTAGACCGACTAGGACGTGCATACAGTCCGTAGTGCAAGTCTGCGCTTAGGGTGGAAGCAATTTGTTGGTGGTACAACTTATAAAGGAAACATTGATCTAAGAAGGTTCTACGGGATAACAGAGAAGGGAGACGAAGCATGGATAGACGACGCTCATAAGACTCATAAGCTACGTTGAATTTGAAAAACACAATACGGGTAAACTTACGCTGAACCGCTTCTAGTGAGTTCACAAGATATAAATGTCTAGGAGACCACACTACTGAGCAGTACTCAAGAAGTGGGTGGACAAGACATGTGAACAAGCGAACAGCAGTAGCAATATTTGCAAACTTATGCAAATGCCGCATAAGAAAACCCGAAACTTTTGATGCCTTGGTAATTAGGCTAAAAATGTGGACATCAAATTTAAGCTTGGGGTGAAATATTCCACCAAGATCTATACATGAGTCTGCAGGGGAGAGAACAACATCACATGGGGTGTAATTAAAAGTAAAAGGAACAATTTTCAAAGTTAAAGTCATTTTAAAACATTTGGAAACATTGATACGAAGGGAATTTACATTACACCAGTTATAGAGGTTAAAAAGATCAATTCGGGAGGATAGATACGATGAAATCCAAGAATAAATGGAACCGGATATGCCGAGCAAAGCTAACTTTTGACAGAGGAGAACATGGTTCACGGATTCAAAAGCTTTGGAGAAGTCCGTGAATATTGCATCTACTTGAAGCTGTTTATCTAAAGCTCTTGCAATATCATCTTCGAACTCAGCCAAGTTCGTAGAAGTTGAACGACCCTTCAAGAATCCATGTTGCTGTGGTGTGACAAATGAACTCAGGGACTCAAGTAGCCTGTTGTGTACAAGTCGTTCCAGCAGCTTAGAGAAACAGGAGAGGAGTGATATGGGACGATAGTTTGAGGCAGATGATGGGTCGCCGTTTTTAAAGATAGGAACAACTATTGCATCTTTCCAGTACGTTGGAAAGGTGCCAGTACCAAGACTGAGATTGAATATAAGGGATAGAGGAAAACACAAAGAGGAACAAAGTGACTTTACAAATATATTAGGTAATACATCAGGACTAGGACTAACATTCGGATCGAGCAAGTTAATAAGGGATTCAACTTCAGACGGATCAGTGGAATAGGATGTACTTGATGCTGGATAAGTTTGAATTGAATTTATGGGGGAGTGTAGTATGTTAGAAGAGGAAAAAGTAGAGAAAAATTTTCGGCACATAGGTTAGAAATATCCTGAGGGGGGGCTTCAGTGTTATTCCATTTGACAGTATGCGGGATGGAAGAGGAAGATTTAAGGGATCGGATGTATGACCAAAAGGGTTTAGGGTTATTTGTCAGGAGGGAACTCTCTAAGCTGCTTCCCCCGCAGGGGAAATGCCGGTCGACAAGAGCACTCTTGGAGGCTAGCATTCTTTGGGGAGTTCCGCCCCCACGTACCCGAGGAAACTCCGCAGGGGGAATGCCGGTCGACAAGACCACTCTTTGAGGCTAGCATTCTTTGGTGAGTTCCGCCCCCACGTACCCGAGGAAATTCCCGCAGGGAGAAAGCCGGTCGACAAGAACATTCTTGGAGGCTAGCATTCTTTGGGGAGTGCCGCCCCCACGGACCCGAGGATATGGGGGGTGCCGTGAGGCTCCCTCCTGGGATGACAGGTAACGACTCTGATTGGATCTGGACTACGCTTTGGACAACGAACTGGAATTGACGCTTTGGGCTGGCGGATGTGATGGTTTGAATCTGGTTGCTTTGCACAGTAGCGCCGAGGTGAAACTCGTGTGAGAACGGCTCCAATTCAACTATCATACCGTCTCCGTCCCGGTAAAATCTTGGTGGGCCTCGGAGTAAGTTCGAAGTTCGCACCATTGGGTTGGTGGTGTAGGTTCGGTTGAGACGGACTCCCGATTAGCGCTGGCCTGGCTCTGAGCACTAGTCCCAATAAGCGCTTGTGCCAACCCTCGCATGGCCTCCCTGCTCTGCAAAGATAACCATGGGACCAAAAAGGTGACTACACACACGAACGAAGATAGCGGCTCCGAGGGGGACCCAACAAAACTGGAGCAATCAAAAGACCAAAAAAATCCAAAAAAGGAAATAAAAAATATTGCAACGGCGATGCAACCAGCGGTTGCAGCCACAATGTCAACAGTACATCGAGAGCTGTACTAACATCGAAAAAAACGAAGGCTAACCCGACGACAGTGACGGTAGATGAAAAAGGGAGAACAGCAGACAGTCTGGTGCAGACTGAGATTCCTGCGGCGTTTGGGCGCAGCAAAAAAATTATGCGAACGCCCGAGCGTCCTATTAAGGAGAAGCGGGAGACTCTGCAGGATGCTTCAGGTGTTCGAGCAGTGGAAGATAACATAAAGAGCACCGAAAATTCGATTGTCACCGCTGCGATCGTTACTAAAGCAACCGATGCATGGGTCACAAATCTCGACATTGCAACGAAAAATCTAGAAGCAAACGAGGAGATTACGGTACTAAAAGCAAAGAGTGACCAGACACCGCGTGATTGTACCGCCAACGTTGAAAATGTGACGGAAGTACTGCATTCGGGATGGAACGCGAAAACCTCTCCCAAGGATGGTTGCAAGGTACAATTGCGGCCCAGTGATACGAAGAAGAAAGACTACTTCGAAAAGCGGGAGATGTTCTGAAAAGAATTAAAGCTGCGTGCGACTCACCGAAAATCAGCAAAGTAGCAAAGGCAAGGCTCCTTGAACTAGAGGAGCTCCTAGATCGCATTAGGCACTATTGGAGGAGCTGGTTAAGGGCCGAAGATGAACAGAAGGCTAAAGAGGCGCTTGGGGCAAAATCTAAAGGTGACATGCAGATAGCTCCATCATTAAACGTCAATAAAAGAATGGCGTCTGGCCCAATCGAAGGAGATCGGGATAAAAGAAGGAAGAAAGAGGCACTTGATGAGCGTGGAGCACCAGATCACGGTTTCCAGACAGTGCTTACAAAAGGAGCAGAGAAAGCCGCAAAGAAACTCCTTCAAAAAAAGCCAGAAAATGAAATTCGCACGGACGCCCAATTAGAAAAAGGACCTGATGCAAAACAGGAGAGGCAGAAGCCCCGACGAAGACCCCGGCAGCAGGCACTGCTTGTAAAGCCCCAAGATGGCCGATCCTACGCGGAGGTGCTGCATGACATCAGGGGAAACGTAAGGCCCAAAGACACCAATACTACCATTAAAGTAGTACAACCAACGCGGTCGGGCCACATACTGGTCGAATTTGGAGCAGAGGCCGGCAATAGAGAAGCATTCTGTGACGCAGTAAAGAAAGTCCTCGGCAAAAGCGCAACTATAGCCCCGCTCGAGCCAATGGCAAAGATCGAAATACGGGACATTGACTGCGCGACGGATCTGGCCGAGGTAGAAGAGGCCATCAAAAGGGAGTTCCCTAGCGTGGGAAGGATCAAAGCGAGACTGACACCAGAAAACAACAGGCGACAACGCATGGCCATAGTTGACTTGACCGAAAAGGACGCCAAACAATTCCTGAACTAGGGCAAAGTACGAAAAGAATGGGTTGTCTGTAGGAAACGGCGAAGAGCAACGCCTCATCAAAGTTTCAAATGCCTTGGTTATGGTCACACCACACAAGTATGCAAAGGACCCGATAGGAGTTCCCTATGTTACAAATGCGGTGAAATGGGACATAAAAGAAAAGAGAGTACGAAAGAGGCACACTGTATTCTTTGCAAGGATGTTGATCCAAAACCTGATTTTGGACACGTCTTGGGATCAGAAAAATGCCGGGTGTTCCAGGAAGCCCTAGCCAAGGCCAAATCAGAGCTTCGATGAACCGCATCCTGCAGCTAAACCTACACCGCAGTTCAACCGCCCAAAATCTGCGTTAGCAGTTTGCGAGGGACATGAAAGCCGACTTCTTGCTGCTGAGTGAGCAACACCATAGTAAAAGTCCTGCATTATGGTATTCTGAGGAACTGGTACTGCCGCTATCTGGGTTCGGAACAGTGACTGTCAAACGGAGAGTTGTGGATGGGGGGATGGTTTTGTGTGGGTTCGGTGCTCAGGTATCACCTTCTTTAGTGTGTACCTAACGCTTAACGAGTCGATATCATCTTTCCAAGCCAAGCTTAATGCTCTGGAGGGCGCTGTCTCGAACGCAGAGGGCAAAGTGCTCATTGGGGGCGACTTCAATGCTAAAGCAATCGAATGGGGCATGCCTCAGACGGATCAGCGGGGAAAACGAATCCTGGAAATGGTAGTCAGGACGGCCCTCGTCGTACTAAGCTCCGGAAATACGCCGACTTTCCGCCGTATTGGCTGTGAGGGAACCATACCGGACGTGACATTCGCCTCGAAGTCCTAAGTACGAAGGATACACAACCGGAAAGTATTAGAGGAGTACTCAGTCAGTGATCATCAGTGCATTCTGCTTGAGATAAGTGATGCTGTCTCCCGACGTCCGTGCTCTCGGCCTTCCACAATTGGATGGAACATCGGAAGGATGGACGTCGAGACGTTCGTCAAGGCTCTCACAGCGGGTCAGCCGCTGCAGGGAGCTTCGGGGGGGGGGACGGAAGAACTGGCCGCTCAAGACGTGGTGAACTCTACTATGAGTATCATTACGACTGCTTGCTGCGCTTCTATGCCCCGTCGAAGACCCCGGCACGGCAAGCCCCCAGTGTACTGGTGGTCAACTGACTGTAAAGCGAAGGGAGTGCCACATGCTTCGATGTGAGGCTCAACGGGTGCGGAACCGTGATGAGGCATCCGAGCAGGTGCCAGCATATAAGTCGGCCAGGAAATGCCTTCGCAAGCTGATCAACAGTAGCAAGGCTCGCTGCTGGCAAGACCTAGTAGACAATGTGAACAAGGATCCGTGGGGCCGTGGCTACAAGCTGGTCATGGGGAAACTTGGTGCCCTACGGAAGCCTTGTATACATGACGCGGAATAGATGGACGCGATAGCGCGGGGACTCTTCCCCGCCTATCCCGTCCGTGTTGACGCTGTCCATGGTGAAGCAGCAGTAGAGTGCCCACTCTTCACACATCTGGAACTGAAGGAGGCAGTTCTCTCATTGAAAACGAGGAAGGCTCCAGGTCCAGATGGTGTTCCAGCTGAGGTGTTGCGGCTCGTCTATCACCATTGTTCTGACTTGCTGCTCAGCACATTCAACGCTTGTCTACGGTACGGGAAGGTGGCGAGGCTCGTGCTGATCAGCAAGGGGAAGGGAAATCCCGGATTGCCGTCTGCATACCGCCCATTATGCATGCTAGACACGGCTGGGAAAGTGCTAGAGAAACTCATCAAGGGAAGACTCACTGACGCGATTCGTGCTGCTGGGGACCTATCTCCTCGGCAGTACGGCTTTAGAGCAGGACGTTCTACCATTGATGCGATTGCAGAGGTGGTGAGCGCGGTCCAAAAGGCAGAGGCATATAGTTGCACCAAGCGAAGGATCGTCCTGTTGGTGACACTCGACGTCAGGAATGCCTTCAACTCCGCTAGATGGGTGGATATTCTGGATACGCTGGAAAACTCTTTTCAAGTTCCAGAATATCTAATGCGGCTTTTGAGGAACTACCTTAAGGGCCGAAGCCTGCTCTATAACACGACGCAGGGCCAACAAAGGATGGAAATCACATCGGGTGTTGCCCAGGGATCAATCCTTGATCCGGACCTGTGGAACGTGTCTTACGACGGGCTACTGAGACTTGTGATGCCAGATGAGTCGCGCTTGGTTGGCTATGAGGATGACGTTGCGGCTCTGGTCGCTGGACGCATCGTTGAACAAGTGCAACTTAGGCTAGGTATGCTAATGCGCCGAGTGAGGGACTGGGCTGATTTTAGCACTGGAGAAAACCGAAGTGGTCATCTTGACAAAAAAGAGAATCCCTAGAGTAAGGATGATCAGTATTGGAGACATACAAATCCAATCGAAGCAAGCGGTGAAGTACCTGGGGCTACTGATCGACTCGAATATGAGTTTCTCTGAGCAAATCAGAGCAACGGCTGAGAAGGCTGCTTCGGGAATATCGGCCCTGAGTCGACTTATGGCCAGCGTAGGGGGACCAAGCCCATCAAGAAGACGCCTCTTGATGAGTGCTGTAGGGTCAGTGCTACTGTACGGAGCAGAGGTATGCGGCGACGCTCTCAGCAAGGAGGTATACCGGAAACATTTGGCACAGGTGCAGGGAAGAGGAGCACTGAGAATTGCATCTTCGTATCCAACAGTCTCCAACTCGTTTCGGCGCAGGTAAATAGCGCCGCGCTATTTACCTGCGCCGAAACGAGGATGCGAGGGAGATAGTTGTCGCCAAGAGACAGCGCTCACTCAACGATTGGCGGCAGTCTTGGGTGAATTACACGAAGGGAAGGTGGACTGCGCGCCTCATCCCGGATGTGAGACCGTGGCTAAATCAACGGCATGGTGAGACTGACTTCTATTTGACCCAGTTTTTGAGTGGGCACGGGTGTTTTCAGTCATACCTGCACAAGATCGGTAAGTCACGGTCCCCCGATTGTTGGTTTTGCCCAGGAGAGGAGGACAATGCCTGTCACACATTTTTTGCGTGTAAAAAATGGGTCAGGCTGCGAAAGGAACTTTACAGGGAGACGAGGGAGCTCATCCCGGATAATATAGTTGCGGTGATGCTCGAATCGGTTGACAAATGGAACCAGGTGGCACATTATGCTTGGGCAGTCCTAAAATATAAAAGGGACTCACAGCAGCCGGAGGCGCTGGGGCTGGGGGATCGCTTTTCTGGCAATTCCTCTTCCCCTCTCCCCTTTCGCTAGGAAAGGGATTCCCCAGCTTGAAGGCGCTCCACGGCGTAACAAAACGAGGCCTGGCCCGAAGTAATGCGTCAAACGGTTCCAGGCTGGGTTCTCAGGTTGACAGGGGAGGTGTTTAGTGGGTAGTCCATTCACGCATGGGAGTCCCACACATTCACCTCCCTACCACAAAAAAAGTAGTTTTTCATGGCCGTTTTGAGCTCTTTTTTAGCCACAGAGCGCTTTCTGCAGAAATTTTGTTTAGCATCATCACTTCCGGTCAATTTATATTGCCTGTGCCCCTTATCTTTGGCTCTCAAGGCACGAAGAATACTTCGAGTAGGCCAAGGCTTCATTTTCGCTTTGCGAGGAGCTTGGAGTGGAGTATAAAGAGCAATCAGATTATTAAGGTAATCGTAGAATTTGTTCAAAGAACTATCGCAATCAAGACGAGTGAAGAAGGCACACCAGTTGACCGTGTCCAGATTGGTTTTAATTGCCTCATAATTTGCTTTAAAGAAATTGTAATTGTATCAACGGTTAGTGCTAGAGACAAAAGTGGATGATGGAGATCAGGTTGAACATAAGAATGTAAAACGGGAGCTATAGAAAGATAACCAGTTTGAAAATTTGACATGACAAGGTCCAGAAGACGACCATTAGGGTTACGGATATGATTAAACTGTGAAAAAGAATAAAGGGAAAGAAATGAAGGAAGTAACAAAGAAGGATTATTTGTTGAGAGAATGCCAGGTGTTGTTAAGTGGTCCCATTCCACTGCCGGTAGATTTATGTCCCCACAAATTATAATTTTTAAATGTGGAAGACGAGCAAGAAGATGGGCAGAGAGTTCATCGAAGAAGGCTTTGTACGCAGTTAAGGGAGAATAACAGGGAATATACACAGAGGAAATTAATAATGAGAAGTTATGAGGAAGACAATTTTAATTACACACTCAACAGCACGAGCAAATTTGAAGTCAGCACAAAGTGAACTATTAAGGGTTTTGCAGACTGCAACCAAGACTCCTCCACCATCAGATTTATCAGTGATGTTAAGGTCACGGTCGTATCGGTAAACTAAATAGTCAGGTAATATTTTTGCATTAGAAATATTCTCATTTAACCACGTTTCAGTTAAACAGATAACTGAATCGTTAGTTAATTGGGACACGAGTAGTAAGTCCTCAAGTTTGGTTCTCAAGCCACGAACATTCTGATAGTAAATAGAAAAAGATGAACGAGAAGAATTACTTTCAGTGTTAGAAGATCCTTGAAGGCTGTTTGGAACCTTTTTCGGGACGAAATCGCCACTTAGGTTGCCTTGAGTTGAATATTTTAACGAGTGTCCTCTTTGGTCAAAAATCGGAACTAAGTAGGCTAGAGAGTTCAGCCGGAACTGTCAGCTTGAAGAAACTTATAACCTGGTCAGGAAGGTGGTCTTTTGTTAACATTACGCATCTGAAAATACTAGGCATGTAACCAAGCTTCGGTGTTACGTAGTTGGGAAGTGTATCCTTGCTTGTGTTGTAACCGAGCCTTGATATGAACAACTGGAGAGGTGGGGAGACTGCTCGTAATACTTCGTTATCAGCTTACACACTTTCTGTAAAGTTTTGTGGTGCTGAAGACATAACGATATTTTTCCGAAGATTCGTTGATTGTGTTAGGCACAGCTCGGATTGAGGCTGAATTTTTTGTTGCTGTTGAATAGGCAAGATAGACTGCTGTATGCGACTTTTTTGTTGCAGGACCAGAGCTTTATTAATTGGAGCTGGAATGGACTCCTGACTACATGCTTGCTGTTGTTACGCAAGCACACTTCGCGTAAGAGGCCGCTGCTGCCCAAGAGGTGACACGGTAGAATTTTTTATAATGCTGTGACGGCGTGAAGATACCAGCTCATCATACACACCGCGGGATACCAGCTCATCATACACACTGCGGGGACAGCAGAAGATTTTAAGGTGTGGACGGTTGATCCGGAAACTGATGTAGCTGATGCTCACTCTGCGGCAGACTCAGGAGAAATTGCTGAGGTTGCTGTTGTTATAAAGCATGCTGAGGTTGCTGTTGTTGTAAAGCAAGCTCAGGTTGATTTTGTTGTAAAACATGCTCATTTTTAGGTGGAAGGACATTAACACCCTATTCCAGTTGCTGGTTCATCCGACAGGTTGACGATAACTCCGCCTGCGCAATTGAAACGAGAGACGCTACAGAAGTTTTATTATATTCAAGTTTCTCCTGCATTTTCGAAAATGAAGTTGAAAGGGACTCCACTGTAGCATTAGCTGACCGAAGCCGGCCTACAAATGATGAAATGGTATATTTGTGGCACCTAGCGCAGTACCAGTATACCCCAGAATCGCTTTGCATAATATTATTAGCCACTGGGCCAGTTAAGTTCACGCATTTAGCGTGGGAAGTTAATCCACAAAGGCCAAAACATGTCACCATTTTAGTTTTATACGGCCTATCTAGGCAAGCAGTAGCCATGCAGAGAGACATAATGCAATTAAAAAGTTAGAACTTAGCACAGGCACAAACTCACGCACTACAACTAAAGATCAATAAATTTACATAAATATGTAGAGGTGAGTCTTTGATAAATTAGCTCAAACCATTGTGTTTCTATACATAGTGGTGTCACGGTGAACGCCAATTGGCAGGATAGATGGCGCTGCGATGTCGAGTTTAGCATTTCGAGCAAAAGTTTCTATCAGCCAATGTGTCTTAGATTGATGCATGTCGCTTTAGCGAGCTTCAATGCATCGTTGGCTAATGATCAAATCTGCTTTGGAAGGAAATGAATTTTTTCGTGGTTAATTGCAACGTAGCAAATGATATTTGTAGGCTCTTTTGAGGAATATAATATTTGCGATAGGAATGTTGAACGAATGAATGGAGTTGCTTTTAAAAAAGTAAATCATTTCTGATTTCTGAATGAGGATTACTTGCTTGTGGCTGGAAATAACAACCCATTATGAAAGAAATAATTAATTCATGTTATAATTTAAATCAAAATATTTTAAATTAAATTTTCATATCTTCGTAAGAATGGCAACAGTTTCATGATGTTAAAGAAATAAATTATATAATTTTTCAGGTAAAATTTTTCACATTGTATTCTTTAATTTCAATATTTAGAGGGAGACCCTCTCTCGTATTAATTAGTGAAAAAGAGTTTGCTTTGTATCGTTTCATTGTAGCAAGTTCTTATTTGAAACATCTAGGAAATATGCGATACTTGTATTTTTGTTGAATTATTGGAGAAAAGGTATGATCAACTTTTACTTTAAAGTTTTCAAGTGACTTTCAAAGGCAAAAAGTTCACAACATCGGGGTTGAACTCGAAGGTAGCTTCGATGCAACGTTGCCTGGCTATGATTATTTTATGAGAAGCAGAGGAAATTATCATTTTTAGAGGCAACATGACAAGGGAAACGCGAATTTAAAGATATTTTATAACTATTCGTAGGAAGATATAACTTGTAATATAAATTTTGAAGCAGTTAATAGAAATTTTACGATACGCGAGTAGATAAGTTTTGTATTGAGTGTAATTCAATTTAGATATGTGATTTTCAGGTTATGATTAATTAATAATTCCTCTTATAATTTTGATTTGAAGAATTCCATACCTTACATGGATAGCGAGCTTTAGCAAATTAATTTCAAAATGCAAATACACATTTAATAAAATAGATATACTTGACTTTGTGTCAGTTGCTTTATTTTGAGTAATGATGATTAAATAGAATCCAATTGTAAGAAAATATAATTAGTAGCCAACTACTGGTAACAAAGTGGAAAAGAACGATAATATCTTTTTTGTGTAAATTCATACCGATATTTAATAATAATTACGACAAGTCACAAAAATAAAGAATAAAATAGAATAAAGGGATTGAAATTAGCATTATCTTAAAATGGATTTGATGTGAATCAGATGTTTCATTCAGAAGCAGTTAAGAATGCCTTATTATCTTACAAACAGATTTTAGAGCAGTTTCTGAAATTCAAAGCATTCTTCGGTTATTCGATAAGCCTTTGTGCACATAATAAATGTGTATAAAATACGAAGCAACAAAAGCGCTAAAAACTGTGAAATGAAAACTGTAAGGAAAATTCAATACTGGTTCTGAAACACGCTTAAGAGTAAAAATGATAATAATTGAGAGTTGAACTCCATATGACTTATTCCATATATGTCAATGTCAGAATTGCGAATTTATATCATCGGGATAAGTCCAAATGGGTGTGGCGAGACCCCGTGAAAATTTTTTGACGTTTTATTGCATTTTTTGAAGCCAATGATTTTTTTTAAAAATATACATCCGTACAGTGTGATATGTTTGCACTATTGATGACCTGCGAAGAATTCTTTTTAAAATAACCGATAATCGATATTCAATAAATTTACCGAGACATCATGGGCACATATTTATCTAGCGAGTAAAGCTATCCTATTCTAAATTCTACGAATAACCATTATTCTAAATTTTCACGAAATATTTTGGAATGTATTTCACAATATAATCTTCTTTGAGAACCTAGTTACAAACATAAATATTGTTGATGTATAATGGATCGCATCCTGTGATGCATTTTAGAAAATTCTACCATCGTGACACGAAAGCAAAAAACTGTATTCTAAATAAGTAAACAATTAACCAATAATAGGGAAAAAGAAAACTAAAACTGGTACACAGGCCGAGTATCGAGTCCACGCCCCCTGGTTGAAATGATCGGGCACTATGATAGACTTATTTATGGCAAACTTTTAACAACCCACAATCAGAAAAATAAAGCACCCTATCGATATTTGCAACATTCGAAATCACTTTCCAGAATCGAGATACCTAAATGAACAGCGTCTAAATGTGGGGAAAATTCATGGGATTTAATGTTTCATAGGCTTCACCGTTAGAAAGTTTTGAATAAATGCAATATATTGAAATGGGTAATTAGATCTTAAAATTTGCAGTGAAAGTGAGAACGTGTTTAACTGCGTGAATACATTAAAGGAAAGGCTTAAGTATTAATATTTTAAAATTTTAATTGTAGTTTATTTTGAAATTTTTATGCAGATTTTTTATATAGAAATTCATATATAGGTATACATGTATACACATTTAAAGCATGAAGTGCTCATATAAGAATCACCTTCACGGCTATACGTTTGATTTATTTTGAAATATCTCATGACTAGAGAATCAATGTCTAGTTAAAGCACATAGGCATTCCACACTCAAATTAAAAAAAAATCGAATTGCTGGGTGAGGATCACTTTTATTGCTCCTGTATTAGAAAATATGGCCAAAGAAAGAAATTGAAGCAAAACGCATTGCTAACACCTGTCATTCGTAGCGTTATCTCACATAGTGAGTATGTTATGGATCCTTAGTGTAGTTTTGAGTTGGAAACTGCAAAGAAAAATATTTTGAGAATTCTCATCCCATTCAGTCTAGAGAAAAGCCCAAACAAAACTCCATCCGTCCAATTTGAGCCGATTTAAATGCTAATAACCTTTCATCCCAGTTGTTTCCTCCACTTGAAGTGCGAAAAGATCTGAAGGATAAAAGTTATCTATCTCACCCAATAAAAAGCCCTGAGGAAAAGCAACCAATTCCAAAAGCATGCTTTGTTTCTCTAAAGCATTCCCGAATAAGGAAAAACGAATTGGATGTTGAAAAACAAGTAAGAAATTTGTTGAAGAATATAAGCCAAGAGGCTCAGCTTTGAATACGTTCCCAGCTTTCCCACAAACCTAACGCACCTTTGAAAAAATGAGCAAATTTTTTACTTGAAATTATACTATAAGCCCCCTTCACATTTTAGGGAATTTCTAAACATGGGGTTCAGTCAGGACAATTCTGCACTGGTATTCGAATCTCCACTTCCAAACCGGTTTTGCTGTTTCAATTAAAGACGCGCTTAAGAAAAAAATCAAAGTAATGTCTAGTTTAGATGGACGGTGTGTTTTACTTTTTGACGAGATATCAATAAGAAATGAACTGGAATATAATTCCGCAATAGACATTTTTGATGTGATTTGGGCGGTTCAACAACGTAGCATAAAACACTCTGCCTCTAATTGTGAAGCAAGGAATTGGGTACATTGTTGGCTCACCCAATGGAAATTCACTGGTTCTTATTATAATAACAACCATAAATTATATTCTCAGTGGTGGCTTAGATGTGTTAGGAACGGTTTGTGGTTAGAGCGCAGTAAATTGACGATTCTTGAACTTACCTAGGTCCTCTACTGAAACCGATACTTTGCAGGGGAAGGTAGAGGAGTATACAACTGTTTTGATATGCTTCAACTTCTTAAAAATTTTAGGAATATCCATCTGAAAAATGACATCCGTTGTTATAGTAAAATTTTTTTTTATGGAGACTTATTCAAAAGGTGCGTGAATTTGATAATAATTCTATCACCACTATTCATAAACCCTCGGACGTGCATATAAACCCAAGTAGCTTCGATAAAATGTTAGTAAAACTAGAAACGCAAGCCTTAAGCAATTCTGTACCTGCAACGACTACAGCCGCTGTTGAATCGGGATATTTCAAACGCAATGACGATTAAGAGAGATGTATAACTAGTACGGCCGAATATTTATTCAAGTAGTCTTTCCATATTGCAACAGTAATGTCTGTTAAATATTCCACATCACTTATGGTTGTATGTTATCCCCATATTCTTTATGCACTGCAACTAACCATCTCAGATTCAGATTTAAACGGTAGTTAACTAATCTGTGATGTTTCAAAGCCAAAGCATTTAAAAGATCTAGTTTAAACCTGAAGCTTTGTTTTCTTTGATTTGATCATTTGGCCACCTGATTTCTACTGATGTGTACTATTTTTTATTTATCAAGCGCAGATTCTTGCTATTGGGGCTAGTTTTTAATTGGCATCATCCTTATACTTTCGTCACGCAACCATGTAGCCCAGCGTGCTTCGCGTGATAGTTGAGTTTCAGCTCTAGAAATTATTAGCTACGTTCTACACTTATACCTCTTCCTTTCTCTCATTCCGCTATACCTTAGCAATGCTTTCATAATTTTTGCTTGTATTAGAAAGTAAATTTATCTGCGTGAAGATCATGTTCGTTGCCTTATCTAATCCAAAACTTCTTATTGTGATCAGCCCATCAGAGGGATTACGATTCTCACAAGCTTTAACCGCATTTCTGTGAAATAGGAAAACGTACTTTTTTTTATATAGAGCCCTTTAAAGTGAGGATGTTGTTTTTAATTGAAAACGTTTATGAGCTTATTGCTTTGAAACGAGTCCAAAAGGTCAATTATAGCCTTTGTAGTTGTTCGAGAAACTTGTTGTAATGCCAAAATGGGCACACGGATGAGCAAACTGATATTTTCAATTTTGTTGAATAAAAAATTTTTATAACCCCCTACAAAACAAGGTCATCGAAAGAACAATTTTCTAAAGCTTCTTGACACTGAAATCACAAAAGCTTTAAATTAATGCATAGTAACAATTATTATCGATTTCACTTTTTCATTAATTTTTTGCAATTTACTCATTACAAAATATAATTATGTTCGACAAATAATTATATTTACCATTGCTTGAAAATAAGCACAAATAAGACTTAAAGAAAATCACTCTTCTCAGAATTAATTTCATAATTTTTATGAAACCAAAAATTCATTTCTTCATGTACGTAATTTGACGGCAATGATTTGTTCTTAAGTAAATTCGTTTATTGTATTGACGAGACAGGTATTACCAGCGGAAGAAGAAAACATGATTTTTATTTTGAAAGTTAAATAAGACAAATCGCTTTGAATAGCTTAATTGGGTAATGCTACTATACAATTTTTTGAATCCAAATGATACATTTTTCATACATTTTTTTACATTAAAATAAAAGCAGTTATATTTCAGTCCTTGCAACTATGAATCAGTATTCAGCTGATAACCCTTGACAATCCATATAAAGCAAAGACATACACTGATGTAACAATAATTTAGGAAAAAAATATTTCAAGGAATTTCTCACTGATCGTATTTGAGTGTTTTTTTTTATTTCCAAGCGTTTTTCAGAGTCAAAAAGACTTTTCATTGCAATTTATTCAATGATAATTTTAAAATCAACAAGAATGGTTGTAATTTTATTAACATCACTATACGGTGTTCCTGCGTAAAATGAAATTAAACAATTAATTCGAGTTCTACAAAACAAAATGATGTATTTCTCCAGTTCTCTTTTGCATTTTATAGTTTAATTTTGCTAAGGTGTACATAATTACCATGTTGCGCGTGTGGGAAATTATTGCCATCTCAAGCAAGTTCAATATTCTTTGATTGAACTTTCGATTTAATTGTCGTTGCTAAAATTGATTGAGATGGCAGTAATTTTACATAGGTGAGTGACTTGTGTCGGATGGAAGTATTACTTTACAGAAATAATTGTTATTGATTTTGCTGCTTATGCAGCTACAAATGGACTTTTGGAAAAAGAATTGAATGATACAATTTGAATAACAGGTGATTGATCTACTTAACGTTAATTACTTAACATAACCGCCCACCAAGAGCCATCAGGATCTTAAAGTTGATGATCGTTGTACCAGGTGGTGAATGAGGACGGTTGTGATGTGCAGTGTGTTACTTTGGATCTTTTTCGCATGCACCAGTACGTGAGGATGGTGATGAGAGCCATGCCGATTGATCCGGTCAACGTGATGGAGATGATCGACATCGTTGCATGCGTTTTAATACGTTTCCAGTGCATTTCGTCAATTCTTGAGTCTAACTCTTCTTGTTCCGTAAGTAAAGATGAAAACGATTCGGAGTGCATAATGACCTGGGAGATGTTGAGCAGCTTGATTTCTGTATGTCGCAATGTTGAGTTTAGTATGGGCAAATTTGGTGAGAGGTATGTAGGAAACGAGCGACCAGCGTGGCTTTGATCAGCTATGAGAATGAATTCTTCAGCTTGAAGTTGGCAGTCTTGGGTGAGCTTGATTATTCCCGTTCCATTGATTTGTAAATCTCGTCTTATACCTTGGCAAACTGTCTGTGCATGGACAGGTTGAGGTGTGATGAATAACCAGGTGTTGGCTGATACCATTTGCTGCAAAATTAGTTACGATATCTGGAAGGACGTTTGTGGACATAAAGACTGGTCATGAAGGTTGTATAGTTCCTTAATTATGCAGTTACTCTTGGCTCTCATGTCAATTAGGGTTGCACTGGGAAGAAGATATGTCCCAGTCGTCAATTCAGATGCTTTTTCTAGATCGATGGTTGTTATTTCGAAATAGGCTTGATCGTGATAATTGACTCCTAACATCAAATTGGGAATGCTAAATGCGGTGAATATCGTAGATTTCTGTTAAACAGGAATTGCAGTGGCCTTAATCAGCTCAAATTTTCGGTTGTCGATGATTGGTAAGTATCCGCGTATTTTGATACTGCTTTGACAAGAATCGATTGTCAATCTGTTAGTGGTCGAGTTACAATTGTGAGATGGGCTGGTAATAAAGCTTGCGTTTTTTGTATTGAGGATTGAAGGTCTGCGAATTTGATGCATTCTAATATTCCTTCCTTTGTATTGATAGCCATTAAAATATTGCTATATTTTAGATCTACTTCTTTTATGAAGTTGATGGCGCGCTGATACGTTCCTAAGAACTGAATGTGTACTTGGTTTGAGTCAACTGAAGAGTACCATTTCTTCGACTTATTTATCTGGTCAAGTCCGGTTCTTAATTGGTTTGAAAATCGTTCAAGCTGCTGATTGATTCTGCTTGCGGTTGTATTTAGTTTCTTTGTTAGTTGCAGTGATATTTTTCCTTGATGGTTGAGGAGGTTTCTAAGTGCCTCTTGATTGTCGTATAAATTTTGAACGTCAGTGGTGATCTCGTCATTCACTCCAAAGACTGCTGTGAGCATTTGCCCAGAAATTCCTCGTTTCGTTTGGGTATGTTTAAAACGCAACAAGTTGATCTTATGCCTGGTGTCTTCGATACTGTCTGATATATGGTGAGTTAGGTCCCAGCATTGTACCTTCTCGGTTCTTTGTCTGCCCACAGAACACATAGAATATAAACTGGTATTCATACTTTCCAATTTTGTCTCATCTGTTGTTAGATCCGAGAGTGGAATATCAATATTAATTTGCAACGTGCCTCGAAGTAGATTAGCCCGGCCAACTTGTTCTATGTACATGCCACCATCCAGATTTGTTACGTTAGCGTCTGATACTGCGGGAGATGGAAAAACACCAAGGACACAAAGCGCTGTGAGTAGGATTGTTGGCATGCTTGACGGTTGTTTCTTTGCAGTTTTCCTCCTGGTTTCCGCGTCAGTAGCTTGTTCTGATGGCCGTTTTGTTGCTATCTTTGATGAAGTTTGATCGTTTACGGTTGATAAATTTAGTTCCAATTGTGGTGGTTGGTTTTCAATCTCGTTGAATGGTAATTTACAAATTTTCACAATCGGACGCTTCTTGATGGTTCCATTCAATTTAACCGATACAGTGCGAACTAGCCCATCGGTTCCAGGGTGTGTTGCAACTATTCTTCCTAATGGCCATTGCATTGACGGGATATTGTCGGTTTTCACCAAGACAAGTTCTCCTACCTTTGGGTTATCTTGTCTCTCGAACCATATGGATCTCTGCTGGAGACGTTGCAGATATCCTTCTGTACATGTTCGCCAGAAGGAGTTCTTCATTTGCTGAACTAGGTGCCATCTTTTCAATAGGGTACGACTGGCTTCAGAAGGGTCATCTTTTATTTCGAATAGGTCCTCTCCAGTTAAAAAATGACCTGGTGTCAATGCTGCTAAATCATTCGGATCATCGCTTACTTGCGTTAGTGGACGGCAATTCATACAGGCTTCAATTTGGGCTAAAAGCGTGTTCATCTCTTCGACATTCAAAATTTGATGCCCAATTGTCTTGTAGAAATGCGCCTTCATTGTTTTTACGCCGGCTTCCCAAAGTCCACCGAAATGTGGACTACTAGGAGGGATGAACTTCCATTGTATACCTTGGTTGGCAATTTCAGAGCAGCATGCTTGAAGAGATGCCTTGTAAACTGCCTGTAGTTGTTTATTGGCTTCTAGGAAGTTAGAGCCACAGTCACTAAATATTGTTCGACATTTTCCATGTCTAGCGATGAATCGCTTGTCAAATCAGACACTGGTTCTAGGTGAACGGCCTTGGTTGCCATGCATACGAAAATTGCTATATATGCCTTAGTGGTTTTGGCTCCTCTTCCTCCATTCCATTTGATGGTAATAGGGCCTGCGTAGTCTATTCCCGTCTGTAGAAATGGTTTTTCTAGTTGTACTCGGGGGGCTGGTAAATTTCCCATAAGCTGATTCCTGGGTCTAGCCGTCATTTTGAAACATACCATGCACTCTCGCAAAGCCTTCTTTACCAGGGTTTGTCCTGAAAGTATCCAGTATTTGAGTCGTAAAGTAGCCAAAGTTAGTTGGCTACCCCCATGTAACGTTTGTTGATGAGCTGTCTTATTAAAAGCGTTGAAGATGACCTTTTGGGATAATTGCTGGATGTTTAGCTGTCTCTCCTATTAGTGCATTGTGAATTCGACCGCCCACCCTGAATATTCCTTCACTATCGACTCATGGCGATAAGGATTTAATCCGGCTGTTTGTTTGAACCCTATCATTTTTAGATATATGGAGGAGCTCTTCTCTGAACGGGTACCTTTGCGATATCTTTACGCATGTATTTGTAGCTTCTCTGAGTTCAAGTTCCGACAAGTTTCCTAAACGCTTCATCTTGGGGTGTCTGGTGTTAAAGGCGAACCGATGACATAACGCAACAACCCTCTGGAGTTTATGAAAAGATGAATACGTCGTCAAAATTGTCGGTGGCTCTTCTGTAGTGCTGGTTAATGATGCTAATGTTTCCTCTTCTTCCAAATAACTTGTTGATTGTAATGCTGGGGGCATACGTATAATGGGTGCGCTGAGCCATGTTGGACCATTCCACCATAAGGTTGATGTAATTAGCTCGGTTGGATACATTCCTCTTGGTGCGATATCGGCTGGGTTGTCATAAGTGCTGACATGATTCCAGCGTTCAATGGAGCTATGTTGTTGAATGATGCTCACATGATTAGCGACATAAACCTTCCACTTAGCAGCAGGGCTCTTAATCCATGATAGTACGACCGTAGAATCCGTCCAAAAAAATTAGGGAGCGTTGTTCCAATTGTGTGCTTTGACAACTTCCGCCATGAGTTTCGCTAATAAAACTGCTCCATTAAGTTCTAATCTTGGTATCGACTGGACCTTAACTGGAGCTACCTTTGATTTGGCGGCTAGCAGAGTGACTTTTGTTGATGTTGCATTGACAACTCGGATATATACCACAGCAGCGTAAGCGGTGGATGATGAGTCACAAAATCCATGAAGTTCGAATTTGCAAGACGGTCTACAATCGATCCACCGTTTTATCTTCAAAGCACCTAACGCAGGAAGTTGCTGTCGTAGCTGTACCCTTTCCTTTATTGTGGTGGAATCCAACGGATCATCCCAATCCTTTTCTTCTAACCACAATTTCTGGATTGTTGTTTTTCCTATGATGATACAGGGTTGTATCCACCCAAGCGGGTCGAATATTTTTGCCACTTCTGCTAATATAGTTCGCTTTGTAAAGACTTTCTCATCCTTTGGAGTTGTAATAATGAACGAGAATTCATTTGTCGCTGGATGCCATTGAATACCCAATGTTTTGATGTTCTCTGTTGCCGCAATATTCAAGGGAAGTTGGGTTTCTCTTTCTGATGGTGGAATGCACTCTAACAGTTTCGGGTGGTTAGACAACCATTTTCTTAAGTGAAATCCTCCCTTTTTAAGAAGGTTTCGAAGCTCTGCTTGAAGCTTGAGAAGGTCATCCAGTGTATCAGACCCAGTCAGCACATCGTCGACGTAAAAGTCTGTCACTAACGTCTGGGCTGCATTTCGAAATGATTTAATCTCATCTGCGGCTAGTTGGTGTAGCGTACGTATTGCAAGATATGGTGCGCATGCTGTCCCGTACGTCACTGTATTTAGCTAAAAGTGTTGGATGGGGTCGCTTTGGTTGGATCGGCCTAAAATTCTTTGGAAATGTTGGTCTTTTTCATGGACAAAGATCTGTCGGTACATCTCCTCGATATCAGCTGCAATGACAAATTTGTGTTGCCTCCATCGATGTAATAAGTTTCCTTGTATTGCATGACCTGTATGAAGAAGATCATTTAAAGATTTTCCTTTTGAGCCTTTTTGGGAGGCGTTAAACACGACTCTTAGTTTGGTGGTGCTGCTACTTTCTTTTACCACTGCATGATGTGGGAGATAGTATGCTGTTGTCATTTTAAGGCGATCTGCTGGTACCCTTGTCATATGACCCAAATCAATGTATTCTTTCATGAAGCTCCGATACTGATTGTAAAGCTCAGGTTTCTGCATCAATCGTTGCTCCAACTGCCTGAATCGTATATATGCAATCCGTTGAGTTTCACCGATGTCTGCAAATGGATCCGTTTTACTCTTGAAAGGGAGACTAACGGAGTATCTGCCTGTTGGCTGTCGGTACACTGTTTGGACGTAATGATCCTCGTTCTCGGTTTCTTCATCGGTCAGGTGCTTTATTGCTGGAAGTTCTTCTGTCTCCCAGAACTGACGCAATGTCTCCTCTAGACCTTGGTAGGATATGAATGCTTGAACTGCTGTAGAGGTGTTGCATGGAACTGTTCCAAAGAGCACCCATCCAAGTTTCGTCCTCTGGGTACATGGTTGGCTGGGTAGCAGTCCTGGTAACAATAACCTTCCATAAAGATCTGCTCCATTAAGGATGTCTACGGCTGATGGTTCATTAAATCTTGGATCAGCCAAGTCGTGAATCGTTAATCCTTCTGGAATAGTCAGAGGAATTTCTGTACATGGTAAAGGTGTGGTTATTGTTGCGAGGATGAGTGGTATGAATACACGTTCCTCTGTCAGTCCGTTATCGAATTCAATAACAGCACAGAGTTTTGTTTCTCCTCTGGAGGTAACGTTTTCAACAGCTCCAATCCCGTTTATCTTGAGTTTGGGGCTTTTGCGTCTCGCCTGTAACAATTGCACTGCAGACTCACTTATAAAGGATCGCTGTGCTCCGGAATCCAACAATGCTCGAAACGTTAAACAACTTCCGTCAGGACGGCATACTCTTATTAGGGCCGTTGCGAGCAACACGTAGTTTTGCTTGGTGAATACGCCGTGACCTTGAATAGTTTGTGAAGTTGCACCTTTAGGAGGTTCTGCCGGCTGCAGATGCAACAGGGTGTTGTGTTTCTTGCTGCAGATTTTACAACAGTGTGTTGAGGTGCATTTGTTGGCTCTATGTTGTCCAAAACAGTTGAAACAGAGATTGGCCTTTTTAATCACTTCGCGTTGTGTTGGAATTGTAGCTTGTTTAAATGTGTTACACTCAAAAAGCTTATGTTTGGCCTTGCACATTGGACATGAGGCTTTTACGTTGACTTGAATGGTATTTGCCTTTACTGCTTTTGTTTTCATTTTTACTGGTGACAAGGCTTTTAGCATTGAAAATCGTTGTTTAAGAAAGTCTAAAAACGTTTGTAAAGTGGGAATCTCAGTCGTATTCGAGATATCTCGCTGCCATTCTCTTCTGGACTCTTCATCAAGTTTTTGATTGAGCATAAATACTGTTGTGAGAGAGAATGAATCTGCATTGAGTGCTTTGATACCTGCCAGTAACTGATTCATCGTATCTAACATTCGCCTCGTTCCGCGTGCAGTGTTCAATGTTGAAGAACCGCTGCATCATTTCGTTTGCAATGACACGATGATTGTCATACCTTTCCTGTAGTAAAGTCCATGCTGGTTCATAATTAACTTCCGTTATACTCAGGTGGTTAATAAGCTGCTCGGCTTCACCACGGAGAGCACTCCTGAGGTACTGAAATTTTTGCATTTTTGTCAATTGACCATTCCTGTGTACCATGCTTTGATAAAGGTCACGAAATGCGAACCAGTCTGCATAACTGCCGTTGAAAGATGGTATTCTCACTCTTTCTAACTTAACAGCATCTGCTGGTGCTGAAGGTATACTCGCTGCTGAAGTTATCCCTTCAGGTAAGTAGCCGTTAATTTTTGACTGGAATAATGTTAAGTAGTCCATGACAAGATCCTTCAAGCTCTCAAATTCCATATTGTATTGTTTAAGTTGCTTTTCTTTTCCTCTCAAGCGGTTGCATTCCTCATCATGGTTCTCTTCACACTTTGCCCATGAGGTTTTCAACTTTTCCAGCCTTGTTTGGAAGTATGCGAGGCTGTGTCTCGACTCACTGTCTTTTTTTGAAATTTGAGATAAGCTTTTGTATTTGTTTGAAGGCTGTTTCTTGGCCGCTCATTTTGCTTCTGAATTTGAATACCTCAAATTTTACTTATCCTGGATGCTGCTTTAAGCCTCAACTTTGTGCGAGTAACCGTTCAGCATATAATTTGGTGCACCAATGCTGATGCAACTCCGTTGGTTTGCTTTCAATCGCAAGATTTGCAAGTCAAATTGTGTGAAATTAGGTCTATTTTTGCAAAGCCAAGTCTGCGAAATCCCAAATTTTGCAAGTCCAAATGCACCAATGTTAATTGATGCATGTCCAACAATCCAAGTTTGCGAAAACGATTGGCTCCCAAAGACAAATCTGGGAAATGCAAATTCCAATTGTCCAATTCTAAACACCTGTCGCCAAACACAAGTTCAATCCCTGAGAACATGCACCGATGCGGGTTGTTGCACGTCCAACAATCCAAGTCTGCGAACTTGTTATTGAATGATTGGCTCCCAAAGACAAATCTCGGAAATGCAAATTCCAAGTGTCCAATTCCAAACACCTGTCGCCAAGTTCAATCCCTGAGAGCATCCACCAATGCGGGTTGTTGCACGTCCAAATTTGATGACTTGTCCCCAACTGCGACTACAAGTCCAGGCGCCACCTAACTGCACAAATTTCGCAAGTCCAAATCTGCGAACTTGTTAATGGATGTTCTGCTCTCACCTACAAGTTTCGTATGTCCAAATGTACGAAATCTGTGCAAGTTGCGACAAACACACGCCCAAATAATGTGAAGATGCACCAATGCTAGTTCATGCATCAAGGTAAAAAATCCAACAATATTGGTTGTTGCACGTCTGAATCAATGCTTCTGCTTCAAACTGCGAATTTTGCAAGCCCAAATCTGTGGAATCGGTTCCAACTGCAAGTCCGATCGTCACCAAATGTCGAGATGCTGTTGCTTCAAACTGATAAATTTCTTCTAATCCGGCCTCTATATACGGCTCGACGGATCAAATGTTCCTGCGTAAAATGAAATTAAACAATTAATTCGAGTTCTACAAAACAAAATGATGTATTTCTCCAGTTCTCTTTTGCATTTTATAGTTTAATTTTGCTAAGGTGTACATAACTACCATGTTGCGCGTGTGGGAAATTATTGTCATCTCAAGCAAGTTCAATATTCTTTGATTGAACTTTCGATTTAATTGTCGTTGCTAAAATTGATTGAGATGGCAGTAATTTTATATAGGTGAGTGACTTGTGTCGGATGGAAGTATTACTTTACAGAAATAATTGTTATTGATTTTGCTGCTTATGCAGCTACAAATGGACTTTTGGAAAATGAATTGAATGATACAATTTGAATAACAGGTGATTGATCTACTTAACGTTAATTACTTAACATACGGCGTCTTCCAATTCTGAAATTCGAGCAGCGATGAACTGTCTTGTTTCCTCCGTTTCCCCACTGGCCTCCGGCCTTCAGTTCTCCCAACGAATACCTTTTAGGGTATCCGTTGTTCGTCCATACGATTCATGTGGCCAGCCCATTGCAGCTTCCGCAGTCTTACAATCCTTGAGACCTCCGGTTTTCCAAAAATTTCATACAGATCATGGTTGTATCGAATTCGCCATAGTTCCCCGTCAAGCTTCATTCCAATTATTTGTCTCAAGACCCGTCGCTCAAAGGCGTTCAATATTTTTGCGGATGCTTGGGTGAGGGTCCATGTTTCACACCCATAGCATAACACAGGTCTCATCGCAGATTTGTATACTTGGAGCTTTGTTCTCCTGTGTATGCAGCTGGTCTTCAAGATCGTGGATACTGAAAATAATATTTGATTTGCGAGCTGTATTCTTCGACGTATTTCGTCTCTTTATTTACCCGTTAAGTCTTATTTGTGTTTATTTTCAAGCAATGGTAAATATAATTATTTGTCGAGCATAACTATATTTTGCAATCAGTAAATTGCAAAAAATTAATGATAAAGTCAAATCGATAATAATTGCTACTATGCATTAATTTCAAGCTTGTGATTTCGATGTCAAGAAGGTTTAGAAAATTGTTCTTTCGATGATCCTGTTTTGTAGGGGGCTTATAAAAATAATTTTTCAACAAAATTGAGAATATCAGTTTGCTCATCCGTGTGCCCATCTTTGCATTACAGCAAGTTTCTCGAACAACTACAAAGGATATAATCGACCTTTCAGATTCGTTTAAAAGCAATAAGCTAATGAACGTTTTTAATAAAAAAAAACAACCTCAGAGGCATTACGGGAGGCCTGAGTATATAAAATACTTTAAAGGGCTCTACGTAAAAAAAGCACGTTTTCCCACACCACTAGGAATAAAGTGCAAGACGTTTTTAGGGTTTTGTAAAATAATTTTACAAAACCCTTCTAAAATCGTGTCCTGTCTGTCCGTCTGTCCGTCTGTCTGTCTGTCCGTCCGTCCGTCCGTCCGTCCGTCCGTGTGTCACAGCAGTTTTTCTCGGAAACTACTTAAGCTAGAAACATCAAATTTTGTATGTAGGTGTAAAGTGGTGATCTCTTCAAAGTTCAACTACAACAAAATTTTTGTAAGGTATTTAAGGGGGGTCTCCCCATATAGGGGAGTGACCCCCCGAAAAAAAAATTTCATTGGAGGTAGCCAATATGGGTATCAAATGAAAGGTCTTGATGAGAACTTTTCAAAACAGGTCTTTGTTTGGCAAAATTTGCTTCCAGGGGCGCACAGGGAGGGGAAATACACGAAAAATTTGTGCCCCCCCCCCCTCGCGATTGGACACCTGTGATCCGAAAAATCTGAAAAAAATCAGGAATGTAGGTCTTGGTGAGTACAACAACAACAAATACATGAGAAGTCGCAATTCACTCAACTTTGTTAGTAATAGTATGATTTATCGATTTTATGTTTTCTTGAATAAAATCTTAACGGTACCCTTAAATTCTATGAAATTCAGTATACAGATGACTATTTATAAGATTGATCTATCCTGAAAGTTTCATAAAGATTGAATCATATTTAGCGAAGTTATAGCGGTTTGAAATTTCCTGTATTACTATGGAACAATATGCGCTGCATGTATTACTATGGCAACATATGGCTATGGAACAAAATGCGCTTTTTACCGACATAGACACTACAGTTTTGCTAGGATTTGCATGAAAATTTCAGGAATCATAGGTGTCATGTATGTCTTTGAGAATCGGTTCAGCTATTGGTATCAGTAATTGTAAAACCAAATAGTGGCTGTTTTAAATGCGAAGATTGAATAATTTTGAGTTATTTTTCCCAATTTCAACGTTTAAGGTGCATGCTTTGAACACTTGATTCAATTTAATGAATGACTGAAAATGAGTATCTAAAATTGATGCTCATAAGTGAAATAAGTCGAGGAGGTGGGAGAGAGCTCCTAGCAAAAGGGTTTTGTAACCATTCTAGGATTCGAACAAATTGTGTTTCCTCCCTCGCGGATGGACATCTGAAATAATTATCAAGGGAGATATTTATGAGTATAACAAAAAACAAGAACCTCAGAAGTCGAAATTCGTTCAACTTTGTTAAAAATAGTATGATCTTCGTATTTCCTATTTCCTCCAATAAAATCGTCTTTGACATGTTTCTTGATTTGATTCGATCTGGTGACTGCATTTTGTAAATTGAATACAAAACCCTTCTGACATGAGCGTAGGTCTGTTTACCCAACTTGTTTTAATGTGGTATCCTCTGTAGGCCTTATCCATTTCACAGAATATGCGTTTAAGACTTGCGAGAATCGTAGTCCCTCCGATGGGCTGATCACAATAAGAACAAGGCAACTAACATGATCTTCACGAAGGTGTTAACTGTGTCAAAGGAAATAGATGCAGATAAAATTTCCTTCTAATACAAGCACAAACTATAAAAGCATTGCTAAGGTGTTGCGGGATGGGAAAAAGGAAGAGGCTTATGTAGTATGTAGCTAATAATTTCTGGAGCTAAAACCCAACCATCACGCGAAGCACGCTGGGGTACATGGTTGCGTGACAAAAGCTATAAGCATGATGCAAATCAAAAAATTTGCCCCAATACCAAAAATCTGCGCTCGATAAATGAAAAAATAGTACACATCAGTAGAAATTAGGTGGCAAACTGATTAAATCATTGAAAACAAAGCTTCAGGTTTAAACTAGATCTTTGGAATGCTTTGGCTTTGAAACATCACCGATTACTTAGCTACCATTCAAATCTTGATCTGAGGTGGTTAGTTGCAGTGCATATGGAATAGGTGGATAACATACAACCATAAGTGATGTGAAATATTTAACAGACATTACTGTTGCAATATGAAAAGATTACTTGAATAAATATTCGGCCGTACAACTAGTACAGATGTGCAACTAGCACATCTCTCTTGATCGTCATTATGTTTGGAATATCCCGATTCAACAGCGGCTGAAATTGTTGCAAATACGGAATTGCTGAGGGCTTGCATTTCTAGTTTTACTAACATTTTATCGAAGTTACATGGTTTTATATGCACGTCCGTGAGTTTACAAATAGTGGTGATAACATTATTATCCAATTCACGCACCTTCCGAATAATTCTCCATGAAAAGATTTTACTATAGTAATTGATGTCATTTTTCAGATGGATATTCCTTAAATTTTTAAGAAGTTAAAACATATCAAAACAGTTGTATGTTCCTCTACCTTCTCTCGCAAAGTATAAATTTCAGTAGAGGACCTAGGTAAGTATAAGAATCGTCGATTTACTGCGACCTGATCACAAATCGTTCCTAATACATCGAAGCCAATACTGAAAATATAATTTATGGTTGTTATTATCATAAAAACCAGTAAATTTTCATTGGGTGAGCCAACAATGTACCCAATTCCTTGCTTCAAAATTAGAGGCAGAGTGTTTTATGCTACGTTGCTGAACCGCTCAAATCACAAAAACCATAAATAATGTCTTTTGCGGAATTGTATTCCAGTTCAGTTATTATTGATATCTCGTCAAAAAGTAAAACATACTGCCCATCTAAACTAGACATTCCTTTGATTTTTTCTCAAGCACGTCTTTTATAGAATCAACAAAACCAGTTTTAAAGCGAAGATTCGAATACCAGTGCAGAATAGTCCTGACTGAAGGAACACTGAATTCCATGTTTAGAAATTCCCTATGAAGGGAAAGGGGCCTATAGTAGTATTTCAAGTAAAAAATTTGCTCATTGATCCAAAGGGGCATTAGGCTTGTAGGAAACGTATTAAAAGCTGAGCCTCTTCGTTTTTATCCTTCGACAAATTTCTTGCTTGTTTTTCAACATCCAATTATTCCTTATTCGGTAATACATTAGAGAAACAAAACATGTTTTTGGAATTGGTTGTTTTTCCTGATTGCTTTTTGTTAGGCGGCAGTTTGGAAATGGAAACTGAGATGGGTGTACGTTTAGTATGCTAGGTCTTGAATGAAGTTTAAAATTTCGAAGATGGCTTTCTTCCTTCGGATCTTTTCGCACTTCAAGTGGAGGAAACAACTGTAATGGCAGGTTATTTAAATTCAAATCGGCTAAAGTTGGATGGATGAAGCTTTGTTTGGGCTTTTCTCTAAAATGAATGGGATGAGATTCCTCAAAATATTGTTCTTTGCAATTTCCAACTCAAAACTACACTCAGGATCCATAACATACTCACTATGTGAATAAACGCTACGAATGACAGGTGTTAGCAATGCATTTTGCTTCAATATCTTTCTATGGCCATATTTTCTAATGCAAGGCTTCAAAAATGATCCTCACCCAGAAATTGGGATATTTTTCAAAAACGCTTTAACTAGACATTGGTTCTCTAGTCCTGAAATATTCCAAAATAACTCAAGGAAAAACCAAACATATAGCCGTGAAGGTGATTCTATAAATGAATTTCTGTATATAAATTCTACATAAAAATTTCAAAATAATATACAATTAAAATTTGATACTTAAGCCTTTGCTTTAATGTATTCACAGTTAAACACTTTCTCACTTCAAATTTAAAGATGTAATGACCCATTTCAATACATTGCATTCATTCAAAACTTTCTAACGGTGAAGCCTATGAAACATTAGACCCCATGAATTTTCCCCACATTTAGTCGCTTTTTATTTAGGCATCTGGAAAGCGTGTGGAAAGCGATTTCGAAGGTAGCAAAAATCGTTAGGGTGCTTTATTTTTCTGATTGTGGGTGGTTAAAAATTTGCCATAAATAAGTCTTTCATAGTGCGCGATCGGTTCAACCAGGGGGTGCGGGTTCGATACCCGGTCTGCGTACCAATTTTAGTTTTGTTTTTCCCTTTTATTAGTTGATTGTTTACTTATTTAGAATACATTTTTATGCGATATAAATTCGCAATTCTGACCTTTATATGGAATAAGTCATATGGAGTACTACTCTCAATTTTTATCATTTTTACTCTTAAGCGTGTTTCAGAGCCAGTTTTGAATTCTTCTTAGAGTTTACATTTCACAGCCTTTAGCGCTTCTATTGCTTCGTATTTCTTGCACATTTAGTATGTGCACAAAGGCTTATCGAATAACTGAAGAATGTTTCGAATTTCAGAAACTGCTCTAAAATATGTTTATAAGATAATTAGGCCATCTTAACTGCTTCTGAATGAAACATCTGATTCACATTAAATCCATTTTAAAACAATGCTAATTTGAATTCCTTTATTCTATTTCATTCTTAATTTAGTGACTTGTCGAAATTATCATCAAATATCATTATTATTTTATACAAAAAAGATGTTACTAGTAGTTGGCTACTAACTATATTTTCTTTCAATTAGATTCTATTTGATGAGCTATTCCCCTTTAGAAATGCATCTTACATTTTCTTTGATTCCAACAAAGATATAAAGAGGGTGACTTTACTAGGTATATCCTGTTAGTGCTTCCTAATCGGCTCATTTATTCCAAACATCACAATCATCATTACTCAAAATAAAGTAACTGACATAAATTCAGGTATATCTATTTTATTAAATGTGTGTTTACATTTCAAAATTAATTCGCAAAAGCTTACTCTCTATGTAAGGTATGGAATTCTTCAAATCAAAATCATACGAGGAACTATTAAGCATTCGTAATCATAACCTGAAAATTACATATCTAAATTGAATTACACTCAATGCAAAATTCATTTACTCGCGTATCGTGAAACTTCTATTAACAGCTGCAAAATTTATATTGCAAGTTATATCTTCCTACAAAATCACAAAATATCTTTAAATGATAATTTTCTCAGCTTCTCATAAGAGAATGATAACCAGGCAACTTTGCATCGAAGCTACCTTCAAGTTCAATCCCGATATTGTGAACTTTTCACCTTTGAAAGTTACTTGATCGCACCTTTTCTCCAATAACTCAACAAAAATACAAGTATCGCATATTTCCTTGATGTGTCAAATAAGGAATTGCTATAATGAAGCGATACAAAGCAAACTCTTTTCACTAATTGATACATGAGATTACGGGTCTCTCTCTTAGTATTAAAAGATGTGCTTTGCATTACTGGAAAATAACTATAAAATACAATGTTAAAAATTGTACTTGAAAAATTATTTAATTTATTTCTTTTACGTCATGCAACTGTTGGCATGTTTAAAAAGATATTAAACTTTACTTTCAAATATTTTGATTTAAATTATAATATGAATTAATTACTTCTTTCCTAATCGGTTAGTTATTTCCAACTGACAAGCAAATTATCCTTATTTGGAAATCATAAGTGATTTACTTTTTTAAAAGCAACTCCATTCATTCATTCAAAATTCCTATCGCAAATATTATATTCCTCAAAAGAGCCCACGAATATCATTTGCTACGTTGCAATTAACTACGATAAAATTCATTTCCTTCCATAGCAGATTTGATCATTAGCCAACGATGCATTGAAGCTCGCCAAAGCGACATGCATTCCTCTGAGACACATCGGCGGAAAGAAACTTTTACTCGAAGCTAAAATCGACATCGCAGCGCCATCTATCCTGCTAATTGGCGTTCACCGTGATACCACTATGTACAGAAACACAGTGACTGAAGCTTTTTGCTTCTAATGAGAACAAAGAAAAATTTGTATAGGATTAAGAAAAGTAAATTTAAACTGCAGATACCACACTGTCTTTGTGTATATATCGGATAGTGATGACATCTTAGCGAACATTTTAACTCCACATTGGGGGAACCCATAGAGGTACATACAGGAGCTGGCGAAAGATCAAATTCATGAAGCCACGAGCTTTTGCCTTTGCCATTGTGATAACTCACATAGGCTGGAAGCAAATTTCGAAATTGGGGTCGAAATTTCATTCATCATATTATAAGGTGTATCATACTCTTGGCGATAAACTCTATGAGAGTGCAGCGTTTGAAAATTAATTGTTTACTACAAAAAGAAAGCCAAAAAATTGTCATATGTGCTGATATTATTATTCGGGTGGAATTATCTTGCAAACGCTTGAGAGGGTACCACTTTTGACCTACGTAGAAAATTTCATCATTCTAGCTTGTGTGGTTTGCGAGAAAACTTGCTGTGACGCACGGACGGATGGGCAGATGGACGAAAAGACAGATCGCGATTTTAATAGGGCATTGTTAAAAATATTTTAGAATCCCCTAAAATGGTCTGTTGTATAAAAACTTTCAAGTTACGCCATTAAAAATGTTTCCATGATAAGCATTCATTACTTCAGTTGCTACTAAAATAGCGAATTGCGCTTACCTTCTGATTTTTGGGGGCCATCATTTTGAATGCATGCATTTTTTTGGATTTTGAAAAATATTTCGATCTTAGAATCTCATCAGTCAATTCGCCCAATATCATTCAAATCAGTTTCCCCCTAGACAGGGCAAAAGCATTAAATTTTTAATGAAAATGGCAGCGAAAAATATTAGGTTTTAAATTTTCGACTTCTTTATTTATTATCCGATTTTGATAATTTTTTGTTTAGTACAAGCACTTAGTACAATTATCCATAATCTCAAGTTTCATTGAAATCTATAGGAAAATTTGGCCAATAGAGGGCCACAAAAATCTGAAAAAATCGCATATTTGAACCGCTGCCATTTTGAAACTTGAGCATGTATGTGCACCAAAATAGCAAAATGTTTAGATCTAATTGTTTTCTATCTTGAAAATAAATTTCATTTACATCGAATAAAAATTGGCTCTTTCAGAAGCCTTTAAATTTCAAGCTTCAACTAGCCGCCATTTTATTTTTGGAGACCTGATCCCTAGTTTTTTTACATAATTCTTTAGAAGTTTACAGTTTTTACCAAAGAACTGAATTTCATAAACATCGGTTGAAAAGTTTGATCACAACAACAACATCCAATGCTTACATGCTTTTCGACGTCTGAGCGGCCTCCATTTTGTTTCAAACGGTTCGACTTTGGATTTTTTATTGTGAAATTCATCGCATACTTCAATAAACCTCTGTACCAAATTTCATCCAAATAAAAGCCATGGTTTGGTCAGAAATGAAATCACGAATGTTTTTCTGAAATGGCCGCCATTTTGTTTTCCCTCGACCGATTTAGCTGGTTAAACAATTTAACTGAGATCTTTGCGCAATACACCTTTCCTAAAAATTTTGTGAAAATCGGAGCGAAATTGTGACCTATGGCATAGTCACGATTTTCGTTATATCATATATATATTTATATATATTTATATATATATATATATATATATATATATATATATATATATATATACACACACACACACACACACACACATATATATATATATATATATATATATATATATATATATATTTATATATATATATATATACATATATATATATATATGTATATATATATATATGTATATATATATGTATATATATATATATATGTATATATATATATATATATATATATATATATATATATATATATATACATACATATATATATATATAGCTGTGTGTGTGTATATATATATATATATATATATATATATATATATATATATATATATAAAGATATATATATATACATAAATATATATATATATATATATATATATATATATATATATATATATATATATATATATATATATATATATATATATATAAAGATATATATATACATAAATATATATATATATATATATATATATATATATATATATATATATAAAGTACTCTACGCAATAGGTAAATTTCTCTTGGGAAATTAACCTAAAATTAAAAAAAACCGACTCCAAAGTAAGAAAGATGAATAATTTTTTTTTAAAAGCGGTGCTATGTTAGTGATATTACATGGTGATTCAATATCACCTCCATATAATTCATTTCATTCATTGTAGGGCACTTTGAAGTCGGTTTTCTTCGTTTTCCGGGAAATAAACAAATATTTTCAAATTAAACCGCCATGCATGCATTTCTGCATTAATTGGCTCGATTTTCAACAACAATTTCAGTGCCATCACCACGACTCCAGAAACCTAGAAAAACATTTTGAAATTCAACCGACCAGTTTTCAAAATTAATAAAACAGCTCCCATATTGTAGGTGCACTGCACTGATACGAGATCTCGTATTTTAGAAAACCTTCAAAGTTTTTCAATTAAGATGTTTACTCGGATACATGAAACTTTTACAAGCACCTTCGCAACAACAAAACGAATTATTTTCAACAATTTTATCTTAACAGCATTATGGACGGAGCCGACAAAACTTCAACATTTGCGCGGAACATCTATTTCACATGCAATTTGCACTTTGATAATTATGAGCTTTTACTTAAAAACACAATTAATTACTTCAACACGAAGCTTTAAGGATAACTTAGACTCATTTAAATCCGTAGGAATGAAAATCAGAAAAAAAGCGCGTAAATACTTACAATGCAAGCGAGTTTCAGTTACATGTTATCGGAATTCTATGACCGGCGTCAAATCTGTTTAAGCCGAGAAAATCTTTAAATTCGCGTCTCCCATGTACCGTTTATAGCAGGAACGATTCACACAACATTCGAAATTATGTTTTCATTCACGAAACGCACCGAAAACCTGGACGGACACAGAAAACATCACGTAAATTATACCCGGACACATAATTGTTTCCTTGACTGCACTTTACTTACCTAAATAATGAAAAATACTCGATGACGCTTTCACATTTTTACTCACGTTTACACATTGAACACTTTATTTTCGAAATCACTTATACAATTCACCCGAAACAAGCGTTTTCATTGAAAATTTTAGTAAATTACGATCTTTGATGGAATTTTCGCAAGAATTGTCAACTGACTGTTTTCCATCAGCTGAAACATTATTTTCGGAATCAGGGGTGTCACAATTGTTGATTTCGATCGAAAACGATTTAAATGTGGCGCACTTTGTAGTTTGTTAGTACATTTTATGGAAAAGAAAGAAGTTTGTTGAACAATATTTAGAGGCATTGTTTACAATTGTAAATGCTGTAGGATCATTAAAGAGAAAACTAAAAATAATGAACTTTTTTAGCTATTTCGAAATTAATTTTGAACAATGATAGCATTTGGACAATCATACGTAAGCTCATTCGTGAAAGTCCAAAAGCTTTCGAAAATTGAAGAATACGTACATGAAATGTTTGTTCGTATTGAGTATGGAAAAACAATGGTGGTGTCACGATGAACGCCAATTGGCAGGATAGATGGCGCTGCGATGTAGATTTTAGCATTTCAAGCAAAAGTTTCTTTCAGCCAATGTGTCTTAGATTGATGCATGTCGCCTTGGCGAGCTTCAATGCATCGTTGTCTAATGATCAAATCTGCTATGGAACGAAATGAATTTTATGGTAGTCAATTGCAACGTAGCAAATGATATTCGTGGGCTCTTTTGAGGAATATAATATTCGCGATAGGAATGTTGAAAGAATGAATGGATTGCTTTTAAAAAAGTAAATCACTAACGGTTTCCAAATGAGGATAATTTGCTTGTGAGTTGGAAATAACTAACCCATTACGAAAGAAGTAATTAATTCATATTATAATTTAAATCAAAACATTTTAAATTAAATTTTAATATCTTTTTAAAAACGATAACAGTTGTATGATTTAAAAGAAATAAATTATATAATTTTTCAGGTACAATTTTTCACATTGTATTCTATAGTTATTTTCCAGTAAAGCAAAGCACATATTTTAATATTTAGAGGGAGACTCTCTCTCGTATCAATTAGTGAAAAAGAGTTGGCTTTGTATCGTTTCATTGTAGCAATTCCTTATATGAAACATCTAGAAAATATGCGACACTTGTATTTTTGTTGAATTTTCGGAGAAAAGGTATGATCAAGTTTTACTTTAAAGTTTTCAAGTGACTTTCAAAGGCAAAAAGTTCACAATATCGGGATTGAACTCGAAGGAAGCTTCGATGTAACGTTGCCTGGTTATCATTCCCTTATGAGAAGCAGAGGAAATTATCATTGTTAGAGGCAACATGGCAAGGGAAAAGCGAATTTAAAGATATTTTATAACTATTTGTAGGAAGATATAACTTGTAATATAAATTTTGAAGCTGTTAATAGAAATTTTACGACACGCGAGTAGATGAGTTTTGCATTGAGTGTAATTCAATTTAGATACACGGAGAGAAAAAATGTAGTGAACGGTATGAAAATTGTAATGAATTGCATTGCAATTACAATAATATTTGACCCCATTGCAGTTGTTGTAATAAGTATTAGCACAGAAGTTAAATCGGTCATTGAAGTGTTGTAATTTTTATTATTCGTTAATGAATATTCACATCCCATAATATGATAATGCTTACAACCACTGTAGTAAAATTCACCTTCCTATATCGGGAAGTTCATCAATTCGTGTTGTTATTTAGTATTACAATTACGATGATTTTTACATAGGAGAGCAATATTATTCACAACAAATGCAATGAATTATACCACGCACTAATGTGAATTTATTACATTTCAATGAAAGATACTGAGCGAAATTTCATTGCAATGCTATAAAAATAACCAAATATGCCATTGAAGAATGATAGTAGTAAAAGTTTGCGAAACATTGCTTTAAAAGAATTTATTTTCGTCTTCATGTTAGCTTTACATTTCATATTTCTTTGAAACGTATATAATATTCTTTATTCAATGAATGTGGTAAGGCAGGAAAGTAGTCAAATTCGCTTATATTATTAAAACTTAAACAATTAGTAGTAGTTTCCTTAATTTTATAAGAATTCAAATGGTTATCGAAAAGTATCGCACACTTTTCAGCAATTATTATCGCCTTATCTAGGTACACAACAAATTCAATTATTTTGTAAATAATATCATCTCTTTTTGATTTCATAAGAAAATAACTACTTTTGTGAACAGTACCTTTGTATTCTATTTCAGTAGCTAATATTGCATTTTCAAAATTTATATTAAAATCTTGCAACTTATCAGAATAGTTAATTTTGTTAGAAGACTTTGATTTTTTTTTTACAAAGAGTAAAATATCTTTGGTATCACCTTGCAAAAATAAGTAAGCTAATTTTAAAGAAATTTTTATTGCAAGAGAATAGCAAGAATTGATTCGAGAGGAATTGTTTGTAAAATATTGCTTTAATTCTTTGTGTTTGCTTTCATTCCTCATACTCCACATCAATTTCAACGGGCCAGATTTTTTTCATAACTGTAGAATAATGAGTAAGAAAATGAGCTTTTGGCTTCAAAGGAAGCTTAAATAATGAACAAAACTTTTCATTATGATATTTAATAGTTGCATCAAGGTGTATCAAGTCAAATGAAGAAAATCTTGATTTCATAGTTATTTCAATTAAGTTCTGCAAATTCAGAAAGAAAAGCCATACTTCATCGGTTGGTGGAACAAAGTCACCCACCATGAGCCCAAAAAGTGAACAAAGCACATTAACTCGCTACCTGACATTTTTAAACTATTATGAATCGCTTCTACTTTGATAGGAGGTGAAATACATCCAGAATCTATAGATCCATAATCAAATAGCTGTTTTCTATCATTAAGGTCTGCCAAAGTAAAATACTTTTTGCCGATTATGAAGTTTGAAATTATAAAATACATATCATTCTTAACGAGCCCTTAAAATAAATCATGCATTATATCAACACTGTAATTGCTTGCAGCGTGGAAGGATGGTAAATTGTTAAATACGCAGGGCGTAGACACTCCGGTACTTTGGAAGTTATTCGTTAATAGGTCTTCAGTATAGTTTTCTATGTTACGCAGCTTTTCTTTCATCTCAGTTGATAAATATAGAGTTTCTGATTTTGAACATTTACATATGCGTCAGTAGTATACTGTAGAAAATGAGCGAGAAAATCAGAGAATTTAGTTGATGCCCAAGTTATTACCAATAATAAGGCCGAGTATAAAATAAATTTTAGTATCAGATCCATTAACAGAAAATGTCAATCCATTTACTTCTAAGTCTAACAAAATATTTAGAAGGCTTTGGAGAATATCCTCATATTCATACTTTTTCATATACTTTGCATTCATTAACATTACAGGTAAAATGCTCTATAGTAAGGAAAATTTATGACGTGGAATTGTAGGAAAGTTCAAGTAAAACGTGGAAATTGAATTGGCAGATGAGTGGGAACCCAATATGTTTCCAGGATCAAAGTCGTCATAATATAAACAAGTTGGGTAAACAGACCTACGCTCATGTCAGAAGGGTTTTGTATTCAATTTACAAAATGCAGTCACCAGATCGAATCAAATCAAGAAACATGTCAAAGACGATTTTATTGGAGGAAATAGCAAATACGAAGATCATACTATTTTTAACAAAGTTGAACGAATTTCGACTTCTGAGGTTCTTGTTTTTTGTTATACTCATAAATATCTCCCTTGATAATTATTTCAGATGTCCATCCGCGAGGGAGGAAACACAATTTGTTCGAATCCTAGAATGGTTACAAAACCCTTTTGCTAGGAGCTCTCTCCCACCTCCTTGACTTATTTCACTTATGAGCATCAATTGTAGGTACTCATTTTCAGTCATTCATTAAATTGAATCAAGTGTTCAAAGCATGCACCTTAAACGTTGAAATTGGGAAAAATAACTCAAAATTATTCAATCTTCGCATTTAAAACAGCCACTATTTGGTTTTACAATTACTGATACCAATAGCTGAACCGATTCTCAAAGACATACATGACACCTATGATTCCTGAAATTTTCATGCAAATCCTAGCAAAACTGTAGTGTCTATGTCGGTAAAAAGCGCATTTTGTTCCATAGCCATATGTTGCCATAGTAATACATGCAGCGCATATTGTTCCATAGTAATACAGGAAATTTCAAACCGCTATAACTTCGCTAAATATGATTCAATTTTTATGAAACTTTCAGGATAGATCAATCTTATAAATAGTCATCTGTATACTGAATTTCATAGAATTTAAGGGTACCGTTAAGATTTTATTCAAGAAAACATAAAATCGATAAATCATACTATTACTAACAAAGTTGAGTGAATTGCGACTTCTCATGTATTTGTTGTTGTTGTACTCACCAAGACCTACATTCCTGATTTTTTTCAGATTTTTCGGATCACAGGTGTCCAATCGCGAGGGGGGGGGACACAAATTTTTCGTGTATTTCCCCTCCCTGTGCGCCCCTCGAAGCAAACTTTGCCAAACTAAGACCTGTTTTGAAAAGTTCTCATCAAGACCTTTCATTTGATACCCATATTGGCTACCTCCAATGAAATTTTTTTTTCGGGGGGTCACTCCCCTATATGGGGAGACCCCCCTTAAATACCTTACAAAAATTTTGTTGTAGTTGAACTTTGAAGAGATCACCACTTTACACCTACATACAAAATTTGATGTTTCTAGCTTAAGTAGTTTCCGAGAAAAACTGCTGTGACACACGGACGGACGGACGGACGGACGGACGGACGGACAGACAGACAGACGGACAGACAGGACGCGATTTTAGAAGAGTTTTGTAAAATTATTTTACAAAACCCTAAAAATATGGGATAGCAATCTTATTTTTTCTTGATAAGCGAAAGTGTATATCTTTCCAAATTGCTCCAGAAGCAAAGTTATCAATATCTTTTTCATTTATTGCACAATTTTGAGTAATTTGAACGGTTTCCTGAAGTAAATTTTGCCGATTTAAAAAGTTCGTAATTATGAGAGGTATTGACAAAAGAGTTGCCTTGACATTCGAATAATTCAATGAAGGAATGCCGTTTTTCATTGTGGTTTGCATTTCCGTAGAGATTGTAATGTTTTGGGGCATTTTCATAAGATTTTTAGTTTCTAATAGTTTAATCAATTTGTATTCAGTGTTCATGTTGTCTAGATTTACTTTTAGAAAAGCTGTGAATATTTCTAAAACATTTGAAGCGGTCGAATGTTTAGCTGATTCTATGATCGGATCGAAAAGATACATTTTGATATCATGCAATATCTGAAATGCTACTTTTCTATTTAAATTATTCGTATCTATCAATTTTAATACAAAACTCAAGAAAAAAGAATTCAAGTCATTTGAGTAATTTTCTTTTGAAGTACAAACTGGAATTTTAATGGGAGCAGAAATATCCTTTACAGTCATTTGCATCAAATTATTATCAGCATTTCTTGGCATTATCTCTATTCTTACTGCTTTATCAAAATTTTGGTCAGAAGTTTTTGAGATGTTCTTCTTTTTTTGTGGAGATTCGTATGTATCTGGTTTATTTCCTTTTAAATGAACATTGACAATATGACGTTTCAATTTATTGAAGCAAGAAAATTTTTGGGGACAGTTGCCTTGCGTGCAGTCATAATTTAAAATTAAATCGTGTTTGTGAAAATTTTTAAAGTGACTGGTATAGCTTCGTATGAAACAGAATTTTTCATTGCAAATAAAACAAGTTAGCGTCAACATAGCGAATCTTTCAAAACTTGAATGAATTCAACAAACCATAACGTTTGATGAAGTGTTTTCATGTTTGATCCCATAAAAATATTCTTGGATAAATTACCAAACATTAATGCTTTGTTGAGGATATTCGATGTTTAGCACATAAAATAATTTGAAAAAATTATCCAAAGATGATAAAAATGACTCTACTTTATGGACTATATTGTCAACTACAATATAAAATTGTGACTCACAAATAACTATTAGTGGTTGCAGCCGCACACCTAAAGTGTGATACTTATTACATAACTTCCTATAAGCCACTAAAATATCAGCTTGATTGTTGACATTGACAATACAACTATCAATCGAATCTTTCACTGAAGTGTGCCATTACCTATCCTTTGCCTCATTGGACACCAATTTTTAGGGTTTTGTAAAATAATTTTACAAAACTCTTCTAAAATCGCGTCCTGTCTGTCCGTCTGTCCGTCTGTCTGTCTGTCCGTCCGTCCGTCCGTCCGTCCGTCCGTGTGTCACAGCAGTTTTTCTCGGAAACTACTTAAGCTAGAAACATCAAATTTTGTATGTAGGTGTAAAGTGGTGATCTCTTCAAAGTTCAACTACAACAAAATTTTTGTAAGGTATTTAAGGGGGGTCTCCCCATATAGGGGAGTGACCCCCCGAAAAAAAAATTTCATTGGAGGTAGCCAATATGGGTATCAAATGAAAGGTCTTGATGAGAACTTTTCAAAACAGGTCTTAGTTTGGCAAAGTTTGCTTCGAGGGGCGCACAGGGAGGGGAAATACACGAAAAATTTGTGTCCCCCCCCCCTCGCGATTGGACACCTGTGATCCGAAAAATCTGAAAAAAATCAGGAATGTAGGTCTTGGTGAGTACAACAACAACAAATACATGAGAAGTCGCAATTCACTCAACTTTGTTAGTAATAGTATGATTTATCGATTTTATGTTTTCTTGAATAAAATCTTAACGGTACCCTTAAATTCTATGAAATTCAGTATACAGATGACTATTTATAAGATTGATCTATCCTGAAAGTTTCATAAAGATTGAATCATATTTAGCGAAGTTATAGCGGTTTGAAATTTCCTGTATTACTATGGAACAATATGCGCTGCATGTATTACTATGGCAACATATGGCTATGGAACAAAATGCGCTTTTTACCGACATAGACACTACAGTTTTGCTAGGATTTGCATGAAAATTTCAGGAATCATAGGTGTCATGTATGTCTTTGAGAATCGGTTCAGCTATTGGTATCAGTAATTGTAAAACCAAATAGTGGCTGTTTTAAATGCGAAGATTGAATAATTTTGAGTTATTTTTCCCAATTTCAACGTTTAAGGTGCATGCTTTGAACACTTGATTCAATTTAATGAATGACTGAAAATGAGTACCTACAATTGATGCTCATAAGTGAAATAAGTCAAGGAGGCGGGAGAGAGCTCCTAGCAAAAGGGTTTTGTAACCATTCTAGGATTCGAACAAATTGTGTTTCCTCCCTCGCGGATGGACATCTGAAATAATTATCAAGGGAGATATTTATGAGTATAACAAAAAACAAGAACCTCAGAAGTCGAAATTCGTTCAACTTTGTTAAAAATAGTATGATCTTCGTATTTCCTATTTCCTCCAATAAAATCGTCTTTGACATGTTTCTTGATTTGATTCGATCTGGTGACTGCATTTTGTAAATTGAATACAAAACCCTTCTGACATGAGCGTAGGTCTGTTTACCCAACTTGTTTTAGCTGATGGTAATAAGTAATGCAGGATCTCGAATGTTAAGCAATCGTTTGGATCTAAACAAAACCACGTCAGTTTTTTTCAACGCACATGAAACTATTTACCTTTATTAATGTCATCGGTTTTAACTTTTTCTAAGATTTCTCTGACTCTTGAATGCTGCTCGTTTGCAGCAATACTATATATTTTAGTACAGAACGCTATCCATTTTGTTCGGAGTGATCGTGAGCAAGTCTCTCCAAACAAGCTTACAAAATCTAATTCGATCTAAAAACGAAACAATGAGAATTTAAATGAAGAAGAAATATTAACATAAGCAAAAGTATATACTCTTCAAAGCATACACATATACTATTTAATTTTTAAATAAAATATATAAAAAAAGGATATTTATTTATATTCATACCAAACGCAAGGCTCTAGATTGTGTCAAGAGGGGCCATTCTTTGAATATGTCTATCATTGGTTTTAATAGAATATCTGATCGCCTTCCTGCATAAGAATCAATTCACTTTATCTCAACTACCTCCCATGGTTCTATGTTAAACCGTAGCCAGTTTTTCTAATTCAGATCTGAAAAGATTTTACTTTGAATTGGTTTATCAAAAAGGTATTTCAAAAACTAACAGTCAATAGATTGAGGAGTTTCTGTTGGTAGTTTCACTTCTGAAATCTTCTTTTCAGGCTTTTTAAATACTCCCTTCAGAATTCCTTGCTTTCGGAGATATTTCATTCTGTTGTTGTAACTACTGTATAAAGGCCCTCGAGCTCTTCCCGCCGATCCAGCTTTTATAAAATAACTTTCCTGTTGAGTTTTGAAAATAATATAAATTTGCAACGTGGGCAGCTTTATTTGACAGACCTTTGATTCCAGTGGGAAAAGTTGTTGAATTTTGGCAGCTAAAACTTCACATAGCTCAGTCCCTAAAGAAATATTTTGATCTATGCAGAAGTCAACTAATATAGATATTAGGGTTTTCCTCTGCGAAGAAGAAAATGGCTTGTTTTCATTAGCTTCTAAAAGCAGCAGTTTTCCTTTACTATTCGTAAACAATACTTGCTGAACATCCTAATGCAACAAAATTAAATCAAAAACTAACTTGCTATTAACATTTAACTTACCAAATTGTCGATTTTTTGAACATTTGGACAGGAGCTACTTGGAGATCCAGGAGAAGATGATGAAAATGATTCATTTTCAACCCATTTGGAAACTTCACTTTGAAAACTTGAGTTCAAGCTCAGAGTATCCGCAATAGAAGCCGCACAATATCCCTATATTTCAGGCTAAGCTTAGTAACAGTTTGAAAGAAGAAAAATCTCACCTCTGATATCCTCCACTGTTGTAATTTTGCTTTAAATTTTATTCGTAAATGAAGTAGATCCTTTGGAATCAACACATCAATATCAGAATTTGTTATGTCTATCAGACATTGTCGATCAATTTTGTATTCTACAGTTAAAAAGTTAGAACACAACTTGAAAAATTGCTAATGTACGAATGACAACCTTGGAATATACTTTGCAGTTCGAATAAGCCCCATTCACCAAGCAATTTATCTGTTTCCGAAAGATCACTTTCCGATTGTAGAACATAAATTACACTTGACACTGTTTCAGGACTAACCAAAGATTCTTGCACTTGCTCCATTTCTTGGGCCTTGACTTATTATCAAATGCGTGTAGGTAAATTAGTGAATTTAAAAGGGCTAAATATACACCTATACTTACATTTCAATGGGTCCTTGCAAGACAATTAGGTAACACGTTCTATTGTTTATCAACACCGGTGTCACTATCAACTACTAATGCACGAACTACGAACTACACAGCATAAACCGATCCGTTCAAGAAAGAAGCGTCACTGCGTAGGAACATTTTACAGCATATGAAATGAATTTCATTACTGCATAGGAACATTTGACTACATATGAAATGAATTTCACCATTGCTTAGAAACATTTGACTACACATGAAATGAATTTCACAACCGTCAAGTGAATTTTTTGTTTTCATTGGATTGAGTTGTAAGAATTACTACAAATATTAGATTTTGAAAGATACTGCGTGCAATGATTTCAATCACTACAGTACAATGAATTAAGGATTTTACAATCGCAATTATAATGGTTACATCTCTGATAAGTTTTATTACGAAATAATTGGGAATTGGTGGTAAATTTCACTGAAATGTAGGAAGTATAACGTGTAATGAATATTATTGCTTCATTTTGTAAAAATCATTACACATTTTTCTCTCCGTGTATGTAATTATCAGGTTACGATTAATTAATAAGTCCTCTCATGATTTTGATTTGAAGAATTCCATACTTTACATGGATAGCGAGCTTTAGCAAATTAATTTCAAAGTGCAAATCCACATTTAATAAAATAGATATACTTGACTTTGTGTCAGTTGCTTCATTTTGAGTAATGATGATTGTGATGCTTGGAGTTAATGAGCCGATTAGGAAGCGCTAACAGGATATATCTAGTGTAGTCATCCTGCTTATATCTTTGTTGGAATCAAAGAAAATGTATGACGAATTTCTAAAGGGGAATAGCTCATTAAATAGAATCTAATTGAAAGAAAATATAATTAGTAGCCAACTACTGATAACAAAGTTGAAAAGAATGATACTATCTTTTCTGTGTAAATTCATAATGATATTTTATAATAATTACGACAAGTCACTAAAATAAAGAATGAAATAGAATAAAGGGACTCAAATTAGCATTGTCTTAAAATGGATTTGATGTGAATCAGATGTTTCATTCAGAAGCAGTTAAGATGGCCTAATTATCTTACAAACAGATTTCAGAGCAGTTTCTGAAATTCGAAACATTCTTCAGTTATTCGATAAGCCTTTGTGCACATAATAAATGTGTAAGAAATACGAAGCAATAGAAGCGCTAAAGACTGTGAATGGAAACTCTAAGAAGAATTCAAAACTGGCTCTGAAACACGCTTAAGAGTAAAAATGATAATAATTGAGAGTAGTACTCCATATGACTTATTCCATATAAAGGTCAGAATTGCGAATTTATATCGTCGGCATAAGTGCAAATGGATGTGGCGAGATCCCGTGAAACTTTTTGACGTTTTACTGCATGCTTGAAGCCACTGATACCTTAACATTTTTTTTACATTTGTAGTACAGTTTGATATGTTTTCGCCAGTGATGACCTGCGAAGAATTCTTTTAAAAATAACCGATAATCGATATTCAATAAAATTACCGAGACATCATGGGTACACATTTATCTAGTGAGTAGAGCTATCCTAGTCTAAATTCTACGAATAACCATTATTCTAAATTTTCACGAAATATTTTGGAATACATTCCACAATCAAATATTCACTGAGAACATAGTTACAAACATAAAAATTGTAGATTTATAACGCATGTCATCTTGTGATGCATTTTAGAAAATTCTGCCATTGTGACACAAAAGCATAAAAACGTATTCTAAATAAGTAAACAATCAACTAATAAAAGAGAAAAAGAAAACTAACTTGGTGCACAGACCGGGTATCGAGCCCACGCCCCCTGGTTGAAACGATCGCGCACTATGATAGACTTATTTATGGCAAACTTTTAACAACCCACAATCAGAAAAATAAAGCACCCTAACGATTTTTGCAATCTTTGAAATCGCTTTCCACAATCCAGATACCTAAATGAAAAGCGTCTAAATGTCGGCAAAAATTCATGGAGCTTAATGTTTCATAGGCTTCACCGTTAGAAAGTATTGAATAAGTGCAATATATTGAAATGGGTAATTCGATTTTTAAATTTGAAGTGAAAGTGAGAAAGTGTTTGACTGTGAATATATTAAAGGAAAGGCTTAAGTATTAATATTTTAGAATTTTAATTGTAGTTTATTATGAAATTTTTATGTAGATTTTTTATATAGAAATTCATATATAGGCATCAATGTATACACATTTAAAATATGAGTTGCTCTTATAGGAATCACCTTCACGGCTATACGTTTGGTTCTTCCTTGAGTTATTTTGAAAAATCTCAGGACTAGAGAACCAATCTCTAGTTAAAGCACATAGGCATTTCGCACTCAATTACAATTTCTGGGTGAGGATCATTTTTATAACTCCTGTATTAGAAAATATGGCCATAAAAAGGTATTGAAGCAAAATGCATTGCTAACACCTGTGATTCGTAGCGTTTGCTCACATAGTGAGTATGTTATGGATCCTTAGTGTAGTTTTGAGTTGGAAACTGCAAAGAAAAATATTTTGAGAAATCTCATCCCATTCACTATAGAGAAAAGCCCAAACAAAATCATCTCAGTTGTTTCATCATCATCTCAGTTGTTTCCTCCATTGAAGGGCGAAAATATCCGAAGGATAAAAGCTTTCTTCGGAATTTTCAACTTCATTCAAGACCTAGCATACTAAACGTACACCCATCTCAGTTTCCGTCTCCAGACCGCCACCTTACAAAAACCACTGACGAAAAACAACCAATTCCAAGATCATGTTCTGTTTCTCTAATGTATTACCGAATAAGGAAAAACAAATCGGCTGTTGAAAAACAAGTAAGAAATTCGTCGAAGGATATAAGCCAAGAGGCTCAGCTTTCAATACGTTCCCAGCTTACCTACAAGCCTAATCAATGAGCAAATTTTTTACTACTACTATAGGCCCCCTTCCCTTCATAGGGAATTTCTAAACATGGAATTCAGTGTTCTTTCAGTCAGGACTATTCTGCACTGGTATTCAAATCTTCACTTAAAAACTGGTTTTGTTGATTCCATAAAAGACCTGCTTGAGACAAAAACTCAAAGGAATAGTTTAGATGGACGGTACGTTTTACTTTTTGACGAGATATCAATAATAACTGAACTAGAATACAATTCCGCAAAAGACATTATTTATGGTTTTTGTGATTTGAGCGATTCAGCAACGTAGCATAAAACACTGTGTCTCTAATTTTGAAGCAAGGAATTGGGTACATTGTTGGCTCACCCAATGGAAATTCACTGGTTCTTATTATAAAAACAACCATAAATTATATTCTCAGTTTGGCTTAGATATGCTAGGAACGATTTGTGATGAGAGCGCAGTAAATCAACGATTCTTGAACTTACTTAGGTTCTCTACTGAAATTCATACTTTGCAGGAGAAGGTAGAGGAATATACAACTGTTTTGATATGCTTCAACTTCTTAAAAATTTTAGGAATATCCACCTGAAAAATGACATCCGTTACTATAGTAAAATCTTTTCATGACGAATTCTTCGGAAGGTGCGTGAATTTGATAATAATTCTATCACCACTATTCATAAACACACTGACGTGCATATAAACCCAAGTAACTTCGATAAAATGTTAGTAAAACTAGAAATGCAAGCCTTAAGCAATTCCGTATCTGCAACGATTTCAGCCGCTGTTGAATCGGAATATTTCAAACGTAATGACAATTAAGAGAAATGTGCAACTAGTACGGCGGAATATTTATTCAAGTAGTCTTTTCATATTGCAACAGTAAGGTCTGTTAAATATTCCACATCACTTATGGTTGTATGTTATCCACCTATTCTATATGCACTGCAACTAACCACCTCAGATCCAGATTAAAATGGTAGTTAAGTAATCGGAGATATTTCAAAGCCAAAGCATTCCAAAGATCTAGTTTGAACCTGAAGCTTTGTTTTCTATGATTTGATCATTTGGCCACCTAATTTCTACTGATGTGTACTATTTTTTTTATCAAGCGCAGATTCTTGGTATAGGGACTAATTTTCTGATTGGCATCATCCTTATGGCTTTTGTCACGCAACCATATAGCCCAGCGTGCTTCGCGTGATAGTTGAGCTTCAGCTCCAGAAATTATTAGCTACTTTCTACACTTAAACCTTTTTCTTTTTCGCATTGCGCTATACCTTAGTAATGCTTTCATAATTTTTGCTCATATTAGAAAGTAATTTTATCTGCATCTATTTTCTTTAACATAGTTGACACCTTCGTGAACATCATGTTATTTGCCTTATTAAATCCAAAACTTCTTATTATGATCAGCATATCGAGGGATTACGATTCTCACAAGTTTTAACCGCATATCTGTTAAATGGGTAAGGCCTACAGGGGATACCACATTTAAAACATGTCTTGCATTTTAATTCCTAGTGATGTGGTAAAACGTGCTTGTTTTATATAGAGCCCTTTAAAGTATTTTATATACTCAGGCCTCCCGAAATGCCTCTAAGGTTGTTTTTGTTTATTAAAAGCGTTCATTAGCTTATTGCTTTTAAACGAGGCCGAAAGGTCGATTATAGCCTTTGTAGTTGTTCGAGAAACTTGCTGTAATGCAAAGATGGGCACACGGATGAGCAAACTGATATTCTCAATTTTGTTGAAAAACTAATTTTTATAAGCCCCTACGAAACAAGATCATCGAAAGAACAATTTTCTAAAGCTTCTTGACATCGAAATCATAAGCTTGAAATTAATGCATAGTAACAATTATTATCGATTTGACTTTATCATTACTTTTTCGCATTTTACTAATTGCAAAATATAGTTATGCTCGACAAATAATTATATATACGATTGCTTGAAAATAAGCACAAATAAGACTTAAAGAAAATCACTCTTCTCAGGATTAATTTTTATGAAACTGAAAATTCATTTCTTCATTTCTAACCAACTTTCAGTGTGTAAGTAATTTGACGGCAATGATTTGTTCTTAAGTAAATTAGCTTATTGTACTGACGAGACAGGTAGTACCAGTGAAACACGTACTTGCTAAACATTAATCAAATAAAGTCACGAACAGAAAGCATGATTTTAATTTTGAAAGTTAAATAAGACAAAATGCTTTAAAAAGTTTAATTGGATAATGCTACTATAATATATTTAAATCCAAATGATACATTTTTCATAAAAAATCACCGTACCATTATTATACATTAACATAAAAGCAATTATATTTCAGTCCTTGGAACCATGAATCAGCATTCAGCTGATATCCCTTGACATACCATATAAAGAAAAGACATACATTGATGTAATAAGAATTTAGGAAAAATATTTCAATGAATGAGTGTCTTTTTTTATTTCCAATTTATTCAGCGATTATTTAAAATCAACAAGAATAAAAACTATGGTTGTAATTTTATTAACATCACTATTTCTAACTCTAATATGTATACTTGCTTAGTTAGATATTCGACGTTTACAAATATAATTACACTCAAAAATCTAGCTTTATATTTATTATTGTTTAGAAAAACATATAGAAGGAACACTTAGCGATAAAGAAAATCAATATATATATATATATATATATATATATATATATATATATATATATATATATATATATATATAGATATATATATATATATATATATATATATATATATATATATATATATATATATATATATATATATATATATATATATATAATGGATTTATAATCTTTTAAATTCTTTAAAAGCCCTACGGAAGCCTTGTATACATGACGCGGAAAAGATGGACGCGATAGTGCGCGGACTCCTCCTCGCCCATCCCACCCGTGTTGACGCTGTCCATGGTGGAACAGCAGTAGAGTGCCCACTCTTCACACAGCTGGAACTGGAGGAGGCAGCCCTCTCATTGAAACTGAGGAAGGCTCCAGGTCCAGATGGTGTTCCAGCTGAGGTGTTGCGGCTCGTCTATCACCACTGTCCTGACTTGCTGCTCAGCACATTCAACGCTTGCCTACGGGACGGGGTTTTCCCGGTACGATGGAAGTTGGCGAGGCTAGTGCTGATCAGCAAGAGGAAGGGAAAGAGCTAGAGAAACTCATCAAGGGAAGACTCACTGACGCGATTCGTGCTGCTGGGAACCTATCTCCTCGGCAGTACGGCTTTAGAGCAGGACGTTCTACCATTGATGCGATTACAGAGGTAGTGAACGCGGTCCAAAAGGCAGAGGCATATAGCCGCACCAAGTTACGGATTGTCCTATTGGTGACACTCGACGTCAGGAATGCCTACAACTCCGCTACATGGGTGGATATTCTGGATACGCTGGAAAACTCTTTTCAAGTTCCAGAATATCTAATGCGGCTTTTGAGGAACTACCTTAAGGACCGAAGCCTGCTCTACGACACGACACAGGGCCAACAAAGGATGGAAATTACATCGGGTGATGCCCAGGGATCTATCCTTGGTCCGGACCTGTGGAACGTGTCTTACGACGGGCTACTGAGACTTGAGATGCCAGATGAGTCGCGCTTGGTCGGCTATGAGGATGACGTTGCGGCTCTGGTCGCTGGACGCACCGTTGAACAAGTGCAACTTAGGCTAGGTATGCTAATGCGCCGAGTGAGGGACTGGATGACTGCTCGCGGGCTGATTTTAGCACTGGAGAAAACCGAAGTGGTCATCTTGACAAAAAGAAAATCCCTAGAGTAAGGATGATCAGTATTGGAGACATACAAATCGAATCGAAGCCAGCGGTGAAGTACCTGGGGCTACTGATCGACTTTCTCTGAGCAAATCAGGGCAACGGCTGAGAAGGCTGCTTCGGGAATATCGGCTCTGAGTTGACTTATGGCCAAAGTAGGGGGACCCAGCCCATCAAGAAGACGCCTCTTGGTGAGTGCTGTAGGGTTAGTGCTACTGTACGGAGCAGAGGTATGGGGCGACGTTCTCAGCAAGGAGGTATACCGAAAACTTTTGGCACAGGTACAGAGAAGAGGAGCACTGAGAATTGCAACTTCGTATCCAACAGTCTCCGACTCGGCGGTGAGAGTGATTGCAGGCGTGATACCTGTCGCCCTCCTTGCTAGAGAGCGCCGCGCTATTTACCTGCGCCGAAACGAGGATGCGAGGGAGATAGTTGTCCACGAGGAGAGACAGCGCTCGCTCAACGATTGGCAGCAGTCTTGGGTGAATTGCACGAAGGGAAGGTGGACTGCGCGCCTCATCCCGGATGTGAGACCGTGGCTAAATCAACGGCATGGTGAGACTGACTTCTATCTGACCCAGTTTTTGAGCGGGCATGGGTGTTATCAGCCTTACCTGCACAAGATCGGTAAGTCACGGTCTCCCGATTGACGGTTTTGCCCAGGAGAGGAGGACAATGCCTGTCACACATTTTTTGCGTGTAAAAAATGGGTCAGGCTGCGAAGGGAGCTCTACAGGGAGACGGAAGAGCTCACCCCGGATAATATAGTTGCGGTGATGCTCGAATCGGTTGACAAATGGAACCAGGTGGCACATTATGCTCGGGCAGTCCTAAAATATAAAAGAGACTCACAGCAGCCGGGGGCGCTGGGGCTGGGGGATCGCTCTTCTGGCATTTCCTTTTCCCCTCTCCCCTCCCGCTATGAAAGGGACTCCCCAGCTTGAAGGTACCCCACGGCGTAACAAAACGAGGCCTAACCCGAAGTGATGTGTCAAACGGTCCCAGGCTGGGTTCTCAGGTTGACAGGAGAGGAAGATTGATTTAGTTCATGATGCGAAAATTGATGGGAGACGACACATCAAATTTATTTGAATTTCGAATCAACAGGTGATAACACGCCAACTTCACGACACATCAGAAAGTGCTTCAATTTTCGCGATGTATTTTGCATCCATTCTCTCTTAAATCTATAGTTTTTTGAGTTTCATTAATGTGTTGGCGTTGTGCATGCCGATTTTGAGCGGGTATTTAATTTTCCTCTTAAATGGGTCGTAGAGTAGGTTAATAATTTCGTTCACGACTGATGGAGACTGAGTTATAGAAGTGGTAAGTTGAAACATATATAAATCGCCAGGCTCGGGATGTTTAATTCTTTCCAGGGTGTTCGATTTTCAGGACTCAATATTAAATATTGTTGCGGTGCGATACTACTGGTTATACGCGAAAATTCGATCGAGGGTAGAAGGAAAAATGTTTTGTTGGTAGTTATTGGAAGTGGTGGATTTCTTGAAGTTGCATCAGCGGTAGTTGAATTAAAGGTAGGTTTATAATTATGACTAATTTTTCTTTCATCCTGTAGCTCTGCTGTTTGTTAAAGAATTCGTTCACAAAAATTTGAACACTTATTCTCGGACTTTGTATAAATTATGTGTAACTTCTCGATGGAAATTGGCAGGGGATGGATCGTATTAATTTGGGTTGCTGATAATAATAGAGTTGTCGTTAATATAAAATGTTTGTGTTCCGTTAATTTTAAAGCATCTGTTAATTTAGATATGTTATAGATTTGCGTAGCTAGTTCCTGTTGTCTTTTAATGATGTTGATAAGAGACTTATCGATTTCTTCCAAGGATGTTTTCACTATGCTGATCCTGTGTTTTTCCACCTTAACCAGTTCTTCTACATTACTCTCTACTTCCTCCTATCTACTGTATACTTTTTTTCTCATTTTGGTCGTCCATCGTGCAAGACAGGACATGCATCAGTCGTCCTATTCCATCGGCGTTTTAGAGTTTCTACAACGGCTTGTATATGGTGAAGCTTAATTTTACATCCTGTTTTGTTTTTTAAATAGAACAGTGGCGAGAAATGTTCTGCACACTCAGCCAGACTAATTTGTGTTTCTAGTTCTCCTAGGTTTATTTTAGTTATTATATTCCAGCTACTGTGGTAAGGCAGAAGATTTTGAATGTTCTCAAATAGAACTCCTGTGCTGTCGATTGGCGTAATAGTGTATGGGCCAATGTCCGCATCGGATGTTCCCGTGGCAATAGTAAGAAGAAAGATAATTTGTAAGCAGTCCATGTTTAATAAGATTTAGGAAAAATATGTCAGTGAAGTTTACTCAACATAGGGTTTTAATCGATTATTGCGGACAGTAACCAGCCTCTTCCCTATCGCAATAGTTGTATTTATCGGGAAGGTTACCCGTTCGACCAGTTTATGTTTTTTTATTTTCATTTTTTAAGCAAGATTCTATCACCAATGTGAAAAGATATGGGTTTAGACTTGTTATCGTAGTAGGCTTTCGACTTTCGTTTGTTCTTTAATATGTTTTTATGTGCTATGGAATATATTTTCTGTAGTTTATACCTCAATGGAAAATAGAAGTTTCATGGTTATAAACTAAGAGAGGCTCCTTTTTGAGATCAGAGGGATGTCTGTCATGAATTCATAAAGGCAGCCAAAGGTATGAGCTTTGTGCTGCCGTGTTTGCTATTATTTTAAACGAACGTGGCTGTATATAAAAGTTGGTCCCAGTTTTGAGGGTTATCGTCAACGGTAGTGCAAAGACACTCAATTCAGGGCCTATGGGCTCTTTCTAAAGCACCATATAATTGTGAGTAGTAGGCTTGGGTTGTACTTTCTTGATATGTAAAACTTTACAGTCTCCTTCAAATCGTTGCTAACTCCTTGATCTGTTACGACCTGTTTTGGTATTTTGTATGGGGTTATAAATTTGTTGAAGAAAATTCGGGTGTTGTTTCTGCTTCCGTGTTTGGTATTGGGAACCAATCCACGAATTTGGTCAAGTTATCTGGAAATCTAGAAATGATTGGTTTCCTGCCTCTATAAGAGGTCTAACTACATCTACATAAATTTCGTCAAAAAGTTTTCCGGCAATGTTCGTGATAACCATGCGCACCCGGTTTTGTCGGGAATTTTCCGTATTTTGCCCTTTTTGAACATTTTTATATAGGTTATCGTTTCCGTTTACATGTTTTTCTATCTATATTGTTTTCGAATTTTTTTTTTGTTTTTGTGACTCCTTAATGTTCACCAAATGGGGATTTATGAAAGCCACTGCATTAATTTCTTCTACGATGTGCAGAATGGTTATTTTGGATGAGTTACGCGTAGAACTTTGAATCGGTAATGGATTTCTTGAGTTATTTTCAGAGATGTTGTCATCCACCAATTGTGGGTGATGGTTATTGTCTGACAATAATGGCACTTGCTCAGTTCCTTGAGAGTCTAAGATTTTTTATTTGCTTTTAATTGCTTTGTAACTGTATCAGAGTAATAACATTGATTTGGGAGGATTTACTAGCATTGTTGACATTGGAATTTGGTATTCTGCTAAGAACATCGGCATTGGTATTGTATTCACCAGGTATGTATTCTATCTCATCGTGAAATTCTGATAGTTTGTGACAAAATATGACTAAATGATTTATAGGGTCCTTTACGTTGAAAATGCCTTTAAGCGGCTTATGATCAGTATAGACTTTCAAATGTCAGCCTTCTAAATAGCACTGGAAGTTTCTTATAGCCCATACTTTTGCTAGGAGCTCTTTTTCGATGGTAGAATAGCTGCGTTTCTTCTTGTTGAGACTACTGCTAGCATATGCTTTAGGTTGATGCTTCCCTTTTTCTCGTTGCCAGAAAACAGCACCCAATGCCTCATTACATGCGTCAGTTGTGAGATTAAATGGTGTGCTAGAGTCAGGATATGCCAGAAGCGGTAGTTCAATCAAAGAATTTTTTAATCGATGGAAAGCCTCCTTACATTTTTCCGTCCATGTGAAACGTATATCTTTCCAAAGTAAACTAGTGAGTGGTTTTGATATTTTAGAAAAATCGGGGATAAATTTACGGTAATAGTTAGCTAAACCCAAGAAGGACTGAAGCCTTTTAACTGTTGTATGTATGACGGAACTGCAAACACAACTTGTTTTAGTGGAGTCTGGCGGGCTCCTTTTTATGTGCAAGTGTGCCCTAAGTGCACAACTTCGGGCCGTCAAAATTGGCATTTTTCTGGTTTTAGCTTTAATTTATTTTCCCTTAGTTTGGTAAATATTTGTCCTAATTTGTTAATGTGATCTTTTAAGTTTTTTCCATAGACCATAATATCATCTAGATAAACGGAGCAGTCCAATCTTTGAAGACCTGTTAGAAGGTAGTTGATTAGTCTTTGGAAAATTGCGGCAGCTCCTTTTAAGCCAAATGGCATTCACATGAACTCATAGTGTCCGTAATTAGTGCTGAATGCCGTTTTGCATCGGTCTTTTGGTTGAACAAGTGCCTAGTGGTAGCCACTGGTTAGATCCAATGTACTAAAATAACGAGAATGCCCAAGTTGGTCCAGAATATTTTCTATTTGGGACAAAAAAAGCATCTCCAATCGTTTTTACGTTCAGTTTCCAGAAGTCTTCCACTACTTGCAATTCGTTCTCTCCAGGGACCAACATTTCTTTGAGTTGGTCGTTAATTACCTGCCTTTGGTGCTGACTCAGTCAATATATCTTCTGATTGATAGGGGCTTGGTCGGTTATTAGGAAAATCTTAGGATAACGTTTATGTATGAGTCAGTTTGTCACCCGGTAAATGAAAACTGTCATTGTAGTCTTGACAAAGTTTTTTGTGGCAGCCTTTTCTTCAGGGTTTATGTACTCGTATAATGAAAGTGCATGCTTTAATGTTGCATTCCGCATTATTTTAAATGAGTCGTTTTTATTTATATAGCCTTTTCGATTGCAGGTTTTATTATTTTGTGACGAAGTGCAATTCACTTGTTCAATTGTTGCATTTCCAGCGATATTTGTAAGCTGCTCATCGTTATTATTTATTTCGTTCAACTGGTCAATATGGTATTCCTTAATTGTTTCAAGTTTTAGCTCAATTTCTATTTGTGTTGTTGGAGAATCGCTTGAATTGAGAATACCGACAAATATTTAAGGTGGGCTTATGAGGCAGTTAGCAAGGAAAGCTCGTTCAACAATCTCCTGTGCCAAACGAAGCATTTCCTCAGTCAATCGTAGTGGGATATTCACTATATTTTGGATTTAAGGGCGTATAGTAATGGCCTTCTCTAAAGTTACCATATATACCCCATTTGTAATACTAATATCCCTTTTTGGTCAGTTTTACAGCTCACATTCTTATGTTGGCCTGCTAGGTCCGTCACACTTAGCGTCGTCTTGCTGGGACTTGCTCCAGTGCCATTTGACGTGATAACTAGAGCCTGATTTGATTGTGCTTTACCTGCCGGGGGTTCAAAAGGAATGGAAAGTTCCTTAGAACTGATTGAACCTTAGTGACTGACTTGGACCCCATTTGTCACAGTTTCTTGAAAGAAAGACGTTTACTAATAATCCTTGGTTTGGTACTTCAGGTAGATTTTCTACCACTTGAAAAGTGCATGGTAGCTTTGAGGAGAGAGTAAAATTACCTTACGTGGTTCCAGGAGTTTAACCCTCTCTGAAAGGACCTTGTAGAGCAATGTTTTGATTCTGAATTTATTAGACATGTCTCTTTTATTGACGTCTTTTTGATGATACTAACTTCAGCCCCCCTGTCGATAGCTAAATTTGTTTTTGGCTGTTTCCCTATATCTAAAGATATAGGGTGCCATTAATTTTGTTTTCTTTTCTTTTTTGGTATTTTGAAATGGTGGTAATTCTTCATGATCACACATGGTGTTAAATACAGTCAAGTCGGAGACTATCAGCTCAGCTACCGTTTGTTTTCCTTAGTGTTTTCTTTCCATTTCTTTTTCTGAATACATGTGGTTACTTCATGATTTCTGTGACCACAGAAGTCACATTTTATTCGCATATTTCGAAGACTTGGCTTCGCAATCTGGACTATTTTCCCACTGTAACAATCAGAATATGTGTGTTTCCGTTTATTACAGAAACTGCAAATTATCTTAGTATTTTTATTGAATTTAGGTTTTTGCGAGGTCATATTGGCTGTGTTTGGAGCTTGGGGTTGCAAAGGCGTAACTAAAGGGTTGAATGAACAGGGGGCTGGTTAAAATGAAATTGAGTTTGGATTGAAAGAATATGGGGGTTGACTTGGTGTGGATAGGGCATCCGTCTGCAAGGAATTTGATTGGAAATAGAGGACACTTTGTTCCAATCTCTCCTTGTCTAACGCTTTCAGGACTAGTTCTTCGAAACTTGCTTATTCGAGATTAAGTAGGTAATGGCAGAGATTAGGATCAGCAACTTCACCTTTCAACGCATATTTCACGAAGTCATCTAATTGCAGATGAGCGATTGTGATTGCCTCTTTGCCGTTTTTAATTGTAGTGGCTTCTTGGCAACGTTAAAGTGTTCTTCGTAAACGAAATATGAAGGCTGTTATAGTTTCTGCAGGGGCTTGTTTACAGGTAATCAATTCATTTACAAGCTCTTAATATATTTCCTTAAGTAGGTAGAAGCAATTTAATAATTCTTCTGCTTCGTTGAGAGTACGAGGGACACCTAAGGAAGTTAGCTGATATGTCTCACCTTATATGCGTGTAGGAAAAATTTGCATTAATGCTTCATGTTCCTAGGTATTCAAACAATTACACAATTGTTTAGCACAACCGATAAAAGTCGGAAGTTCAAGAACGAGTGTAAGACTTGGGAGTCTCCAAAAACAAAGGGATCATTTGTTCAATTAACCCCACGACTTTCGAATAGTCGACCATATTGCTGGTTTTTAGTATGGATTGTTCTGAGATATTACCGTTTGCCATAGGGTTGTGCCACAGGGAAGATGGTGTTTGGAGAACGCTATATGCTTCAAAAGATAATGCAAAGTCTTGAGATTTAAGACTGGTTTGAGATGTAAGACTGGTTTCTTAATTTACTGAGGTTTCACGAAACCTTCGAGCTTCTTCTTTAAACTGATTTGTTATTCCACGAAAGTGTTCCACTTATTCGAGACATTTGTTATGTATTTCGTTTATAGTATCTATTAATCTGATAACAGATGTTAATTTCTGACTCGCGAGGTCTCGTGTGATCTTAAATTTATTTTCTAATAATGATAATTCCGACTTACTTCTATTTGGCTGTAGCATTCGACCGCTCCTTAATGTTAAGTTGGCTAGATGGATGGATATTCTGGACACGCTGGAAAACTCTTTTCAAGCTCCAGAATATCTAATGCGGCTTTTGAGGAACTACCTAAAGGACTGAAGCCTGCTCTACGACACGACACAGGGCCAACGAAGGATGGAAATTATATCGGGTGATGCCCAGGGATCTATCCTTGGTCCGGACCTGTGGAGCGTGTCTTACGACGGGCTACTGAGACTTGAGATGCCAGATGAGTCGCGCTTGGTCGGCTATGCGGATGATGTTGCGGCTCTGGTTGCTGGACGTACCGTTGAACAAGCGCAACTTAGGCTAGGTATGCTAATGCGCCGAGTGAGGGACTGGATGACTGCTTGCGGGCTGAATTTAGCACTGCAGAAAACCGAAGTGGTCATCTTGACAAAAAAGAGAATCCCTAGAGTAAGGATGATCAGTATTGGAGACATACAAATCGAATCGAAGCCAGCGGTGAAGTACCTGGGGCTACTGATCGACTCGCAGATGAGTTTCTCTGAGCAAATCAGGGAAACGACTGAGAAGGCTGCTTCGGGAATATCGGCCCTGAGTCGACTTATGGCCAACGTAGGGGGACCCAGCCCATCAAGAAGACGCCTCTTGATGAGTGCTGTAGGGTCAGTGCTACTGTACGGAGCAGAGGTATGGGGCGACGCTCTCAGCAAGGAGGTATACCGAAAACTTCTGGCACAGGTACATGAAAGAGGAGCACTGAGAATTGCATCTTCATATCCAACAGTCTCCGACTCGGCGGTGAGAGTGATTGCAGGCGTGATACCTGTCGCCCATCTTGCTAGAGAGCGACGCGCTGTTTACCTGCGCCGAAACGAGGATGCGAGGGAGATAGTTGTCCGCGAGGAGAGACAGCGCTCGCTCAACGATTGGCAGCAGTCTTGGGTGAATTGCACGAAGGGAAGGTGGACTGCGCGCCTCATCCCGGATGTGAGACCGTGGCTAAATCAACGGCATGGTGAGACTGACTTCTATCTGACCCAGTTTTTGAGCGGGCATGGGTGTTATCAGCCTTACCTGCACAAGATCGGTAAGTCACGGTCTCCCGATTGTCGGTTTTGCCCAGGAGAGGAGGACAATGCCTGTCATACATTTTTTGCGTGTACAAAATGGGTCGAAGCTCACCCCGGATAATATAGTTGCGGTGATGCTCGAATCGATTGACAAATGGAACCAGGTGGCACATTATGTTCGGGCAGTCCTAAAATATAAAAGAGACTCACAGCAGCCGGGGGCGCTGGGGCTGGGGGATCGCTCTTCTGGCATTTCCTTTTCCCCTCTCCCCTCCCGCTATGAAAGGGACTCCCCAGCTTGAAGGTACCCCACGGCGTAACAAAACGAGGCCTAACCCGAAGTGATGTGTCAAACGGTTCCAGGCTGGGTTCTCAGGTTGACAGGGGAGGTGTTTAGTGGGTAGTCCAGTCGTGCATGGGAGTCCTACACTCTGTGCATAAATAGCATTCACCTTCCTACCACAAAAAAGAAAATGTTAAGTTGGCTTTTGCTGGGAGTCGATATGCGAAACACGTCGCTTTTATTAAAGGGCTTATCAGACATATGGTTCACTTGAATATTTTTCAAATAGTTTGATTTTACCTAGTTTTTGTTTTTCTTGTTTTGTTTTCCACTGTCACTTTTAATTGTCCACTGTGAAAAGTTTTATGAAGATTATTTTTATGATAATATTTCTTTTTAATAATTTTTGTTGTTACTTTAACTGGAGTAAAGTGTCCAAGTTGGAAAAGGTTTCCGCAACTGTGAGAGGTCAGGCTGAATGGGGTCATTTTTCAGCATTAGTTTCGAACAGCTTTGAATGCTGTAAGCTTTAAAACTGAAATTACCCGTTGCGCCAATGTTATTCTTTTATCTTTATGGACATACATCTTTTGTCTGCACTCCAATATACTTCCTTTTAACTTCAATCTACTCCGGCTCTTGCCAAACTGTAGTGAAAGCTTAGTTATTAATTATTATAATCATATTTAGTTAAATTTTATTATCGTTAGGTTCATATTTCATTCATTTTCATTAAGTTCTTAATTTAGTTCATGTTTCATTCATTATTCATTTATTTGTCAAACGTTACCCAGAAAGCTCAAAAGAGCTTTGATGATAAACATGCAGATTTTCTTGATCTTCCAAGCTATTCATCGGATGTATCAACCCTGATTGCGAAAAAGTGTCAAGTGTTCTATCTGTAAAAAATTCTTAACTATGATATTGTCTTTATATACGAGTATATAGTTGTGCCACGGCCAACGATTGCTGGCAGGATAGATGGTACTACGATGTCAATTTTAGCATTTTGAGCGAAAGTTTCTCTTGGCAAATGTGTCTTCGATCAATGTACTTCGATGAATCGTTGGAGGAATTGAATTTTAACTATCGCGAATAGCAACTTGGTAAATGTTAAGCGAATTAGAAGATATTTCGTAGGTTCTATTCATGAAGATTAAAGTCGTAGTATGAATGTTGAATGAACGAATGAATGATTGAATGAACTAACTTTCATACTTTTAATTTAGTGTGATATAATATACAAGCATGATTTTCCGATAAGAATCAGATACTTATGAGTTAGAAAAAGTGATTCTTTGCACTGGAGATAACTCATGCATTTAATAATTTAATCTTTCATACATTAACTTGTAATATCTGAATGCTTACACTGTGAAATAATATTTTCAAGGGCTCAAACGAACTAGATATTATCAATGACACTTATGCTGAATATGAGATTTCTGAATTGGGTATGTTGTGTCAGAAATCAAAGTGTTAAAGAGGATACAAATAGTTTAGAAAGTTAATCAAATGTTTTTCGATTGGCGTTTATTCTTTAAGACTTCTGGATGTTAGAAAGACCTGGTTTTTTTCAGTCGAGCCAACAGCATTCTCATGAAACCTATTTACGTCTATGCTTCTTGAATAAAGAATTCAAGTAAATTCATGACTCCAGAAATATGCTTGAAGTCTGATTTCAATAATGTAAGAAATTTAGAATCATTTAATTGTAAGTATGATAAAGGAACACGAACGCATTCGTTTTCAAATATGTGCATATATGTTATACATATACGAGGTGTGACAATTAAGTAATGACACTGATTCCATGAAAACCGTATATTTAAAAATTATTCTACAACCCTGCCATCCCCTTCAAAGTAGTCCCCTTGAGCAGCTATACGCTTACAGCGCGTTTTCCATGCCTCGTAACATTTCTGGAACGCTTCGACTGGGATGTCCGCGAGTACCCTCGTCACGGCTGCTTGGATGTAAGCGACTCAAAATGGGTTCCTTTGACCACCGATTTTGTTCTAGGGAATAAAAAAAAGTCACAGAGTGACATACCGGGCGAATAACGTTGCTTTTGCAACACGGAGATCCCTTTAGATGCCAAATACTGGGACACGCTGAGGGCAGTGGGGCACGGTGCGTTGTCGTGATGAAGGATCTAGTTACGAGTGACGTCTGGGCGCACCCTGTTGACTCCGTTTCGCAATCTTTCGAGAACTAGGCGGTAGTAGACTTGATTTACGGTTGGCCCTGATAGAACAAATTCATTGGGGACGATTCCACGGCTACCAAAAAAGGTAATAATTATCGTTTTCCCTTTCGACTTGCTCATGCGAGCTTTTTTCAGGCGAGGGGCGTGCGGAGACAACCATTATGAGTTTTGGCTTTTGGTTTCCGGGTCATATTGGAAAAACCAACATTTTAGCGTACGTTTCCGAAGCTGTTTCGCCCAATCGGGCGCAAAATTGTATCGCGATGCGTTGCTCTTGATTTCGTTTCTCCATTTTCCGGACGAGCACCACCAACACATGTCTACTCAACACGACACCGCAGGCAAACTAAACAAGCTAGAGCAATGGTAAATATATCAATTGAGAGGTTAAAGGTTCCGAAGAAAGGGAAGAGAATTTCAAGGTTGCAGGTTTACCACAAGCGTGGCAACAAAATCAGTCTCATTACTTAATTTTCACACCTTGTATTCTTTTTATGTTCGCTGATTAAAATTCTGGGAGAAACTTATCACGGATATGAATTAATGAATGCCCGGAATCCTTTAATTTTCATATTAATAATTTATATGATTGATTGATACATATCGGTTGGAGGGAGTTGACACAATTTCATATGGTTTAAATTCCTTGGGTTCTTGGGATATTGATTTGAGGCTCTGTGAATTCGTTACAATCAAATACTTGTGTTTTAATATTTACAGTTATATTTTGCTATGTGCATCTGACGGCTTTGAAAATTCTCACGTTTTAATTCGTTAATTGTATACAGCAAACGTTAACATTTAGGGAGGAAGGTGTTGAAAAGGACTAAAGGATTGAGCATGTTTCATATAAAAGCACACTTCAATCCTATGTCTACGAGGTGTGACAATTAAGTAATGAGACAACTAGTTTGTGGTAAACCTGTGACCTTGAAATTCCCTTCCCCTTCCCCGGCATCCTTCCCCTCTCCATATATATATGCACCATCGCTTTAGCTTTGTTGTGTTAAGTAGATGTGTGTTGGTGAAGCTCGTCACGAAAATAGGGAAACGGAATCAAGAGCAACGCGTCAAGATAAAATTTTGCGCCAGATTGGGCAAAACAGCTTCGGAAACGTACGCTAAAACTGTAAAAGTGCGTGGTGATTGTGCTCTTGGTCGTGCTCAGGTGTTTAAATGGCATAAAGAGTTTAAGGAGGGGCGTGACAGCGTGGAAGACGAGGTGTGGAGGGGAAGACCAGTCGACTTGGAGACTGACGCGAATGTAAAGTGTGTGTGCGCCCTAATCCGTGAAGATCGGCATTTTACAATTCGAATGTTAGCCTCAGCATTGAGTATGAACCGTGAAATAGTCAGCCAAATTTTAACCGACGATTTTGGGAAGAAAAAGTTGTGCGTGAAGATGGTTCCAAAGAACCTTTTTGGGGAGCAAAAGTAGCATCGAATGACCGTTGCAGAAGACTGTTTGGAACAAGTGGAAAATGATCTCACGCTACTTGATTGAGTTATTGCAGGCGATGAGTGCTGGTTTTTCCAATACGACCCGGAAACGCCATAGCTTACAATGGTTAATTCTGTCAAAACATGAAGCTCGAAATTTTGAAGGTAGATTCCTCGAATAAATAGCTGCCATTTTCTCTAAAAATTTAATATTTTTGCCCCATTTAGAATACAACTCTGATTAGAACAAAATTTAGCACAGTGATTGGTAATACTCTAAGACAGAGATAGTTTAAAATAATCCAAAATCCAATGCAAAGATTTAAAATGGCAGGCACAAAAGTTCAAAAAGTAAGCGCGATTCACTGTTTAGTAGCATGTTGATAATTTTTATGGAAACTTTTGTAATGATTTTAATTGGAAGCATTTATAGAATAGAAAATTTTTCATAAACAGTGTTTGACTTTCAAAGTGCCGGCCAATAAGATTATGATTTATTTCAATATTTCATTGTAAAAGAAATGTGTAATGCAACAAAGATAGGCGAAAAGACACAATTGGTGATTCTATCAATTTCTATGCGCGATTAACTAAATTCAAGTAGTTATTCAAACCTTTCTAGTTGCACTTTTGATTTAAGGGGCTACTCTACCTTCACAAGGATAAATAAAAGTCGTCATTTAAATATCTCTTAAACATATAACGACAAAAGTGGTCGTTCTAAAATTAATTATAGTTATTGGCTGATGCCGAAAAATTCAAATTTTGAGTGTTAAAAAATTGATAAATAAAATAGCGGCCGCATTAGCCTTTTGATGCTGCGCGTGAAGTCATCGGCCACAACTTGCGCGATGCAGTACCTAGATTGTCCAAGTGATATCTAGTCGATATATCAAAAAGAAATAGTTGCTTTTATAATTAGAAAACAAAGAAAAAATTTATTTCATCCTTTTTAGGGCATTTCGAAGTCGGTTTTCTTTTTTTTTTGTAAAAGTTTTTTATTTTACCCTTTTTAGTGGCAAATTGTTTCATTTCAAACCTTTCGAAACTCAGTTTCTTGAATATATTGTATCATGTCCTCGTATATTAAAATATAATTTTTTGCTGCAATGCAAAAACCACTACGGCTAAAATCTGCAGCGTTCATAGGAATCGAATTTAATTCTGGTACATTTAATACATGATCTCATCAACGTCTACTTTTATTTTAGATTTCATAAAAATCCAATATGGATTGTAGCTTTGAGAAATTTACAGACTTTGAACTTTGCCTAGCCACCATTTTTATATTCTGACCTGACTCTGAAGTTTATTTTTATCGTTTAACTTTTTTCTACCTTTGAGCGGCCGCCATTTTATTTCAAATTGTTCGACTTTGGATTTTTTAATTGTGAGCCTTATCACACAATTGAATAAATTCTTGTACCAGTTTTGATACAATCCGGAGCTGTACTATGGTTAGAACAGAAATATTTCTGAAAATTTGGCGAAAATCGAAGCAAAGTTGCGACTTCTAGGCCTCTAGACCTTTATACAACCAACCACAAACACAGACTCACACGCACACACACACACACACACATATATATATATATATATATATATATATATATATATATATATATATATATATATATATATATATATATATATATCTATATATATATATATATATATAGATATATATATATATATATATACATACATATATATATATATATATATATATATATATATATATATATATATATATATATATAGATATATATATATATATATATATATATATATATATATATATATATATATATATATATATATATATCTATATATTTATGTATCGACATATGTATATATATATGTAAACATAAAGTTTGCTCCGGAATCAATCTCAAGAAATTAACTTAAAAAGATCCTTCTTAACCGTATCACTCGGTCACGTTTATTCGATACCCATCGCCTTCGTTTTCAGTTAACTATGGCTCCTAATTTTCATGAAAGTTTCAAGATAATTGTACCCTATAGTTCATTGAAAACTCGACTATGCATTTTCATCTTCATCTGTAAAGTTATGATCAGTTATAGCAGGAAAAGTATCTCTTTTTAGGTTACGATTCTCGCCGGTCTTTAGTATGGAAATTACTAATTTTAGATTTCTGGCCATATGTTATAATATATATTTGCTTTCGCGATTAATTTGTCGCGGCGCGATGAAGCGAGCTTATAAATTGGACTAACGCCAGCAAGGCTGTGTAGCTTTTCAGAAGAGAAGTGAAATGGTTTATTAAGTACCATTTTCAGGTATCTTTTTTTGGGTGATCTAAAGCTTTGTTGCTAGATATTTAGCACATTGGATCCAGGTAGGTGAGCCGTATAAGATGATCAGTTAGATTGCCATTTTGACGATGAGGACTTTGTTTCTGGTGTTGAATTACGATTAAGAAAGGGGTGAAGCAAAAGCACGGCCTTAAATGCTTTGGAGCTAATATGCTCAATATATCTTCTGAAGGTTAGTTTTTTGTCGAATATAAGTCCAAGATTATTAAGATTCTCACTCCAGGGAATAGTTTGTCCTAAAAAAATTATTGGTCGCTTGGGTAGGTGAGCAGGCTTACGCTTCCTGGTGAAGTAGATAGTTAAGTTATGTTAAGCTAGTAATAAGTTCAGTAGAGGTTTTTGCCTAAATTTTCCTCTAGCTAATTGTAATAATCACATAGAAATACGATAAACCGCATAGTTTAAAGTAATGTTTAAACGATGGTGAAATGACTTTATCAGAACACCTACTATATTATAAGGCCTCTGTACTGCATACATTCCAATAAAGAAAAAAATATATATACCTTATTATTTCTTCGCGGAATTTTATAAATCCTATGTGAAACGTTTACATCTAAGGATGCAAAAAGGATCCTTTACTAAGCTCATCGGTAAGCAAAGGATGAATTCGGAAGAGAAAAGCATCCTGAAATGTTCCCTCTAACTATTGTTGAATTGTATTTATGCCACATTTAGAAGTAATTTATTGGTTTTTTCCGGTAGAAATTATTGACTAAAATGTACCATTTATGCAGAAAATTAAGGATACTGATAATTTTTATTATCCGTCACTAAAGGACCCGGTATCTCCATCAAATCCTTGAAGAGTGCCAACCAATCTGCACTTTTCGTGCGAAAGATCATTTAAACCCAATTTCTCGACATATATGTATCATATTGAACTGTTAATATCTACAGAGTTCTGGGTAGGATTACAATTCTGTTTTGACACATTTTAGATCAATCTGTTGTCCTTCATTTGAGACCTCTACAATCAAAATCCTTACACCTGTCGATCAGTTATGCTGAAGAATCTGGGTGAAAATTGGAAATTTTTTAGTTTTAACGGTGAAAGTCCTTTACCGTTACTTGAATTTCTTATCCTTTAAACAGGACCTTACAGGAAGAAATACGTATCATTTTCTAAAAACAGGACTCTCCGATCTATCTTTGTTTAAAAGTTATGCGTGAACATGCAAAAAAATTTATGTGATGAATTGATAACCTTCTTTCCATTGGAAGTCGGTTAAAAAAAACAACAGCCAAAAATGGAGATAAATGTAATTTTTTGCGTGTCAACCTCTGATTATCGAATAAGAGATGTTGGGTGGTTTCGTCATAAAAAATCGTATCCCGAAGAGCCAAAATTAAATGAATTAGTCTGAATTTAAGCTAATGCAGTCTTAAATTAGTTAATAAGTATACGAGTGTGTTCAAACTTTGAAATAAATCAGTTGATTATACTTTGCTCTGGGCTGCAGCAAGCAACAAATACAAGTTGAGTCGGCAGAACTACGCTCATGTCAGAAGGGTTTTGTACTTAATCTACAATATGTGGATATATAGAATGATTTAGTTCAAGAAAAACTTTTATGATATGCACAACAAATATATTCTTGCCTTAAAAGAACTCCGTTTTAATCAGTCAACATTTTGTTCCAATATTATTATTGAATCTAAAATGTATTATTGTTATTCATTTTATCTGGAAATGTTGTATCTGGTGGGATGATAAGCGCAAGAAGTAGAAAAATCGTTTATGATTGTTATAGTCGGAGGAAATTCAAATGGCTATAACGTCGGTAAATTGTATTGAAAGTTGTAGAATAAAATGATATTTTAAGAACTACTTGAATGGCTGATTTCGTTCGATTTAATTGTACTGAAACAGTTTTACTTACGAAAATGCGATATTCTGCTACTATTAGCAAAGTTCAACAAATTTCATTGGATCTGGTCCCATGATTTAAAGGGCTTTGTGAAAGAAATTTTGCAAAAACCTACTACTTTCCCTGCTTTCTGTCCATCTACCCACCCGTGCATCTGTCCATTGGTTCGTCCATCTGTCCATCTGTCCATCGACCTGTGCGTCAGAGGAAATTTCTGCCGAAACTATAGAAATGATAAAGCTCAAACTTTGTGAAAAATTCAGAAGTGGTGGTATCTCAAAGGTTTAGGTCTTATCAAATATATCAAAATTTCCCCTTATAATGAATAGACCCTTAACAAATTTTTTTCATTAAATGTAGTCGGGTAGGGTAGTAGATAAAAGAACGAAGCACTTTCAGAATCTGAAAAATAAGTAATTTTTTGTATGAGGAGTCCAGGGGGAGGCAAAATACATGAGCAATATTTGTGTCTCTTTCCCTTACAATTGGACCCCTTTGAGCTGAAAATCTGAAAAAACCATGAAAGTTGTAAATTTTATATTTTCCCCTAAAAATCGAAACAGTGCCCTTACACTTCTTAAGGTTTTACATTAATGTAGGCTGATATAAGACCCTTATGCTTACCAAATTTCATGAAAATCAAATCATAGTCCAGTGAGTTATCGCCATTTTAATTGTATGGAATTACAAAAACAATAACTCATGTTGATAGTTAACATATAGTTCAAATTGACCAAGGCACTTCTTCCGATTTTCGTGAAAATTTAAGGAATAGTAGTTTATTTGAATACGTTTAATGAGCCTGACCATTCGAAAAAATTATTTAATATGGAACAAAATCAAAATTCATATCATCGATTTAAATTCATCAGGAAATTTTTTTGAGCCCTAGAATGGTAACAAAGCCCTTCTGTTAGGAGCGCTCCTGCCTCCTCAACTTATTTCGCGTATGAGTACTAATTATAAGTACTCATTTTCAGTCATTCATTAAATTGAATCAAGTGTTAAAAAGATGTATCTTAAACGTTGCAGTTGGGGATAAAAAACTCTAAATTGTCCAGTTTTCTCATTTAAAACAGGCCCATTTTCATTTTACAATTACTGATATCACTAGTTTAACTATTTTTCAAAATTATTCATGATACCTATCATTCCTAAAATTTTCACGCAAATCCTGGCAAAACCGTAGTGTCTGAATCGGTAAAAAGCGTATATTGTTCCATAGTAATACAGCGCGGATTGTTCAGTAGTAATTGAAGAACATTCAAACCACTATAACTTCATTAAATGCCATTCGATCTTTGTAAAGCTTTAAGATATAAAAAGCCATCCGCGAACTGAATTTGATTGAATTTCAAGGTACCGTCAAGAATTTGGTCAAGAAAATGTAAAATCGATAAATCATACTATTACTAACAAAGTTGAGTGAATTTTGACTTCTCACGTATTTATTCTTGTTGCATTCATAAAGGCCTACATTCATTATTTTTTTCAGATTTTTCAGATGAAAGGTGTCCAATCACGAGGAGGTTAAGCAAAGAGTTCATACCATTCCACTTCTTCTGTCCCCCACGGTACAAATGGCGCAATTTTAAGACTCGTTTTAAAAAAAATCTATTGAAAGTTTTCAACGACACACCAATCGACTACGAATGGTGAAAAAGTTTTTTGAAGGGTCACCTCCCTATATGGGGAGACCCCCCTTAAAATCCTCTGAAAAAAATGTTCGCTATTGAATTTTCAAGAAATCATCACTTGTGACCTTTCCACAAAGTTTCATGGTTGTATCTTCTTCAGTTTTGGAGAAGAACTGCTATGACATACAGACGTACGGAGAGACACAGGTCGTGATAGCAATAGGGCTTAGTATTTTAGTACGAAACCCTAAAAAAGCCATTTGAGAATAATGCGTTTAAAGTATTCAAGTAGAAAGAACCGGTTTGGTGTGGGAGCTCCGAAATACTACTGTGTCCAAAAAATAAGGTGACATTTGAATTTAAACTGCGCGCGTCGAAGAATTTGGAGAATTCTTATTTTTTTTAGATTGGTAGTACTGTCAGTGACATCTATGTGAAATTCACACGTCAAAATATTCATCAGTGTTTGAGATACGCGTCGTTTTGTGAGCTGCTAAAAGTGAGTTTTTCGTTTTTTGCGATGTCTAAATTTGTTGAATTCGCATTAAATTTTATTGGCGGAATCAATTTTCTGCTGCGGTTACGCTGGGGATGGTACAGAAAGCATTTGGTGATGAGGTTATGTCTAAAAAAATATCTACAAGTGGTATAGTGAGTTCCAAGCCCACCGTGAACGTGTCGAAGACGAAGAGCGTCCTGGGCGATCATCAACCTCTTCTCTTCTTCGATTATCGTGGTGTTGTGCATTATGAATTCCTTCCGCCGGGCCAAACAGTCAACAAGGAATATTATTTGAATGTTATGCGTCGTTTACGTAGCACTATTCACCTAAAAAGGCCGGAATTGAGGAAAGACAATTCTTGGTTTTTATACCACGATAATGCACCATCCCATACTGCACTCGTAATTCGTGATCATTTTGCCAAAAATTCAACCCATATCGTTCCGCAACCACCGTATTCACTTGATCTGGTGCCGTGCAACTTCTGGCTGTTCAGCAAGCTCAGAAGACCGCTCCGAAGTCACCGTTTTGATACGATAGAGGAGATTCAAGCCGCAGCGAAGACGGAACTGAAGGCCATCCCGAAAACGACGCCTATCTCAAACAGTAATGAATATTTTGACAAGTAAATTTGATATAAACATCACTTACAGTACTACCAACCTAAAAAAAATAATTCTACAAATCTTTTGACGCGCGCAGTTTAAACTCAAATGTCAGCTTAATCTTTGGTCACAGTAGTATGTATGCAGAATGAAAAATCGATCGAAACAACAAAACCCAAAGCTTTAAAAATTTTATTGAGATGGTAAAATAGCCTTCAATATTCACACTTAAATCCGTTATAGTCAAGACCCCAATGTTTTAAGTTTCCGCATTGAGATTTTACTTGAAGCAATAAGCCTATGCTGGCCATCGGTTGTCGATGTTGCAATGTAATGCATTGTATCTTGTCATGGTATACGTATTACTTTGTTCATTATATGTTGCTAAATTTTATCGTATCCGCTGTATGGTGTTAATAGAGTCCACTCCTATTTGTTACTTTAAATATCGGTAAGAATGTATTTTGTAGTTTAAATTAAAACTATTTTTGGATTACTGCAAAAAAAATTTCTATTCTTTTAACTCCAGCAGCCAAGGAAGAAGTAAGGTTTTTGATAACCGCGAACTATTTCATTGTTTCATATACGTATTTATATTACAAATTTATTGTGTTTACGCATATTCAAACCTTGTTTTCTATATGAACCTACGGAGAATAAACTTACTGTTATTTTCATTGAAACAACCATCAAGCTTACCGTCTTTTTAATTGTTTGGACGTATTGCATTTTTTGTGTTTAATCATGTCTGTTGGATAAAAAAGCAACCAAAAAAATTCCGTTGTGACCATCAGCCTGAAAGGCAAGTTTGTCATAAGTACCCATATTTTTAAAAGCAAATAATTATTTTGGAGACCCCCCTTTTGAAAGTCAAACACTCTTTAAGGACAAGCAAAAGTAGCAGGAGAGTCCTCCTACCAGAAAGGTATTGCAAAATAATTAGTAAATCAAACAACGTCTGCTGAATATCAAAACTTGGCTTACACATATATTCGATGGATTGAGCTCTGAAAAATAATATATGATTATCATGAATTTTAATTTGCCGCTATTTTATTTTCAGCTTTTTGACCTGAATATTTGAGTTGTCATGATAACATATCGATATTTTAAATATTCCTAAAATTTTCATCAAAAATCTTACAGATATCATGTGTAATTGTTGTTTCAATTGATAAACATCAATTGTCTTTAACTTAGCTGTTTCTGACTTGATTTGTCTGAAATTTTCAGAAAACGTTTTATATTAAAAAATTGAAATACTTCGATTTTATTGACAAAAACGTAAAACTCATAAAATGTACCAATCTTAACAAAGTTGATCGAATTTTAACTTTTCAGATGTTAGTTAGCCTTGTACTCATAAAGACCTAGTTTCGTGATTTTTTAGGGTTTTGTACTAAAATACAAAACCCTATTGCAATCACGACCTGTGTCCGTCTGTCCGTCTGTCCGTCCGTCCGTCCGTCCGTCCGTCCGTCCGTCCGTCTGTATGTCACAGCACTTTTTCTCCGAAACTATAGAGGCTACAGCCATGAAACTTTGTGGAAAGGTCAAAAATGGTGACCTCTTCAAAGTTCAAGGGTGAAAAATTTTTTTAAAGGGGTTTAAGGGATCTTTTCAAAACAAGTCTTAAGATTGCCTTATGAGTACCGAGGAGGACAAGGGAAGGGAAAATGTACGAACTTTTCGCGTACCCCCCCCTCGCGGTTGGACACCTTTGACCCAAAAAATCTGAAAAAAATCATGAATGTAGGCCTTAATGAGCACCATAACAACAAATACATGAGAAGCCGAAATTCACTCAACTTTGTTAGTAATAGTATGGTTTATAGATTTTATGTTTTCTTGAATAAAATCCAAACGGTGCCTTTAAATTCAATAAAATTTATAATATTGATCTTTCCTGAAAGTTTCATAAAGATCGAATAGTATTTGATGAAGTTATAGCGATTTGAATTTTCCTCTATTACTATGGAACAATATGCCCTATATTACTATGGAAACATATGGCTATGGATCCATATGCGCTTTTTACCGACTTAGACACTACAGCTTTGCTAGGATTTGCATGAAAATTGCAGGAATGATAGGTATCATGAAGATGAGTACATATAATTGAAACAAGTCGAAGAGGCAGGAGAGAGCTCCTAGCAAAAGGGCTTTGTAACCATTCTAGGATTTGAAAAAATAGGCCATGAATCGATGATTACAGTACACAGAAGTGACCCCTAGAAAAAATACATGAAAAATGTGTTTCCTCCCTCGCGAATGGACACCCGTGATCTAAAAAATCTGAAGAAATTATCAAGGGAGATATTTATGGGTATAACTATAACAAATATCTCAGAAGTCAAAACTCTTTCAACTTTGTTAATAATAGTATGATCCTCGAATTTCACATTTTCTCCAATAAAATCGTCTTTGACATGTTTCTTGATTTTATTCGTTGCTGGTTACTGCATTTTGTAAGTTGAGTACAAAACCCTTCTGACATGAGCATAGGTCTGTCTACCCAACTTGTTTAGATTTTCCTACCCAAAGATGTCCAATCACGAGGGGGCGGAACACAAATTCTTCGTATATTTCCCCTTACTTGTTTTGGAAAGTTCTCATGCCAATATTTTATTTGACACAAATATTGGCTTCCTTTGGTAAAAAAATGTTTAAGTTACACCCTTTATATAAGGAAACCCCTTAAACACCTTAAAATATTTTTTTGCACTGTAACTTTTGAGGGGTTTTTGACCTATGTAGAAAGTTTCATGACTCTAGTTTATGTGATTTTCGACAAAACTTGCTGTGACGTACGGGCAAAGAGACGGACAGACGGACCGTTGGGACGGACAGACAGATCGCGATTTTAGTAGGGTTTTGTAAAAATACTTCCAATACCCTTAAAAATGGTCGGTTCTATGAAAACGTTTCCATGAAAAGTATTTATTATTTCCGTTGCTACTGAAATAGCAAATTGAGCTTGCTTTCTAATATTTGGGAGCGACCATTTTGTATGCATGCATTTAGTTTTGGATTTTCTAAAATATTTGTGTCTTACAGTCTCATAAACCAATGTGCCAAGTTTCTTTAAAATCAAAGTTTCACTCTAGACAGTGCAAAACTATAACATTTTCAGTGAAAATAGCAGCTTAAAAATATAAGGTTTGAAATCTCTGTTTTAGTTTTCATCTGATTTTGATAATTTTTTGCACAGTAGCACAACCATCTATAATACCAAGTTTCATCTTTATCCGTTGGAAAATGTGGCTACTAGAAGGCTACAAAAATCTGAAGAAAAAAAATGCAGAAGTGACCCGCCGCCATTTTAAAATTTGCGCATTAATGCCCACCAAAACGACAAGGTCTGTATCTAATTATATTCTATCTTGAAACTAAGTTTTATACACCTCGAATAAAAATTGTGACTTTTAATGCCTTTGAAATTTCGAGCTTCAACTAGCCACGATTTTGTTTTTTGAGACCTGACCTCCAGTTTTTTTACAGTGTTTTTTAGGTACTTGTAGTTTTTACTAAAGCAAAGAATCCCATCAAAATCGTTTAAACCGTTTGGTCACAACTACAATAACATATTTTTGCATGTTTTTCGACGTTTGAGCGGCCGCCATTTTGTTTCAGACTACTTGGCCTTAGATTTTTGAATGTGAGATTCATCACACAATTCAGTAGACCTCTACAAGAAGGAGCTATCGGAGCTATACTTTGCTCAGAATAGAAATCACAATTTTTCGCCTTAAATGGCCGCCATTTTGTTTCTGCTAAGCCGAATCAGCTGATTAAAAAATTTAACTGAGGTATTTACCCAAAACACTTGTCCTGAAAATTTAGTGAAAATGGAGCAAAATTGCTACCTCTAGGGTGGTCACAAATTTCGTTATATCCCGTACATACTATTTATATCCCTAAGCCATTGTCTTCATATACATTGTTGTGCCATGATTTTTCATTTGAGTTTACATGCAACAAGCAGGAAGCTCGTGGTTCTGATGTCGTATGGTTCGTGCATTATATTAAAACATTCTTATCGAAAAACAACCGGGACTAACTAGAGCTTTGAAACTTCGACGCGAGCATTTAAATAGATGTATTGTATATCTGTTTATATTTTCATAATTATGGAGACGTGACTCATGTTTGTATGTATGCTGATCGCATGCATTTGAGATGGATTTGGGCTTTCGGTTTCTTGTACCCATTCATAAGATGAATGAATGGGAATGATATGAAGGACAATATTTTTCCCATTACCAACGCATAGAAATATGTATTTGATACTTCAATTAATTTCCTTTGGGAGCATCGAAGTCTTTTATGCTTTAATTTTGGTTGCTGGGAGGAGGAAAAAGTTAAAATCATGCAAATATTTTCAAAAGTAAGAAATTAGCTTGTGAAAAACTTGGTGTAAAAAATCTGGTGGGGTGGCAAAGTATTATAAGAAATATTTTAATAACAAAAATACTAAAAATATATAATACTAACAAAAATACCACCAATATATGTGTAAAATATTTTCTTGATAATATTATTTTATTCTTCCATTACGTGTGAATAATGCGCAAATGATTTTTTTCATGGCGAACTGTTTTATTTTCTAATACAATTCGGGTTTTCACGAATTATTCAACAGAAGAATATATATGTTAAGTACTGATAAAGTTGAATCCAATGCGCGTACCTAGCAAAATGTTTTATTAATATGTGAAGGATAATCGTTCTAAAATGAAAATGTTTTTCCAATAAAACTCAGATTTGAGTCAGATATCGTTGTTTGTTTGTTATATATTTACAGGTAGGTTTTGTTGAGAGAAACTTACTTATTGCGGAGAGCACTATAAGTATAAAGTGAATTACTAACTAAAAATCTGCACATCATAAATTTTTATAAACATGTAAAGAGAGATTTCGTCAATCTCACATTTGCTGTTTACACACTACTCAGTGGTTACCACACAGAGATGATATTTTGTCGGCTTAAATAGCTCAAACAGTTAATTCAATATATACATTTTTAAGTTCTTTTCTGAACCATTAGGACCTGCCATTTTGAACTGGAGCGTTTGCTTTTTGATTATTTTTACATAAATCAGTCGTTTAGCCTCAACTGCTGTGCAGGATGTTATTCGAAGTTCACTGTTAACAGCACAAAAATTTCCGCTTTATATTGAAAATGGCTGCTAAAAATATTAATCTGTAAATATTCGACTTTTTCATTTGTCATCCGATTTGCATAATTTTTTGCCGGTTAAATCAACTTTCCTTAATAACTTACAAGTTTAATTTCAAGAATCTTCGGAATCTGTGGAGAAACATGGCTGCTAGACGGTTACAAAAATAAAAATTCTTTTTTAAGTCATCCTAAATATAATGCATGAATTCAAAATGGTGGCCCCCAACGTTCAGAAACCAAGCGCAATTTGCCTTTTTAGTAGCAACTAAAATGTTGAATATTTTTCATGGAAACATTTGACATGGCTTGAATCGGAAGAATTCATGCAATAGAATAATTTCTTTTCAACAGTGTTTGACTTTCAAAGTGGCGCCAATAACATGATTATTTGCTTTTAAAACTAAAGCTACCTACGAGAAATTCACCTTTTTTTGTGGTAGGAGGTGAAGGCGTTTACGCCCGCCGAGTCTGGCAGTGTGGGACTCCCATGGAGGATACCCTTGGACAACCCACTAAACACCTCCCCCGTCAATCTGAGAACCTAGCCTGGAACCGTTTGACACATTACTTCGGGCCAGGTCTCGTTTTGTTACGCCGTGGGGCGCCTTCAAGCTGGGGAGTCCCTTTCCCAGCGGGGGGAGAGGGGAAGAGGAAATGCCTGAAGAGCGATCCCCCAGCCCCAGCGCCTCCGGCTGCTGTGAGTCCCTTTTATATTTTAGGACTGCCCGAGCATAATGTGCCACCTGGTTCCATTTGTCAACCGATTCGAGCATCACCGCAACTATATTATCCGGGGTGAGCTCTCCCGTCTCCCTGTAGAGCTCCCTTCACAGCTTGACCCATTTTGTACACGCAAAAAATGTGTGACAGGCATTGTCCTCCTCTCCTGGGCAAAACCGACAATCGGGAGACCGTGACTTACCGATCTTGTGCAGGTAAGACTGAAAACACCCGTGCCCACTCAAAAGCTGGGTCAGATAGAAGTCAGTCTCACCATGCCTTCGATTAAGCCACGATCTCACATCCGGGATGAGGCACGCAGTCCACCTTCCCTTCGTGCAATTCACCCAAGACTGCTGCCAATCGTTGAGCGAGCGTTGTCTCTCCTCGCGGACAACTATCTCCCTCGCATCCTCGTTTCGGCGCAGGTAAATAGCGCGGCGCTCTCTAGCAAGGAGGGCGACAGGTATCACGCCTGCAATCACTCTCACCGCCAAGTCGAAAGACTGTTGGATACGAAGATGCAATTCTCAGTGCTCCTCTTCTCTGTACCTGTGCCAATGGTTTTCGGTATACCTCCTTGCTGAGAGCGTCGCCCCATACCTCTGCTCCGTACAGTAGCACTGACCCTACAGCACTCATCAAGAGGCGTCTTCTTGATGGGCTGGGTCCCCCTACGTTGGCGATTAGTCGACTCAGGACCGATATTCCCGAAGCAGCCTTCTCAGCCGTTGCCCTGATTTGCTCAGAGAAACTCATCTTCGAGTTGATCAGTGGCCCCAGGTACTTCACTGCTAGCTTCGATTCGATCTGTATGTCTCCAATACTGATCATCCTTACTCTAGGGATTCTCTCTTTTGCCATGATGACCACTTCGGTTTTCTCCAGTGCTAAACTCAGCCCGCGAGCAGTCATCCAGTCCCTCACTCGGCGCATTAGCATACCTAGCATAAGTTGCGCTTGTTCAACGGTGCGTCCGGCGACCAGAGCCGCAACATCATCCGCATAGCCGACCAAGTGCGACTCATCTGGCATCTCAAGTCTCAGTAGCCCGTCATAAGACACGCTCCACAGGTCCGGATCAAGGATAGATCCCTGGGCGTCACCTGATATAATTTCCATCCTTCGTTGGCCCTGTGTCGTGTCGTAGAGCAGGCTTCAGTCCTTTAGGTAGTTCCTCAAAAGCCGCATTAGATATTCTGGAACTTGAAAAGAGCTTTCCAGCGTGTCCAGAATATCCACCCATCTAGCGGAGTTGAAGGCATTCCTGACGTCGAGTGTCACCAACAGGACGATCCGTCGCTTGGTGCGACTATATGCCTCTGCTCTTTGGACCGCGTTCACCACCTCTGCAATCGCATCAATGGTAGAACATCCTGCTCTAAAGCCGTACTGCTGAGGAGATAGGTCTCCAGCAGCACGAATCGCATCAGTGAGTCTTCCCTTGATGAGTTTCTCTTGCTCTTTCCCAGCCGTGTCTAGCATGCATAACGGGCGGTATGCAGACGGCGATTCGGGATTTCCCTTCCCCTTGCTGATCAGCACGAGCCTCGCCACCTTCCATCGTACCGGGAAAACCCCGTCCCGTAGACAAGCGTTGAATGTGCTGAGCAGCAAGTCAGGACAATGGTGATAGACGAGCCGCAATACCTCAGCTGGAACACCATCTGGGCCTGGAGCCTTCCTCGCTTTCAGGGAGAGGATTGCCTCCTCCAGTTCTAGCTGTGTGAAGAGTGGGCACTCTACTGCTGTTTCACCATGGACAGCGTCAACACGGACGGGATAGGCGGGGAGAGTCCCCACACTATCGCGTCCATCTTTTCCGCGTCATGTATACAAGGCTTCCGTAGGGCACCAAGTTTCCCCATGACCAGCTTATAGCCAAGGCCCCACGGATCCTTGTTCACATTGTCCACTAGGTCTTGCCAGCAGCGAGCCTTGCTACTGTTGATCAGTTTGTGAAGGCATTTCCTGGCCGACTTATATGCTGCCACCTGGTTGCATGCCTCGTCACGGTTCCGCGCCCGTTGAGCCTCACGTCGAAGCTTGTGATACTCCCTCCGCTTTTCAGCCGGGGTCTTCAACGAGGCATAGAAGCGCAGCAAGCAGTCGTGATTATGCTCATAGTAGAGTTCACCACGTCTTGAGCTGCCAGTTCTTCCGTCCCCTCCGGAGCTCCCTGCAGCGGCTCACCTGCTGTGAGAACCTTGACGAGCCTCTCGACGTCCATTCTTCCAATGTTCCATCCAGTTGTAGAAGGCCGAGAGCACGGACGTCGGGAGATAGCATCACTTATCTCAAGCAGAATGCACTGGTGATCACTGGCTGAGTAGTCCTCTAATACTTTCGAGTTGCGTATCCTCCGTACTAAGGACTCCGAGGCGAATGTCACGTCCGGTATGGTTCCCTCACAGCCAATACGGCGGAAAGTCGTGTATTTCCGGAGTTTAGTACGACAAGGGCCTTCCTGGCCGCCATTTTCAGGATTCGTTTTCCCCGCGGATCCGTCTGAGGCATGCCCCATTTGATTGCTTTAGCAATGAAGTCGCCCCCCACCAACACTTTGCGCTCTGCGTTCGAGACAGCGCCCTCCAGAGCATTAAGCTTGGCTTGGAAAGATGATATCGACTCGTTAGGCGCTAGTTACACACTAAAGAAGGTGATCCCTGAGCACCGAACCCACACGAAACTATCCCCCCATCCACAACTTTCCGCTTGAAAGTCACTGTTTCGAATCCAGATAGCGGCAGTACCAGTTTCATTAGAGTACCATAATGCAGGACTTTTATTATGGTGTTGCTCACTCAGCAGCGAGAAATTCACCTTAAGTGATTAAATACGAAAAATGCAATTAATCCAATTGATAGTTGTTTCAATGAAAATAACAGCAACTTTGTTCTTTGCTAAATTAACAGAGAAAAAAAAGTATGAACATGTGTATCTAGCTGTATGTAATAAATAATCGGGTGAAACAATAAAGTAGTCTGTAACTATCAAGAATCTTACTTCTTTCCTTGGCTGCTGGAGTTAAAAGAAGTGAACATTATTTAGCGATATTCCAAGAAACCAGTTTTAACTCAAATTACCAAAACACATTTTAACTAACATTTTTAACTAACCAATAGGAGTAAGCTATACTAACACCAAACAGCAGGTACGGTAAAATTTAGCAACATATTATGAACAAAATAAAACGAATGCCATGATAAGATACATTACTTAATAGTAGCACTGCAACGTCGACGATGGATGGAGAATTCTACAGCAGCTCAAAATTTAGCCCAATGCTTCCTGCTAAGTGGAAAATTATGTTAAAAATTAGATAATACTAGCTCAAACACGTATTGGCGCGAAACAACGCCGCTGTACTTTACTTCGCAGAGTTTGACAGATTTTCGTCATGGTTGATAAAACAGTTTTCTAATAGTATACCTTGCAATGAATAGCCTTTACCCCTCTACTGACAGCTATAAAACATCATTAGGAATAATACATTATTAAAAATCCAAAAATTTTGCAATTCGTGTTACGGAAATGCGAATGATCGACGGCTTAGTTTTTACTGTAGCAACTGCTTTGCTTTTTCGATCAAGATAGAAAATAATTTCAGTAAAAGAACTAATCGTTAGAATTTTCAGGCCTATCAGATACATATAGCAGAATATAATTGTAAATGTTAAAATCGTTGCCTAAGCCATTGTCCTTATATCAAAGCTCGCGTAAGATGAGAAACCTTATGGCAGCAATTTGCATATGTATTAGTCGACCTACTATTGGACAAGCTTCCCTGACCTTTTAGCCAACTGCGGCATAATTAAACGCTTATATTGCGTAATATATACTATTTTTCGAATAAAAATGTACAAAACGCATTCTGTGGATGCTTAAAATTCACCTTGCGCTGTCCACTGTACTACTACATTTTCCAAGACAAGCAAATGAAGCACATGTCTTGCGCCTTCCACTGACAGCTAAGCTTTGAGAAGAAAACAAAGTAATATTCATTCATTTTGGTAGGTGATAAAAATTAAACGGGGATAAGAACTGAAATAATTTTCACTTCACTAGGTGCGCTGTTGTATTTTCCGTGGATCATCTCGATTTCACTGTGGAAATTGTCTCGAAACCGTACAAAACCTCAAATTTTCGTTGGCACCTTCACAAGTCGTCATATGCCGCCATGTAAGCTAGTGAGCAAAGTCGGCGTACTAGAGATCTACCGTACGTATTTTACTATCTTACGTAAGCTTTGCTTTATATACATAGTTTGCCATCATTTTCCATTTGGGTTTACCTGCAGACAAGAAGAAAGCCCATGGCACTGATGTCATATGGTTCATGTATTATATGAAAACATTCTTATCGAAAAACACAACCAGACTTCGAAGCTTAAACGTGAAAATTTGATTAAATGTATATCTATTTATAGTTTTATGAATATGGGGACGTGAACTTTTTTTGGTATGAATGTTGATCGCATGAATTTGAAATGGATTTGCGGCTTCGTGGATTTGTTGTCTTAATGAATTGGGACGATATGAAGAAGAATATTATGCCCATTGCCGACGTATTGAAATATTTTATATTTTGATCGATATTGATCGAAAAATTGTAGGAAAATTTCTCTAAGGACCAAAAAAGTATTTATATTTTAATTTTGGGTGTTATTTAATCCATTGGAAAAAGTTGAAGGGCATACAAATATGTTGTAAATTTATGAATTTGCGTGCGAAAAAAGTTCTAGTTTGAAAATCTAGAAAGAAGACAAATCATCATAAAAATATTTACCAACAAAAATACTCAAATTATATAATGGTAACATACATACTTAAAATATGTGTATCAAATATTTTCTTGATTTTTTTATTTCGTTCTTACATTATGTGCTTATTGTGCGCGAATGATTTGTTTTCTGGAAACGGGTTTGTTTTTAATCAAATTGATTTTTTACAAGCTATTCAACAATATAATAAATAATAGTTACATGCATCTTGATATGCATATCAACTGCATGCATTTAAGATTTTCTTCCAATCTTTCATCCAGATAAGGTTTAAACCAAAACAACTAGTTTTGAATCCTTCTAATGGGACATTTCCGGTTATAAGTACTGATAAACTCAAACGAAAAATAAGCGAGCGTTCTGAAAGGAAAACGTTTTCCAAATATAACTCAGCCTTGCCTCAGATATTGTTGTTTGCAAGTTATTTCTTCTGAGGTATATTTCTCGGGAGAAATTCACCTATTGCGTGGAGTACTTGATATGTATGTAAATAAATATATATATATATCTATATATATATATATATATATATATATATATATATATATATATATATATATACAACACACACACACACACACACACACACACACATATACATATATATATATATATATATATATATATATATATATATATATATATATATATATACATATATATACATATATATATATATAAATATATATATATATATATATATATATATATATATATATATATATATATATATCTATATATATATATATATATATATATATATATATATATATATATATATATATGAGCACTTCTTCTACTCCCCGCCAAAGTTGGTCGCGGCAGGTTCTTGGATTTTGTTCAAATTTGATGAAAAACACTCTCTGTAAATTTTTAGTCCCCTAGGGGTCCTAGGGCCCGAGCAGTGCCCTTCAGAAGGGCCAAAACCAGCTGTTTTTCACCCTTTTTTGACATGCTATATCTCGACATCCCGTACACGGATTTTAATTTAGCAGTGCTCATTTTTTAGATCTTGAATTCTAGTTTTCACAAAAAAAATTTCGGAACTCCCTCTTTAATGCCTTTTTATGGTGACCCATTGAGTGCGAACAAAAAATCGAAATTTTCACGTTTTTCAAATAGCTGGCAGAACTCAAAAAATCGATAAAAAGCATTTTACCAGATTTCATTTGAAAGATCTTAAGAAAATCTTCAAAATGACTTTTGAAAGAATAAAATCCATCGAGTGTTTCCTGAGATGTAGCATTTTTAAAATTTCCTTTTTCGTAAAAATCGCGGTTTTCTGCAATGTCAAACTGCTCGTACAAAAATCACAATAATTTAACAGAAGACAGTTCTAAGTATGCACAATAAGCTCCAATGGCGAGTATGGTGGAATTGAGGCTCTAAGTGGCTCATTTACGACCATCAAATTCGATAAAATTTAAGATTTTACGTCTCAGGTCCGACAAGGTGCTCGACTGTAGTTACTTTGTTTACTATATTATAATGCGCTAAGACGTTTCATACAATCAATCTTTCAAAAATATATGTCAAAACCTTCAATTTAAGCACTCATAAAACTTTTTAGACGGATTAGAAACTATGTTATGATCGTTTGAAAATGAGTTGATTATCTCTATCTAATTGCAGAACTTTCTTCATTCGCAGTTAAGCTGTTCAGAGGAGTAATGCACTTAAAAAATACATTCTCAGGACCTCCACAGTGAAACAGTAATAAGAGCAAGAAGAACAGTAAAGCCACAAGAGCTTTATTGATGTCTTATTTCTGTCTTATTGCTCTTGGTACAAAGACTTGGGGGAAACTGATGGAGTCAACAATAACTGGAAGAAACGTTCAGTTAGTTAGGTCGAATTAAAGACCTTCTATTAATCCACGTTATGAATTTTTCAAAGCTCGAGCTTTATCAAAGCCGCTAATAAACATTGTAGTTTTTGTAAAATACTTGTTTTTAGATTTTTTCACCTGCAGTGTTACGAATCACGGAAAAAGCTGTTTTTTCAGCTATTGATCAAACCGACGCAAATGTATAATTGTAGAACAACTTTTCCCCCCACTCCCCCAAACAAGAGCAATACGACAGCAAAAGACAGCAATACAGCTCTTGTTGCCACTTTATTGCTCTTCTTACTGTGGAGGCCCTTATTGTTCTAACTGTGGAGGCCCTTATTGTCGGTACACAGTTAACGAGCATAATCTTCTTGATAGTAAAAATCGCACTTCTAATATAAAAGATTAATGCTTAATACACGCAAATAGCTTATAGCCGTATATTATACCTTATAACTTACGTGAAGCATGTTCAATGTGAACTATTATTTTCACATGTATTATCCCACATTATTATTTTTATATTATTATTTTTATGTTACTATTAGCTAAGATTATTATTTCTCAAAACCTCTTTAACTTGCTCTAAGAGTAATGCTTTAACAGCGTCACGAATAGTCCGTGCTATTTCCGATTTTTAGGTCTTTGTAAAAAAATTTTTTACAAAGACCTACTAGTTTCCTGACCTGTTTGCCCGTCTGTCCGTGCGTCACAGCTGATTTCCTCAGAAACTATAGAGGCTAGAATGCTCAAACTTTATGAGAAGGTCAGAAGTGATGGTCTCTCAAAAGTTAAGGCCTTAACAAAAATTTAAATTGTATGGAATTACAACAACAATAACACGTGTTTATGGTTGATATAGGGTTTTCCAATAAGAGGTGTTATTTTGATATTAAAAGAAAAATGCTATTTTTTAATATAAATGATCGAATGTTTATTTCATTATAAAGAAGAAGATATCTCATTAATAGCAAAAACTAACATCAGGCAAATAACTACTACGACACGCTTACAGGACCATATCCTCTTCATGAAATTTTCCATAACCAAATCGCAAAGTGGCTGCCCTATGTCCTCGATAGCCTCACGAATTTCATCTTTGAGATCTTGAATTGACGCTGGGCTATTGGCGTAGACGTCCTCTATCACGTGGCTTCAAAGGAAGAAGTCGCAAGGTGTTAAATCACAAGATCTATTTAAAATAACACCTCTTATTGGAAAACCTATATATATTTAAAATTGACTTAGAGACTTTTATTTTCTTTCAATTTTCATGAAAATTTAAGGAAAAGTGTTTAACTTGAACATGCTCAATCGGTGGAGCATTCAGAAAAATAATTTAAGCTAGATTAAAATGGCGGCTGCACTGTGTTTATGAAGGAAACTGTGCATCTTTTGCATGAATTTGAACGATTTCATATCCAAGTATTGGATGAATAATTCAAGTTATCGATTCACGCCGTTAGAAAACTTGTTTCTAGCCTTAGGATGTTTACAAAGACCTTCTGGTAGGAGCACTCTCCTGCTTGCTCAACTTGTTTATAAATATTTCGAAGCCTTGAAGACATTTTCTGTAGTCAGTAGTTTTAATTTTATTCCATTTAACTGCCTCACAATGCCGCATAAAATTCAATTAACCGCAAATTTATTTGCTTAAAATAACCTTGTCTCTATTTATTCATTTATTCATTGATTTTTGTGTATGTTTCCTGAACGTAAACATTCGTTACTGTGCTCTCCTTACACCGCATTATTTTGTATCCACTGTTTTGTTTCCAAACTTTCGGAACATCAAGTCTGCAATACGCAACGATTTTCAGCTCGACCTTGTAGCCAGTGTTATTTGCGCCTTAAAGTAATAGCCTTCTTAGCGCTCACGCCAGAATTTAATTTAAAATCTTTTATTTGTCTGTAATTTATAATAAGTTTTCAATAAATTTTATTAACGGGATTGCGAAATAAACGAGAATAAAACAAAGACAAAAATTCAACAGGGCTCATTCCACGGAGTTTCACTGTAAATACTGAGATAAATCACTCTCCCTACTGCTATACGAAAAAGAATTGAATATAAAGACTCGTTTTTAATCCTAATGATCACTGACTAAAGTCTGTAAATTTGTCAAATTTTCATTAACTACACACAATAAATTAATTTTAAAAGTTTTCTTTGTGTAAACGCGAAGAAATAATTATTTTTTCAAATTTGCATGAACCGCACATAATAAAAGTTCTTTCAGAAGTTTTCTTCGTACATACGCGAAGAAATACTTATTATTTATTTATTTTATTTTCTTGAAATTTCTCGTGTCTCTATATGCTGAAAACAAAGTCTGAAAAGCTTGCAAATAAATGTCTCTAAACTTCCATATTACCAAATAAATATTTATTATTCGGGCGCCATTTGTCTATATATGCCAATGTTATAAAAGCTACTGTAACTTTCTTGTAACTTTCTGATAACGGTAACTTTTTAGGTATTAAGGCCCGTAAACGCTGTATTTTTTTACTGTATGCGCCTTTAATGCCTGTTTGTATCTGCAACCTAAGTTTATGTTTATCATATGATTTTTAGTTAATGTTTTCCATGTGTTCATCGTATGGATTTATTCAATATTTTTTAATTGTATGCCATAACTAAAAACTGTTAAAATTAATGGTATATATAAAGTATGAGAATAAAGGTGCAAATATACTCGGCCTAATATAAATTTGTTTAAAAGTGTAATTTCAATCATAAATGAAGTACCTCAAAAATGTGATGTTGGTGTTTTAACTGAAACTGAGTGCCATTTGGACAGTTATATTAATAGAAAAAATGTACATAAACTAGAAACATTATCTAAAGAAGATGTTTCACCGCTGAAATGAAGAATTTCAGATTACTATAAATGTGCCAATGGTACTATTTGTGATCATCATAAGTATTATTACCTTCATTGTTTCACTTAATTAAAGTATAAATGTTGTGATCCTTTTCAAAAGCATCAGAAGAATATTACTTGATATTAAAACTTGTAAAAACGTCCTTGAAAACTTATGTTTTAAAATAATACCTGGTGGTAAAATTTGTAAACCATGCAAGTCACAGTTGAATGATAAAATTGACTCAATTAAAAAGAACATAAGTGTGTCTGATCAAATGGATCCAGATCAAAGGAGTAGGGTTTCAGAAGTTAGAAAATCTGAAAGAATACCTAAAGCAAAAGTTTCTTCTAGTGATCACATAGAATTTGGAAGTCAAATTTCGACGTGTAGCAAAACAAGCACTTCGTCTGATTTTATAACTTTAAGTCAAGGCCAAAGTGCAGTAAACAGTATTTTAAACAGTCTTAATTTACCGAGTGTCACTTATCAACGATTGAATAAAGTGAAGCAAATACATGAAGCTGAAAGAATTCTACAAGACGTATGTGAGCATTTCTCCAAAGTACTAGGAAAAACAATTGTTGTTGATATTCCATTTCCTCAAAAAATTTCCACAAATGTTTTGGAGGATTCATTCACTTTAAGGGAATTCTCAAAAAATTTAAAAAAAAAGTCGAATCGTCCAAAACTACATACGAAAAACTACAGTATTTGGCATTATTACCAAAAGATTGGGATAGAAAAACAATTTTGTCACATTTTGATATAAGCGAATACACCTACAATTATTGAGTTTTAAAGATTCTATATTGTATTTGAAGTATGTGAAATTATGCTAGTTGTCAAAAACTACAATTTTCGTCAAATTATGAGTACTTATAATAAATTTATAATAAAGATTTTCCAGATAATATCAAATAATATGTAAGGAAGAAATACTCAAAAATGTCAGATGAAATGAAGCAGCTAATAAGCAATTATTTCTTAAATGATGAAAATGTGTACACTTATCCTGGGAAAAGAGATTCCGAATCTTATTGCAATGAACAGGGCAGACAAATTTTTAAACAGAAGAGACTCTTGTTGTACACATTACATGATTTGTATTTAAAATTTAAAAATGAATACGATGGACAGGAACAGATACCCTCATTTTCATTCTTTGCATCCTTGAAGCCTGAAGAATGTATACATGCTGGAGAGCCAGGTAGTCACACTATATGTGTTTGTGCTCAGCACCAAAATGTTAAGCTTAAGCTTCAGGCTCTTTCAAGAAAACTCAACTATAGAGATCTTTTGGTCGGTGCTGTTTGCAATGTTGATGTCGAAGACTGTATGGTTGGGAAGTGTGAAAAATGTCCAAAGCAATTAAGAGTGAAACGAACTCTATAGAAACTTGAAGAAGATCTTGACATACAGTTGACTAAAAATACAGTCAAATATAAGAATTGGGTGGACAAAAATAATTCTGCCTCTCTTGAAAATTTTGAGAAAAATGTTGAAGTTTTCAAAGAACAGCTATGCGAAGATATTAATGACAACATTACATCATTTTGTAGCAGAAATGCAAAAGCGATACTTGAATTATTGTAAAAATAACCTTAGTAATGATACTTGCATCATATTGATGGATTTTTCAGAAAATTACTCTTTCATTATACAGCAATCTGTCAATCATTTTATTATAACAATTCACAAGCAACTATTCATCCATTTTGTTTATATTTAAAAGATAAAGAAAGTGACACAATTACAAATGGAAATTACTGTGTAATAAGTGATACGAAGGATCACTATGCTTATACTGTAAATGTTTTCACTGCTAAATTAATGGACGTAATTAAAGGCAATATAGCTGGATTAAAAATGTTATTTATTTTTCTGATGGAGCACCTCAACAGTACAAAAACAAGTTGGGTAGACATACCTATGCTCATGTCAGAAGGATTTTGTACTCAACTTACAAAATGCAGTAACCAGCAACGAATAAAATCAAGAAACACGTCGTGTTCGTGGATCGTACTTTTATTAACAAAGTTGAAAGAATTTTGACTTCTGAGGTATTTGTTATAGTTATACCCATAAATATCTCGCTTGATAATTTTTTCAGATTTTTTAGATCATGGGTGTCCATTCGCGAGGGAGGAAACACATTTTTCATGTATTCCCCCCCCCCCCTGTGCCACAACTGAAGCAAAAACTGTCAGTTTTAGAACTGTTTTGAAAAGCTCTCATAAAGAACTTTCATTTGATACTCATATCGGCTACGTTTCATGAAATTTTTTTCAGGGGCCACTCCTCTGTACTGTAATCATCGATTCATGGCCTATTTTTTCGAATCCTAGAATAGTTACTAAGCCCTTTTGCTAGGAGTTCTCTCCTGCCTCTTCGACTTGTTTCAATTGTATGTACTCATCTTCATGATACCTATCATTCCTGAAATTTTCATGCAAATCCTAGCAAAGCTGTAGTGTCTAAGTCGGTAAAAAGCGCATATGGCTCCATAGCCATATGTTACCATAGTAATACAGGGCACGTTGTTCCATAGTAATACAGGAAAATTCAAATCGCTATAACTTCGTTAAATACTATTCGATCTTTAGGAAACTTTCAGAAATGATCAATATTATAAATTTTATTGAATTTAAAGGCACCGTTTGGATTTTATTCAAGAAAACATAAAACCTATAAACCATACTATTACTAACAAAGTTGAGTGAATTTCGACTTCTCATGTATTTGTTGTTATGGTGCTCATTAAGGCCTACATTCATGATTTTTTTCAGATTTTTCGGGTCAAAGGTGTCCAACCGCGAGGGGGGGGGGGGGGGGGGTACGCGAAAAGTTCGTACATTTCCCCTTCCCTTGCCCCCCTCGGTACTCATAAGGCAATCTTAAGACTTGTTTTGAAAAGATCTCATTGAGACCTTTACAATGACACCTTACTCGACTACCAATGGTGAAACAATTTTTTTGAGGGGTCACCTCCCTATATGAGGAGACCCCCTTAAACCCCTTTTAAAAAATTTTCCACCCCTGAACTTTTAAGAAGTCACCACTTCTGACCTTTCCACAAAGTTTCATGGCTGTAGCCTCTATATTTTCGGAGAAAAAGTGCTGTGACATACAGACGGACGGACGGACAGACGGCCACAGGTCGTGATTGCAATAGGGTTTTGTATTTTAGTACAAAACCCTAACAAGTAATTAATTTTTCTTTATAAATAATAATCCTGCATGATTTAAATTCTTAGTCTTAAATGCTTACCATCGAATGATCTCACTCTTTTATCATTTTATTAGAAATCACCTAGCTAACATAATGGCTCATGAAAAAGATTTTTCTATAAAAGTTTCTTCGTACAATTTTTTCGCTACTAGTCACGGAAAATCTCCAATTGGTGGTAGCCTAAAGAGACAAGTTATGCGTCACTGCATAAGATCATCACCGGAGGCACAAATAACAAATGCACGTAAAATGTACAAGTACGCAGTCGAAGAAGTTCAAACAATCAAGTAATCATAAATTATACGAAAGCTTTTATTTAAGGATGTTGTATTATTATAGTGAAAAAGTCTAATATACCATATTTTATATTTCATTCAATCCAATGTGAAATTAATTTTTTTTATCTCCAAAAATGTATATCATACGAATTTATCTAATTTATTTTGATTGGTTTTTTTGAAAAGTAAGCACAGTTATTTCAGAATCTAAAATATAATTCTAATATTAATACATCATCCTTCGTAACATTTATAAATATAGGAATGGTATAATTTATATGTGTTAATTATTGAACAATTTATTACAGAACATTATTGGTGTCACATAAAGCCGTACAAAAATATTAACGACGATTAAAAAAGAGATTCAACACTGTTAAAACATTCCAGAATACTCGAATAAGTCATTGCTACATACCAAAAGAAGACAATAAAATGATATTAAAAGTAACATCGTTTTCTACGAATGAACCAACGGTCAATGTTGACCTCTAATATACCTTGAAAAATAAACTATTTTAACTTTTGAATTTTATCACTTCATATAAAATGCAATGTTTGTAATTTAATTAATTTAAAAAAAACAAATTTTTCATACTTTTCTCTACACAAAGACTCTTTAATTGTATGGACGATCTTAACCTTTGAAAAAGTTTTTCCGTGTTATGTGATCTTGGCTAACTGTAATGATAATGTTCGGTCTCACAACTTCAGATACAACCAAATGTGTACCCATTTTTATTATTTTTAGGAACAACCTAACTGCGAATGAAGAAAGTTCTGCAATTGGATAGAGACGAACAGCATCAAAATTCTCAAAATGGAATACTGCATGATACGCGGTTCACTGATTTGATACCTTGATAATCAACACATTTTCAAACGATCATAACATAGTTTCTAATCCGTCTAAAAAGTTTTATGAGTGCTTAAATTGAAGGTTTTGATATATATTTTTGAAAGATTGATTGTATGAAACGTCTTAGTGCATTATAATATAGTAAACAAAGTAACTGCAGTCGAGCACCTTGTCGGACCTGAGACGTAAAATCTTAAATTTAATCGATTTTGATGGTCGTAAATGAGCCACTTAGAGCCTCAATTCCACCATACTCGTCATTGGAGCTTATTGTGCATACTTAGAACTGTCTTCTGTTAAATTATTGTGAGCTTAGGAATTCAAAGATTTTTGTACGAGCAGTTTGAAATTGCAGAAAACCGCGATTTTTACGAAAAAGGCAATTTTTAAAATGCTACATCTCAGGAAACACTCGATGGATTTTAATCTTTCAAAAGGCATTTTGAAGATTTTTTTAAGATCTTTCAAATGAAATTTGGTAAAATGCTTTTTATTGATTTTTCGAGCTCTGGCAGCTATTTGAAAAACGTGAAATTTCGATTTTTGTTCGCACTCAATGGGCCACCATAACAAGTTGAAGTAGCAGGAGGATGCTCCTGCCAGAAGGGTATTGTATAACAATTGATTAATCAAACAATATATCCTGCATATCAAAACTTGACTAACATACAGATTCCATAAATTGCGTTCGAAAAATTATTATGGCTATTATGATTTTAAACTCGCCACTATTTTGTTTCAAGTGTTTTGACTCCGTCGTTTGATTAGTCATGATAACACATGAATATTACAAACCATTTTTTTCAATTTTTATCAAGATTCCTACATATTTGTAGTGTCTAGGTCCGTTGCAAGCGTGCATCTCCCTAGTATCACGTGTTAATGTTGTTGTAATTGTTAGATATTCAATCGGCTGCAACTTAGCTGTTTATTGTTCAGAAAACTTAAATTATAGATTTTGGGAAATTTAAGGGTCCCATCTTGCTTTTATAGACAAAAAAACAAAATTTATAAAATGTACTATTATTAACAAAGTTGATCGAATTTCGACTTCTAAGCTATTTGTTGCCCTTGTCAAGGAAAAATTGTCAGTTTAAGTACTGTTTTGAAAAGCTCTTATTAAGAACTTTCATATGATATTCATATCGGCTACCTTTGATAAAATTTTTTGCTCAGCGGCCACTCCTTTGTACTGTAATCATCGATTCATGGCCTATTTTTTCGAATCCTAGAATGGTCACAAAGCCCATTTGCTAGGAGCTCTCTCCTGCCTCTTCGACTTGTTTCACCCATGAGTATTAATTGTAGGTACTCATCTTCAGGCATTAATTAAATTGAATCAAGTGTTCAAAGCATGCGCCTTAAACGTTGAAGTTGGGGCAAAATACATCAAAATTATTCAATCTTCGCATTTAAAACAGCCACTATTTTGCTTTACGATTACTCATACCGCTAGCTGAGCCAATTTTCAAAGAAATTCATGATACCTATCATTCCTGAAATTTTCATGCAAATCCTAGCAAAGCTGTAGTGCCTAAGTCGGTAATAAGCGCATATTGTTCCATAGCCATATGTTTCCATAGTAATACAGCGCATATTGTTCCATAGTAATACAGGAAAATTCAAATCACTATAACTTCATTAAGTGCATTCGATCTTTATGAAATTTGAAGGACAGATTTATCTTATAAATAATCATCTGTGTACTGAATTTCATTAAATTTAAGGGCACCGTTAAGATTTTATTCAAGAAAACATAAAATCAATAAATCATAATATTACTAACAAGGTTGAGTGAATTTCGACTTCTCATGTATTTGTTGTTGTTGTACTTAAAAAGGCCTACATTCATTGTTTTTTGCAGATTTTTCGGGTCAAAGGTGTCCAATCGCGAGGGGGGTTAACAAATTTTTCGTACATTTCCCCTTCCCTTGCACCACTCGAAGCAAACTTTGTCACTTTAAGACCTGTTTTGAAAAGTTTGCACTACGACCTTTCATTTGATACCCATATTGCCTACATGCGATGAAAACATTTTTTTCAGGGGTAACTCCCCTATATGGGGAGACACCCCTTAAAGACCTTCTAAATTTTTTTTGTGATGAAACTTTGAAGAGGGCATCACTTTGCACCAACTTACAAAATCTTATGTTCCTAGCCCATGTAGTTTGCGAGAAAAAGTGGTGACGGACGGACAGACGGACAGACAGGACGCGATTTTAGTAGGGTATTGTAAAATGATTTTACAATACCCTAAAAAGGCCTTAACAGAGGGATTTCTGAAATTTTTTTTTTGAAAACTAGAATTCAAGACCTAATCAAGTTGGGTTGACAGACCTATGCTCATGTTAGAAGGGTTTTGTACTCAACTTACAAAATGCAGTAACCAGCAAAGAATAAAATCAAGAAACACGTCATGTTCGAGGGTCATACTATTATTAACAAAGTTGAAAGAATTTTGACTTCTGAGGTATTTGTTAAAGTTATACCCATAAATATCTCGCTTGATAATTTTTTTCAGATTTTTTAGATCACGGGTGTCCATTCGCGAGGGAGGAAATACATTTTTCATGTATTTCCCCCCCCCCCCCCTGTGCCACAACTGAAGCAAAAACTGTCAGTTTAAGAACTGCTTTGAAAAGCTCTCATAGAGAACTTTCATTTGATACTCATATC
>OZ017739.1:207645978-207745978 GCA_963969285.1 Odontomyia ornata
ATAGTACTCTTAGTCGTGCTCAGGTGTTTTGATGGCATAAAGAGTTTAAGGAGGAGTGTGGAAGCATGGCAGACGAGGCGCGGAGCGGAGGACCAGTCAAGATGCAGACTGCCGCGAATGCGAAGCGTGTGCGCGCCCTAATCCATGAAGATCGGCGTTTAACAGTTCAAATGTTAGCCTCGGAACTATGTATGAACCGTGAAACAGTCAGGCAAGTTTTAACCGACAATTTTGGGAAGAAAAAGTTGTGCGTGAAGATGGTTCCAAAGAACCTTTCTGAGGAGCAAAAGCAGCATGAATGACTGTCGCAGAAGACTGTTTGGAACAAGTGAAGAACGATCCCACGCAGCTTGATCGAGTTATTACAGGCAATGAGAGCTAATCTTTGTTCCCTGGAACAAAACCAGTGGTCAAAGATCCCATTTTGATTCGATTACGGATATTCAGGTGGCTGTGACGAGGGTACTCGCGGACATCTCAGTCGAAGCGTTCGAGAAATGTTACGAAGCACGAAAAATGCGCTGGAATCGTTGTATAGCTACTCAAGGGGACTATTTTTAAGGGAATGGCATAATTGTAGAATAATTTTTAAATATACGGTTTTCATGGAATCAGTCTCATAACTTAATTGTCACACTCCGTAAATCAAGAGAATGCGGTGGATGGGTAAGCAATTCAAAGCCCAATTCATTCAATTTTGCCATCGTTTTCATCAATTTGTGATACAGTACATTGTCTGGGTGAAACAACACTTTCGTCATTTTACAAAACCTTACTAAAATCGCGTCCTGTCTGTCGGTCTGCCCATCCGTCCATCCGTTCGTGTGTCACACCTCTTTTTCTCGCAAACTACATAAACTAGAAACATGAAATTTTGTAGGTAGATGCAAAATGACGCGTTCTTTAAAATTTTACCACAATAAGAAATTTAATGGTGTTTGTGGGGGGGTCTCTCCATATAGGGGAGTGGCCCCTGAAAAAAAAATTTCATTGCATATAGGCAATAGGAGTATCAAATGAAAGGCCTTGATGAGCACTTTTCAAAACAAGTCTTCAAATGACAAATTTTGTTTTTAAGGGGTGCAGGGGAAGGAAAATGTAAGAAAATTTTGTTTCTCCCCCCTCCCAGCTTTGACCCGAAAAAACTGAAAAAAAACACAGAGGTGAGACTTTAAGAGTACAAGGACAACAATGACCTCAGAAGTCGAAATTCGATTAACTTTGTTAATAATAGAATATATAATAAATTTTATATTTTGGCCTATAAAATGAAAATGGAACCCTTAAATTTCTCAAAAGCTACAACTTAAGTTTTTTGAAAGTAATTGTATGTATTCTGAAAATTTCACAATAATTGAACAATAAACAGCTAAGTTACAGCCGATTGCATATTTAACAATTACAACATTAACACGTGATACTAGGGAGATACAAGTTCGTAACGGACCTGAATACTTCAAATATGTAGGAACTATGATGAAAATTTTAGAAATGGTTTATAAGATTGATGTGCTATCATGGCTAACTAAGCGGTGGGGTCAAAGTATTTGAAACGAAATGGTGGTGAAGTTAAAAACAAAATAACCATAATAATTTTTCGAACTCAATTTATGAAATTTGTATATTAGTCAAGTTTTAATATGCAGAATATACTGTTTGATTTACTAATTGTTTTACAAACCTCTTCTGGCAAGAGCACTCTTCTGCTACTTCTTCTTGTTTCTTATGCAAATGCGTTTCTTTGTGATTTCAGCCTTCAATCAATCGAAAATTGTACAGTAAAAGTTGCTGTTGATGGTGGTTCCTTTTTAGAGATAGACGATAAATATGATTCCATTCACACCTCAAAATATAGACGCCATCACCTTACTGGCCGACTTTTGCATCTTTGCTCGGTTTGGCTTCGGTTTGTTGACTGCTGCCCACTCAGCTGACTGTCTTTTGGATTCTGGTATGTTTTAATGCAGCCATGTTTCATCTTTTGTCCCATATCGATGATAGAATTTGATTTTATTGTAGTTTAACAGCGCCAAACACTCTTTCAAAAGATCAATGAGTTGGTGTTTTTGTTCGGCTGTGAGCTCACTTGGTACTCACTTTGCACAGAGCTTTCGCATACCCAAATATTCGTACAAAATGGTTAAAATACTACCATTGGATTCCTTTATAATGTCAGCTAGCTCGTGCACTTTCAATTTGCGATCGTTCATAACCAATTTGTGGATTTTTTTAATGATTTCTGGAATAACAGCGGCATTTGGGGATCCACTGCGCTCTATATCATTTGTGCCGGTACAACCGCGCTTAAACTCAGAAATGCACGTCTTCACCATTTGCCTCAATGAAACGGAGTCCAGACAGTGTTTACCAAGCCATTATTTGGTTTTCACTGTATTTTTTCCATCAATAAGTAATGCTTTATGAAAACTCGAAATTCCCTTCTTATTGTTTTTTTTTTTTGTCAATAACAAAGGTTGCTTAGCACAAAATGCTATTACTCACGAATCAATAGTCCAATTGCTACCAAATTTATACACGTATCGTTGAAAGATTAGTACTAATAAAATATTATATGGAAAAAACTCTAGTAACACCATCTACATATGTGCATCTACGTGAAGATATTGTCGCGTGTTATGGTTCGCGGCCAATAGTTTTAATATTCCGGGAAAGTGAAAACGCACTGTATTTTAAATTAAGTTAAAAGAGTTTATTTACTAAGAATGCACAATAATTGATTTCACTATTTTACAACTTGTCTATCAATTTTTCACTTCATTGTTTATCACTTCACAATCAAAGTCGCTTTTAATTCGCACTCCACGATATCGCAGTTTTACTATATCGCAGTTGTAATAATCCCCCTATTCATTCAGCTCGCCTTTATACTTTATAGTATTTCTAGTCATTCAATCCATTTCTTGTACATTGGCGAACTACCTGGAATATTCGAGCAGTTTAATGAATGGGCAGTGACGTCACTTTCAGATGTTGATCATGCTTGGTGGGTTTTCAAGTACATTTTTTCGTTGATCATGATGTTCTTAATAGTTGTGAAAACAATTGCAACAGTAGCTCGCAAAATTAGTTGTACATGTAACACTGCCCCCACCTCAGTTCTTTTCTCCCCGAAAAGATGTGTCACCAGTTGTAGTCAATTCTTCCTGGATGTAATATGGGGCACGATGGTCCAGGTGCACGATTTTCATTTTGGCTCTCAGCTTGAGGTGTTCTTGTTTGCGATATATGACGTCGTTGATTCGCTTTGCAGCTCGGTATGGTCCCTCCCAATTGTGCTGCAACTTTGGAGACTTACGCTTCCACCGTTGTGGGTTAAATAGCCACACCAAGTCAAATTGCTGAAAGCCAGTAGAGTTTGCCTTTAGATCATACCTGGTATTCATGCGGTCAGTAGCCGATTCGAGGTGTTTTCGCACTGTCCGATGTATTCGGTTCAACCGTTGTCTTAGCTCACTTGCGTACTCCGAGATCGTTTGGGGTTTCTCAGGGGGTGTCCCGAACTTTATATCAGCTGGCAGACGAATCGTCTTTCCAAAAATGACTTTGGCTGGGGCTTGGCCCGTCGATGCATGTTCGGCAGCTCTGTACGCCATCAAAAATAGTGGAATGTGTCGATCCCAGTCCCTTTGGTTCTCGTCAACCATCTTGGCCAGGTGTTTATTGAGTGTGCCGTTGAAACGTTCGACCATTCCACCGGAATGGGGATGCAGTGGTATTGTCCTTGTTCTCCGTATTCCCAGCAGCTCGCACATTTTGCCAAAAATAAGTGACTCAAAGTTTCGGCCTTGATCCGAATGTAATTCACAAGGTACGCCGTACCTACTGACCCAATTTAACACTAGCTGTTCGGCTACAGTAGTTTCTTCCTGGTTGGGAATGGGGTAGACCTTGGGCCACTTGCTGAAATAATCACCCATAACCAGCGTGTATCAATTACCCCATTCGGATTCAGGAAAGGGTCCTGCGATGTCAACAGCAATCCTTTCAAACGGTACCTTCACGTTGTAGGTTTGCATTTGTCCTCTCAGTCGTCACTTTGGCCCTTTGATGGAAGCGCAAATTGTGCATCTGTGACGTCAGTCGTCTACGTCTTCTCCCGCGTGGAGCCAGTAGATCCTTTCCCGCAATTTCGCTAAGGACTTGTTAACACCAAGGTGGCCTTCCGAGGATCCTCCGTGCATTTCCTTAACCACATCGCAGATTCGGCTTTTGTAAAGTATAGTTCGCATTCTTTAAGAGCTGCCATCCACCATTTCCGCTTGAGTACGCCACTCTCCACCTGAAGGGAGTTCCATTGTGCCCAATAACTTTTCAGGGTTGCGCTATGCATCGAAAAGTCCTTCCACTGACTTGTCTCCTTCCATACGAGCAATGGTCCGATGTCTTCATCGGCTAGCTAGGCATTTCGAATCTCCTCCGATGACCAACCCTCAGGGCGTCAGCATTTCCATCAATTCCGCCCTTGTGAAGTAGTTGTTGTCTCACTAGATCTGGTCTGCAAATCGATCGTGTTGCACCAGTGTCGCTTGTTATGGTGCAATGTTCTTCGTCAACTTGACCCGTAAGGCATAAGTCTGCTTCTCCACGATGTAGTCTTGACACGGTGATGGGGTTGCCAGGGACGTTGCTTGTCTTAGCCAACGTCCGCCCGACGAATTTGGCCCCCCAGTTTGATGGGCTTCCATTCTAGGCTCCTGACTCGGTCTGGATCTCCTCCACTCTGAATAATAGCTCGGTTTTCTTCACTTCTTGCAGTCTCGTTGCAGGTGCCCCTTCTCACCACAATTCCAACATCTAGGTGCACCGTTTATCTGCCACTCTCACTCAATTTTCACGCGCTCCCACCTGCACTCGCCTGCCACTACCTCGCGAGCCCGGGTGGTGGTACGAGTCACATTTTTCGCTGCCTCAAAGTTCAGACTATAAGCTGATGCGTCCTTAACCGTTTGCTTTTGAGCTAAACGCATCACTAGTTGCAATTCATGGTCCTTTAATCCGCAGATGAATGCTTCTCTTGCTGCGTCATGTCGATGTTGTGGATCGTAAGCTAGGTAAGCCAAAAGTGCCAGTCGCTAAATGTCTTGGGCTAGCTGTTGCAAGATTTTGCCAGGCTTTTGCATCCGATGCCGTAGCGATGACCGATAAATCTGGTTCAGATTATCGCCTTCATAATGCATATTGAGAGCATTCATTATAGCAGCCGGGTTTGAGTGCAACTCAACGGGTATAGTCTGCAAAAACTCGGCAGCTGGGCCTCTTAGAGCGAGAAATAATATTGCTTCCACATTTCTAGATGAGCTTTGCGCTGCGGTCGTAAGCGGGGCTGTTGGGGTGGTTACTACTGCCTTCGTTGCATCCAATTCCTTTTTCACTTTTTCCATCTCATGGTTGATTCTCTCCTTGACCTGGCTGACCTTTCCCTCCACCTGGTCAACCTTTGCCTCGACACCTTTAATTTGTTTGTTCAGACTACCGACCTCCACTTTTATGTCGGTGGACTATTTCTCCAGCTTTTGTGTGATGTCTGCCTTGATTTCAATCGTTTGTTGGTCCAGCTACGCTGATTGTTCATTTAGCTTTGATGATTGTTCATTTAGCTTCGCAGTTAAATTGGATGACTGTTCATTCAGCTGTGCTTACTGTTCATTTATCTTCGCTGATTGTTCATTTAGCTTTGCAGTTAAATTGAAAGACTGTTGTCACTGCTCTTGCTGCATCAGCATCAACATTTGCATCAGCGCATTTTCGGGTTCCTCTGATTTTTGTGTTTCTGCTTCTCCACCTTCTGCGCCTTTCTCCGCATCTGAGGGCTCACCCACCATGGTCAATTCATTAATGTTAGCTAAGTGGTATTTTTATTATTTGAGCTTATATTTTTTTCCACCAGTTTCCACGTTACATTTCACTATTGTGCACTTTAAAAATGTTTAAACGTTTTTCCTTTTTCTCACTTCTTGACAACACTTTCGCGTGTTGTAGTTTGCGACCAATAATTTTAATGTTCCGGGAAAGTGAAAACGCACTGTATTTTAAATTAAGTTAAAAGAGTTTATTTACTAAGAATGCACAATAATTGATTTCACTATTTTACAACTTGTCTATCAATTTTCACTTCAACTGTTTATTACTTCACAATCAATATCGCTTTTAATTCGCACTCCACACTATAGCAGTTTTACTATATCGCAGTTGTAATAATCCCCCCATTCATTCAGCTCGCCTTTATTCTTTATAGTATCTCTAGTCATTCAATCCATTTCTAATACATTGACGAACTATCTGGAATATTCGAGCAATACTGAATGGGCAGTGACGTCACTTTCAGATGTTGATCATGCTTGGTGGGTTTTGAAGTACATTCTTTTGTTGATCATGATGTTCTTAATAGTTGTGAAAACAATTGCAACAGTAGCTCGCAGAATAAGTTGTACATGTAACAATATTCTTTTTCATAACATTCCCATTCATTCATCTGATGAATGAGCTTCCAAAACCAAAAGCGCAAATTCATCTCAAATGCATGCGATGAACATGCATACAAACATGAGTCACGTCTTCATATCTATGAAAATACAATATAAACAGATATACTTGTATGTCTATGAAAATGATTACATCGAAGTTTCTTCTTCAAATATTGTAAGAACTAATACTAAATCTATTCGTAATTAATTATAAAACTAAATATGATCAATTTAATGTTATTATTTAACTTTCAATTGAATTTTTATGTGACTAATAATCTTAAAATACTAACTTGGAGTGCCGCAAGCATTTATGTTCAAAGCTATATTATCATGGAAAGATGGCTTCTTCTTCTTCTTCTTTGTAGCACTAAAGCCCCTCTCGGGCCTTCGCTTAGAGATAGTTAGAGTATCTCAGTTTCATGACTATATTAATTTTTTCGAAAGTTGGTTTGGTCAGTAGGCCACATTCTGTACAATACTTATCAAAAGATACTAATATTTTAATTTACTACCCTAATGAGCTTATATTTTATTCCCCGTGCAGAATTAGCTTGAGTCTTGATTTTCTGTAAAGTGATAAAAACATTAACTTACCTGAAACAACGGTAATGCAAGCCCTACCATCTCCTTTTTTCCGTAGAGCTCTATTACAGTATAAACAAGTTGGGTATACAGAACTAGGCTCACATCAGAGCGGTTTTGTACTCAACCTATTATATACAGATATGTAGAATGATTTAATTTAAGAAAAACAGCCATAATATACGCAATCAGCATTATATATTCTTGCTTTAGAAGGGTTTCGTTTTAACCGGCCAACATTTTGTTCCAATATTCCTGGAACCATCGGCTGAGCGGAATCTTAAATATATATAAGGTAATTTTTCCCAGAGAAATTTACCTATTGCGGAGAGTACTACATATACTCGTATATTAATATATATATATATATATATATATATATATATATATATATATATATATATATATATATATATATATAAATATATTGTGATATGTTCACACAATTCTGCGAACAACTGTCGCAATTGTTGTCACTACCAAAAAAAGTATACAAATGCCGTCAAAATCGTGTGCTCGAAAGCACAAGAATGGACCAAGTAGATTAATGATCAATATCTGAAAGTAAACAAGTTATGTCACTGCGTGTATTCAGAATTTCTCGAATATTCTAGGAAGTTCTCCTCAGCACATTCGCCAAGATACGAGAAATAGATTGAATTACTAGAGACCCTATATAAAGCCAAGTTGAATGGATGGGTGATATAGTAAAACTGCGGTAAGACTAGAGCATGAATTGTAGAAAGATTGATTGATAGCTAAGCAAATTGAATCTGAATTGAATTTTGACTTCACGTGTATTTGTTGTTGTTGTGCTCATAAAGGCTTCTATCCAAAATTTTTTCAGATTTTTCCAATGAAAGGTGGGGGGGGGGGGGGTACGCGAAAAGTTCGTGCCTCATCCCTACCCTTGCCTTCCATGTGACCGATAAGGTAATTTTAAAACTCGTTTTGAAAAGGTTTCGTGAAGGCCTTTCTGATGACATCCTATTCGACTAACAATGGTGAAAACACTTCCCATAAGGGGAGACTCTTTTAAACCCCATTGAAAAATTTTTCCGCCACAAACCTTTCAAGAAGTCACCACTTCTGACCTTTTCGCAAAGTTTCATGGCTGTAGCTTCTAGAGTTTTGTAGAAAAACTGCTGTGACATGTAAACGGACACAGGTCGTGATTGCAATAGAGTTTTGTATTTTAGTAGAAAACCCTAAAAAGATTAGAAAGATAGACATCCTGATAAAACGGCAGAAAGAATGGAAAACAACTTTACCTAGCAAATTCAAAAACTTTCAATAGTACCCAACAACATCCAGCATAACTATTTACAAGAAACCGGAGTCAATAAGGAAGAAGATGGTAGAACCCAAGGGGTCATTGCTCCTTAGCTTATTTTTTGTATGCAATGCAGGAATGGTACATTCAAAGCCCATGATTGCTAACAAAGTGTTTAGCCAGAGACGGGAATTATATTTCCAACACGTTGAGAAAATAGCTCGTGTGAGCAGCGAATGAAGAATACTGGTCTACTCTCTGCAGAAAAACAGAAAGCAATCTTGGTAGCGGTCTCATAACTGGCCAATTTGAACAGATTTCAGGGTATTAGATTCATAATACGTAAATGAGGTGGCGGCAACTATCTAATGAACAAAATTTGTTAAAGTTTATAAGGAATAAGACTCACATAGTAGATTTTAAAATCAAAATAATGAAATCGTACCAATGTAATACAGAGAATAAGCTCACGGAAATTTATGAAAAACTTTAATACTATGTGAACCGAATGAGTCGAAACCGTTCTGCTAGTTTTCACAGAAAAATAATGCAAACGCAAACTACATCGAATTCAAGGAGCAATTATTGACGTACTTGCTGACACACATCATGGAAAAACGAAAATAGATTGATTTATGGCTTCAAATCAGCCGTTCGCTAAAAAGAAGTTGACGGAGACTACATCGACTGAATTCGCAGAGCCGTAGGAGGAGATCAATCCTGAAGGCCTAGTCCCACCTTGGGCTATCGTGGCATAAATAATGGTGACATTGACCAAATTCGCATAAATGGGTTAGGCTTATTATCAATTCAATCCAACCACATGATCAAATACGACCTATTCACAATTACTGAAGATGACCTCAAATGAAGCAATTTCAAGACATCCTTTATTGGGTCGAGTATCTTAGCATCACTGCCATTTGACAATAATCAATTCTTCTTAGCTGCACTAAAGCTCCTTTCGGGCCTTTACTACTTACAACAAGCGCCTCCAACTGTCTTGCTCCATTATAGGCGTCCTGCAATTTCAAAATCCAAGAAGCTACGAACTATCTTCGTCGTCTCAGTTTCTTCGTTGGTCTCCGCCTTTCAGTTTTCCAACGAATTCTTTTCTTGGGTATTCGTTGTTCGTTCATATGATTAACATAGGCAGCCCATTGCAGCTGCCGCTGTCGAACAATCGTTGAAACCTTCAGTTCGTAAAAATCTGTCCGTCCATTCTGCCGTGTGTCACACCAATTTTTCTCGCAAACTACTTAAGCTAGATATATCAAATTTCGTATGTAGGTGTAAAGTGGTGTGCTCTTCAAAATTTAATGGAAAAAAAAAATTATAAGGTATTTAAGAAAGGTCTCCGCATATAGGGGAGTGGCCCCAGAAAAAAAATTTCATCAAAGGTAGCCGATATGGGTATCAAATGAAAGGTCTGAATGCGAGATTTTCAAAATAGGGCTTAGACGTTTTTTGCTTCGAGGGGCGCATAGGGAACAATTTGTGTCCCCCCTTGCGATCGGACACCTGTGATCTGAAAAATCTGAAAAAAGTATGGAGGTTGGTGTTCATGAGTACAGCAAGAAAAAATACCTTAGAAGTCAAAATTTGCTGTGTAAATAATATTATGACCTTCGAATTTCATACTTTCATACTCGATAACCTTGAACTAAATGAAATCTGATTTTAAGTAGTTTTACAAAAGGTCCTACTACTCTATAAGTTTTAAATAAATCGAATCATATTCACGGAAGTTATAGCCATTTAAAATTTCTCCAAATATAACAACCATAACACATGATATTTTATGGACTTTCCACCGAATCAGACACTGCAGTTTTAGTTTGATCTTCTTGAAATTTTCAAATAAGATCAATAGCATAAATACGAGGGTGGTTCAAATATGATCGAGACAAATGCTCTGACTTGTTTATTTACTATCGAAAAAATTTACAGTTTTTTTTCGGTACTCCCCCTTACAAGTTACGCATTTTGTCCACATTTCCGGAAGCTTTTTATGCTAGTATCGAAGAATTCCTGGGACCGTGTACGCACGAACTCCTCTACTTCGTCGTCGGTGTTGAATCGTTGACCTCCAAGGGCTTCTTTCAGTGGTCCAAACATGTGGTAGTCGCAGAGTGATTAATCCAGACTGTATAGGGGTGTTCCAGTACCTCTCACTCCAATTCCGATATCGTATTGAGCGTGAGATGCGCGGTATAAGGGCGTGGTTATCCTGGAGAAGAATGGTACTTTGTGCTGTGATGCTCCTCCGTTTCGTGTGTTATTTTGCGATATTGAAGGTGTTCGTGGATAATAGACTCTGCACTACCAATATAGATGCTGAGCTCAGCCGAAATGTCTTGAGCATTCATCCAACGGTCCTCTAAAATGAGTTGTTCTTCGCGGCAAATGTTGTCGGGTGTGTTTTCGTTCGCGTTCGACGATCATGCGGCTCATTCTCGACGGTTTCGTGACTATCCTTGAATGCTTTGGCAGGCACTCACTACTAAACTGATCTCGCAAACGCCGAAATAATTTCCATGTTTTTAACGCCTTCCCACACTAAAAAAAAAATTCCTGTTGGCAGCACCAGCCGGAAAGGTAAATTTCTCATACGTAGAGTAAGGGCTCAAAAAAGAATTTGGCTTACCTACTACTAGACTCCTTACTTCAATTTTTGTAGTACCACATGGGTATTTATTAACACAAAAAGAATCTGTCGCCGTTTTTGTTTGGAGACCCTTCATAGAGGCGCAAATATTTTGCTAATTAAATTGAGTTGCACAAGTAAGGATCACATATTGAAAATCGGCGGGTAATAGATTGTTAGAAACATATAAATACTGGTTTCACCCTTCTCATATTTGCCATTTACACATTTCACAGTGGTGACCACAGAAAGGTAATAACTTTTTGGCTTAAATAGCTCAAATATTTAATTTCAAAGGATTTCCATAAAAGTTTAATCAGCACTTGCGTTGCCATTAATAAATGTATATATTAATCGATTCTTTTCTGAACCATCAGGGGCCGTCATTTTGAATTTTTATTGAAAACGGCTGCTGAAAATACTAGGCTGTAAATTTTCGAATTTTTTATGTTTCTTCCGATTTGCTTAATTAAATTAAATTAACTTGCCTTAATAACTTATAATTTCAAGTTTTCTCGAAATCTGTTGAGAAACTTGGCTGCTAGAAGGCTACAAAAAAAAATATGTTCGTGTCACCCCCCTGTATGGGGAGACCCCCTTAAACACTTTAAAATATTTTCTTACACTACAAATTTCAAGAGGCACCACTTTTGACCTACGTAGAAAATTTCCTCATTCTAGCTCATGTGGTTTGCGAGAAAACTTGTTGTGATGCACGAACAAACGGACAGACGGATGGACAGAAAAGTCGCGATTTTATAATTTTTTAGGGTATTGTTAAAAATATTTTATAATATTTAAAAAATAGTCTGATTTATAAATACTTTCAAGTTAAGTCATTTAAAACGTTTCCATGAAAAATATTCATTATGACAGTTGCTACTGAAATAGTGAATTGTGCTTGTCTTCTGACCTTTGAGGGCCGCCATTTTGAATGCATACATTTGATTTTGGACTATTTTAAATCTTCACATGCTACGACCTCATCAATCAATGGGCCAAATCTCGTTCAAATCGGAGTTTCACTCTAGACAAGACAAAATAATTCAATTTTTAGTGAAAATGGCAGCTAAAACAACTAGGTTTTAAAGTTTCGACTTTTTTATTTTGCATTCAATTTTCATAATTTTCTGCAAAATACAAGACATATTACAGAGATTCATAGTCTCAAGTTTCATCAAAATCCACTGGAAAATGTGACCGCCAGAGGGCCACAAAAACCTGAAAAAACGCATATTTAAAACGCCGCCATTTTGAAATTTGCACATGCATGATCACCAAAATATCAAAGACTGTAGATAGACTGTAAAAAGTCTATCTCGAAACCAAGTCTGATCAAAATTGCGACTTTTAGAAACCTTTGAAAGTTTGAGCTTCAACTGGCCACCATTTTGTTTTTTGCGACCTAACTTCCAGTTGTTTTACGTAATTTTTTAGATACTTATAATTTCTATCAAGCTTCCAGATTTCATGAGCATCTGTTAAAAGCTTTGACCACTATTACAACAACAACAAAATTTTGCACGTTTTCGACCTTTGAGCGGCCGACTTTGAATTTTTATTGTGAGATTCATCACATACATCAGTGTACCTTTGAACAAAATTTCATCCAAATCGGAGCTATACTTTGGTCAGAACAGAAACCACGATTTTTCGTCTAAAATGGCCGCCATTTTGTTTTTGCCCGGCCGATATAGCTGGTTCCAAATTTTAACTGAGATGTTTACCCAATACACCTTCTCTGAAAATTTGGTGAAAATCGGAGCAAAATTGCAACCTCTAGCGTGGTCACAAATTTCGTTATACATATATATATATATATATATATATATATATATATATATATATATATATATATATATATATATATATATACATTATATATATATATATATATATATATATATATATATATATACATTATATATATATATATATATATATATATATATATATATATATATATATATATATATATATATATATATATATATAAATGCCTGGATTGTAAACAATATCGAGATACGTAATTTAAAATTTCTATTAAATCTGGATCATTACTTTTTTTTATATTGAAGTTCTCTAGTGGCCTGTGATCTGTAAAAATAACAAACCTTTTCCCTATTAAATAATATTGCCAATAGAGGATTGCTTCTTTGATTGCTAGGCATTCTATGTATACAGCTTTTTTCGTTTTTTGTGTTTTGTTCAATTTTTTTGACAAGAAGAACACTGTCTTTAAAGATTTATCTTCTTGGGGTTGTTTTAGTATTGTGTCTACTCCTTCTACACCGGCGTCAATAAATAAATATATTGGTGCTTTTTCATCAAATATTGCCAGTGCTGGAGCTGAATATAAGTATTCTTTTGTTTTTACGAAACTGTCAAAACAATAGACCAATGAAATTCTACATTTTTTCTTAATAGGTTACGTAGTGGATCCAATAGTATCGTGTGTTGAGGTATATATTCTAAGTAAACACTTATTTTTCCGAAAAATTGTCTCACTTGTTTCTTTGTCTGAGGTACAGGGAAATTTTTTATTGCTATTAAGTTATCATTCATCGGTTTAGTATAATTGTTACCAATTTTATGGCCAAGATACGAAATTTCATTTAACGCAGTTTGACATTTCCCTTCATTTAGCGTAAAACTTTGATCCTTCAATGCTTTTAAAGTTTGCTCTACATGTTTTATGTGTTCTTCATAAGTTTTTGAATATACTAGTATGTCGTCTATGTAGTTTACTGCAAACTTATCTAGTCCTTTGTTCCTTATAATACTAGACAGAATTCTTTGAAAAATGGCTGGTGTAGACTTCAAACTATATGGGAGGCGATTCCACTGCCAATGACCATGATGTGTCACAAATGCTAATTTGTGTCTGTCCTTTTTGCGCACTGGTATCGACCAGAAAGCTGAGTTGACATCAAATCTTGTAAAAAACTTGCAGTTTCTAACACCTAAAGTCAGATCATCAATCCTAGGAAACGGTTGACTCTCTGGTACAACGATTTTATTTAATTCTTTGAAATCTATGCAAAAGCGGGATCTTTTCCCTTCTTCTTTCTTGAATACCATAGTAACTGGAGCTGCATATGGGCTCCATGATTCATCAATTAATTTTGCTCTCAGCAATTCACTTACTTGCTTTTCAATTTCCTCTTTGTCTTGGGATGAGCATCTGCAAGGTTTCTTAGAAATATATTTATATTCTGTCAATTTAATTGAGGCCTCATATCCTTTAATTTCTCCGATATCCAACTTTGATTTTGCAAAAATATCATTGTTTTTTTTTATTATGTTTTGAATACTGGTTGTATTATTATTTTCAATTTTTACTTCATTTTTAATAACTGTACCTTTCTGAGTTATATTTAAGTTTTCATCTTGGCAAAGTTTGAATTTTTGAATTAAATCTAAACCCATCAATATATCTTCTTTAAAATAGTTATTTATTACTACAAAAAATGGAAAAATTTCATTTATATTATGAATTGTAGTTTTTAAATGTACTATACCCTCAGGTTTTGTTATTCCAGTTATCCCTTTTAAATTGTTTACCCTACTCATAATTTGATTTACATTATTAATTTTGTTTAAAAATCCCTGACTTATTGATGATACATTAACACCTGAGTCATATAGAACTATAGCTGGTATATTATTAACAAGAATTGTTACTCTTATAAGTGGGGTGAGTACTCGTTTTTCGCTTCTTCTGTGCTAGCCACAATTCTTTCACTATCCACATTATTTATAATTTTAATTTTATCATTCTTTGGGCTCGATATTTGTTTATCTTTTAATTTACACCTCTGTTCTGGATGAAATCTATCTCTATGACCTAACTTTTCACAAATTGCACATGGATTGTTTTGTTTTGATATTTTATGACTGTCTTTATCGTTTTTCTTGATGCTCAAATTTCCAAAATGTTTCAATTTTGACATTAAATCTTCCATGGTTAAGATAGACTTTCTTTCTAGTCTGTATTGTAAAAATTTAGGTAATTTAATTACTATTAAATCAATTTGAGTATTAAGAGTCATGCTTTCATTAACTTCTAGCAATAAACTTATCTTTTTTAATGCGTATTCCAATAAAGAACCATTCAGATATTGATAATCGTATGCATATGCGACGTCAGTCCAGGATTGCACTGAGACATTTTCTATAAACGCGTTATTCCAAACCTCCCAATTATTATTTAACGAATTTTGTTTTAAAGAAACATTAAACCAGTCTAGTGCTGGTTTTTCTAAAAACAATCTTAAAGTCTCAGCGTACTTGTTTTAATTTATACCTACTCGTTGACACTCCTGAACAAACATCGATAGCCACGTAGTCGCTTTAAAGTTTTCGCCGTTAAATTTCTCCAAAACTATATCCTTAGCTAAACAACGACTGCTTCTCTCCAAGACGCTAGTTTTTGTGATATCGGTAGACGTTGTAGTAACTTCTTCCAAATATTCTTCATCAAGCACAACATTTCCCTCTTCATTCAATTAAATATTTTAAAGTTCTTCCGTCGATGTCACTAACTCGTTTCTAAACTTATTTCTGGTTTTCAAACTCTTAACTACGTTTTTAACTACAGTTGTGTTAAAAAGTTGCGTATGGTAGACACTGGTTCTCTTTTCTTGCGGGAATAGAAAAACTTCCTCTTGTCCCGCCAGTTGAATTGTTGTCACTTTAATTAATTAATTTACTCTTTGAATCGACTACGGCTTCGGAGATAACCTGGAACTTTGCTTTTATACTCATTGTATTGATTTGTAAGTTCCGAAATCAGGAAGATTGATTGAGGTTATGTATGCAAACAATGTATGATGTGGTTGCTGAAAACTATATTTACAATCACTTACGGAATCTTACATTATAAACGTAACAAAATATCACCTACCTAAATCAATACAATTGTCGTTGGTTTTACAAAGTTATTCACAATCAAATATTCTTATAAGTCTTATTTTCACTATGCTTACAGCTTGAATTTATCTCACGTACGACCTCTCCGCTGACAAGTAATTCATGTGTTGCCACACTGTTCGTAAGGTACCCAACTATCACTTACTGAAGCCATGACCTTCAAAATATACATGAGCGCCACCCACAGCGTTTGTCTTCATCATTATTGAACCTTCCTTGTATTTTCCGGGATTCATGATTTGAATGTTTTTTGTTCGTTTGCAACACAATGGCGACCGTTGACAAAAGAGAAACAATGGATTTTCTTTTAAACATGCACATCTCTTTAGCATGTTTCTTGATTTTAATCATTGCTGGTGACTGCATTTCAGAGAAGTTGGGTGCAAATCCCTTCTGACATGAGCATAGGTCTGTCTATCCATCTTGTTTCTCTTAGTTGATGAGAACTGCATATTTCATGAAGTAGTGATTGCGCGGCTTATATTATTATATACTATCTCAAAGATTAGACTTTAGACTATCTTGAGTCAAAAACTGAGTGTCATTTGTAAACAACAAACTAGTTAAAAATAAACTTGAATATGGAGAACCAAAGAGCGTATTATCGACATAACATGTTTTATAGTTTTATCTCCCAAATGGGAAAAACGTGATGCAAGTTTGAAAGAAATTGTATGAAGTTTGGGGTAAAGACTACCTTGCTGACCGTCTGGCAACTTTAATGTGCAGAATGCACCACAGACTGGTCGTCAAACCACTACTGATGATGACAAACTAAACGCGTTAATCGAAACTAACCGGTGAACGATAACTCAAGAGATAGCAGAGAAGCTCAACATATTGAATTCAACTGTTTACTTGCACTAACAACAGCTTGGTTACGTAAATAAACTGTATGTTTGGATTCCTCACGAATTAAAGGAAATCCAAACGCACTAACATATGCGACTCTTTGTTAAATTGTAACTCAAACGACCCATTTCTAAAAAGAATCAGAACAGGTGACCATGGAACAAGAAAAGAAGTTTATGCTTTCTGTGTAGTGTGATTCAAGCGTATAGTCTACTTTAAGCTGCTTTTAAGACACCAAACTATTGATTCGAATGTCTACTGTCGTCAAGTATCGAAATTGAATGAAGAAATTAAGAAAAAACGCCCTGAACTGGGCAATCGCAAACGTGTGATGTTCCATCATAATAACGCCAGACCCCACACCCCTTTGATAACCAGTCAAAAATTATTTGAGCTTGATTAGGAACTGATGCCACATCTACCTCATAGCCCTGACATAACACTATCAGCCTACTATTGGTTTTGCTCCCTTCAAAACTATTTGAATGGTAAAAACTTTCGACTCTGATCAGGTTGTTCAAAATTAGTTGAACCTGTTATTCGTTTCTTTAGACCAAGGCTTCTTTGAATGTGGAATTTTCCAACTAACCGAAAGATGGCAAAAGTTCATCCAACAAAATGGTCAATATATTATTGATTAAAGTTAGTAGTAACAGGCTTTTACTAAGGAGAGATTGCGGAAAACATAGCTACAGGTTTTCAACTAACAAAGATTTTGGCTATGACAGCAAATCCTGCAGCTGTTAACTCAAAGACAAAAAGTCAGTGACGCGGCGGTGGAAATTTTGGCGCGAGCATATGTCGTCGTGACTGACGGAATTTTTGGGTAATTTTGATAAAAACTTTGAATTCTTCTACATTGTTTTTTAGTTTTTACGGGAATTTCGGGACAAACGACGCCAAATAATTTTACACGGGATTTAATGGTTAAGAAAAATAAGTTTTTGGGTGGAGAACCGCATGGTTTGCATGGAGACACGTCTAACACACAAAATGTTCTACTGTTTTGCATAGTATACTACAAAAAATTTACATTCTACAGTTTCATCTTCAACACTCTCGGCAATTATGCCAAAAGTACTTGGTAAAGAGCCTAGTCTAACAAGTTTTAAACGCTGCCGTACTAAACTCTGGAATTCTTGAATGTGGCTTATAACTGGTGAGCTCTATGATTATTGTCAACAAATGTCATTACCTTTAAAATGTCTGATGAATGAGTTTCGAAATACAAATGCGTTTAGAGATAACAAAAAAAAATGTGCAAACTGAATTGTATAAACGACTAGAGAATTTTTTGTAAACCTCATTCAATGAAATCTCCTTGCAAATTGCACAAACTTTGAAAGCAGGATTACCAAATCTCTTGTCCACTACAAAAACTCTGCGATCAAAGTTATCCTCTAATGAAATATTTAGTGAAAATATCTTTGAATCATTAGAAGTTGGTTATTTATCAAAGTGTGGAGTATATTGAAAGCTAGTTTCGTGGATGTTGATTGTCCTTCAACGAAAAATGCTAGCAGTTTGCCTCATACAGCTAGAAATGATTGTCTATGCTGGTAGCAGCGGGTTCCATTGCTTTGTTTAAGGATTTTTGAACGAAAATCGAAGCCAATCTTAAATTGGAAACCCATTTCAAACAAAGGATTGTGTAGCCAAATGCGGCTCAAATTAAAAACACACAGTTTGTAAGTTTTTGAGGTAAAATTGAAAAACTATTTCCAATTTTAATCCGGCAATATGATGTATGCACGCACATAAACACTTACTTAGCCATAATTTCTACACAATCACCAGCATCACACTTGCCGTTCACTCATTTAATTATTTGTGATTTATTTAACGAGAACGCTTAAAGGATAAATCAATTTGCAGACTAGGACTAGTATCATTAACCATCAGGCGTGATTAGTATTGTAACTGTGTTTTTTGCTATTTTGAAGTTGTTATTTACGATATCAGCCACCGCATTCCAGCATTCAAGCGCTTGACAAGGGAATGGCGTGACTTTTCCTATATTTCGTTTTATAATATTTTCTAGAAATTTATATTTAATATCAAAATACAATTATAATCATGTATATTTATTCTGGATAACTCGAAGATATCATATCAGGAAAATAATTTTCCTGTTTGTTTGTGATTGAAAAGACATTTAATATTTACTCAGTTCGGTATAAATATCTCGTTGTCTAATTATTGTTTTAACTTTTTGATATAATCGAAAAGCTTGGAAAAAATTTGCACATTCAAACTGAAAGACAAGTTATTGGCATATTTAATTCTTTAATCACAGAGAAGATGTGTCTAGTCTATTTCGTACATGGATGATGATTTACTCTTAAACAAGTCGAACGTAGATATTAACGTTCAGTAATTCAAACATTCATGTATCATGTATGATTCTGAAAGTGCTAAGACCTTTCATTTGATACCCTATTCGACTATGTTTGATGAAAAAATTTGTTGAAAGCCATTTCGCTATAAAGAGAAACCCCCTTAAAAAAGTTTAATATATTGATAAGACCTAAACTTTTGAGAGACCAGCTCTTCTGACCTTTTCACAAAGTTTGAGGTTCGTAGCTTCTATAGTATTGAAAGGAATTTCTTGTGACGCACGGATAGATGGACATACGGATGGACGAACGGACTGATAGATAGGTGCTCGGATGGACATATAAGTCAGGAAACTAGTAGATTTTTGCAAAATCTCTTTCAGATAGCCGTAAAAGTCAAAGAGCTAGATCCACTAACAAACAACTTAGAGGCTGAAATTCAGCCATTTAAGCAGTTCTTTAAAAACTCATCTTATTCGATAAGTTCAATAAAATATACCGACGTTATAGCCATTTGAATTGCCTCCAATTACAATAATTATGAGTACAATTTTTCTACTACATGGGCTATCCATCGAATCAGACACTACACTTTTGATTGAATTTTCACCAAATTTTCAGATAAGATGAATAATAAAAATACATTTAGGATTCAAATCTGTCAATGATTTTAGTAATATCAGAACAAAATTTTGGCTGGTTAAAATGGAGTTCTTTCAAAGCAAGAATATATTTGCTGTGCATATCATCAAAGATTTTCTTGGATTAAATCATTCTATCTATCTACACATTGTAGGTTAAGTACAAAACTCTTTTGACATGAACGTTGTTCTGTCTATCCAACTGATTTTCAGTTGGAACGTGTAGGTTTGTCAGCCAAATTTTGAAGGATTTTGCTTTTATACGGATCACACCCATTCGCTCATTAACTGCCTTAAAACAAATAACATGTGATTTGAACTCCCTATCCACAACGAAGGCCACTCCAAATTCTTGCTTTCCAGCAGGCTTCCCACTTTTGAATATTGTGTAAGATCTCATATATGGAATATCATTTCCAGTCCAACTCGTTTCGTGGATTGCCAGTATGTTTAATATATATGCATATTGTAAAACGTCTTCAACTGCGACAGAGTAGCTGAGGAATCTGCCATTGCTCTAGTCCATTTTTCGGTTAGGAAGTAGTCACCGTAAGCCAAATCCATTCTGAGGTTCTGTTGCAGGTTTCGAAAAAATGTAGGTTTTTCTGGGGACACGGAGTTAGCCTATCGCCCAATCTCCATTCCGGTGGCATAGTAATTACTTTTATTTCGCTTATCAAGTGCAAAAGACTCGCCTCCACCCTATTACGTCACTACAAAGGACGTGGTAGTAGGATTTGGTAGCAGAGTTGCAGGTGTTTTTCCAGTTATTGGCATTTCCCAGTATTTAGTTTCCCATAATCGGGGAAATAGTTTACCCAATTTGCGACCCCAAAACCATTTACTACCGTTAGTCGTGGGATTTAGGATGAGGAATCATGGAAGTTGGGGGTATTGGAAACAAGGAGATCCCTCCTTCATTCTTAACCGGGCTTGAGGCAGCCTACAGAGGGGTGTGATAATCAATCAATAGCTTCTAATTTTAATAATACCTATCGCCCATGTTCGAGGTGTGCTCAAAAAATAAGGTAACTTTGTTTTCAGGAAAAACTCTTTATTTATTCGACAATATTTATGTTATCTGCTTCAAAGTAATCAATGTGTTGGTGCCAATACACTTGTGCCAACTCTTTTTCCCATCCACGAAGCACTTCTCATAAGCACTTTTCGTAAAAGCGTTGAGCTTTGAAATTTCTGAGTTTTGACCTCGTGTTATTAATTGATAAGTAAATGAAACTCATTTTTCCTTATACACGGGTTAATTTTGTTTTTTCTCATGTACGTATTTCGGGATCTAATTGACCCCTTCTTCAGTGGTTTGTTTACACCTAAATTTTATTTCCTTACTTCCTAGCGTTTTATACCTTTTATTTTTATTTCATTAATTATTTACTAATTGGTTACAAAATATTTCAACATGAACTCGTATAATTACAAAACTATTTACTACTTTTAGTTACCTACTATTTCTATAATCCTACTTACCTACTATTTCTATAATTTCTATAATCCTCTTGATCGTGATTCATCCGTTTACCTTCTTCGGTTCGAGCAATGTACGAGGTCATTAAACAAGTACTTAGCCACACCGTCCGATGGTGCTGCTATTCCAAAAGAGTTTTACCATCGTACAGTACATTCAACAAAACTAATGAAGGGAATTGACTGAAACTTTGACAGTAGGCTACTAAAAGAATGTACTGCACGATGGTAAAACTCTTTTGTAATAGCAGCGTCATTGGGCGGTAGGCTAAGTACTTGTTGAATGATCCACGTATATGCTTTCGTATGCATCCAACTGGCTTCGTTTTTTTACTTTTTTCATGCATTTTGCATCTTTTTGACTAATTCCATGCCCTTCGTTGATGATATGCTTCACTATAAACGATTTGACTTCGTTTCACTTCTTCAGGACGGCTAGCTCTGCTTCTCTAAAGTGTTTTCTATCCTAGTTGAAATCGGTCTAATCGTTTGCCCAACATATCGCATATCACACTCGTTGCATTTCACCTCGTATGTGCCACTTTTTTCGGTCTCCATTACAAGATCCTTCGCTTATCCTAGTGTGGTCTTCGTTTTTGCCATTTTACTGCTAATTGCTGCTTCTATTCTCATTTTTCTAAATATTTTCTTTATTTTGTCGCTTTGGTTCGATCTGCTTCTTGCTGCTCGTTTGATTGGCTCTCTGTTGCTGCTCGTTGCTTGTAATGTTAATTTCCTGCTCATTTTCTCTTGATTCTAAATTTTGTTTATTCTTCTTTTAAAAGAAGAATAAAAAAAATTTAGGTGTTTCTTTTAAAAGAAGAATAAACAAAATTTAGGTGTATATGAGTATAACAGCATTTTTGTGGAATTCCTCTGAATGACTAGAGTATTATTTTATAGGGAAACGTTCAGTTTAGGACTTGAGTGAATAGAATTAGTGATATATAATCTCAACGAGCATTATAAGTGGTATTCGCTGGATGCCAAAAGCGATTATTATCAGAAATATAAATAAAGAAATCAGTCAGCATTTGTAAAGTAGCTCCTTTGAGACAATGGCAAATTTTACAGCTAGAAAGAAATGTAGGTACATTGTTACACACCAAACTGTTCAAGCAAAATCAATACATTTAAGAAACATTCAGTCGGCTCAGGAAGAGGAGCTTAATAACTTGCTCGTATACTTCTGACCGTAAAGTCAACTTTGATAAATCATTTGTACTACAATGACCAATTCAGTGGAGACATCAGGGGTGTGTAAGGTTTCAATGTTAGCGATAGATTAACTGAAATAACAATAAAAAATAATTCATTTCACGAACATGTTTGTCACTTTTTTTTTTTTTGTGGTAGGGAGGTGAAGGCATTTATGCCCGCCGAGTCTGGCAGTGTGGGACTCCTATGGAGGATAGCTTTGGACTACCCACTAAACACCTCCCCTGTCAATCTGAGAACCTAGCCTGGAACCGTTTGACACATTACTTCGGGCCAGGTCTCGTTTTGTTACGCCGTGGGGCGCCTTCAAGCTGGGGAGTCCCTTTCCTAGCGGCAGGTGAGAGGAGAAGAGGAATTGCCAGAAGAGCGATCTCCCAGCCCCAGTGCCTCCGGCTGCTGTGAGTCCCTTTTATATTTTAGGACTGCCCGAGCATAATGTGCCACCTGGTTCCATTTGTCAACCGATTCGAGCATCACCGCAACTATATTACCCGGGGTGAGCTCTCCCGTCTCCCTGTAGAGTTCCCTTCGCAGCCTGGCCCATTTGGTACACGCAAAAAATGTGTGACAGGCATTGTCCTCCTCTCCTGGGCAAAACCGACAATCGGGAGACCGTGACTTGCCGATCTTGTGCAGGTAAGACTAAAAACACCCGTGTCCGCTCAAAAACTGGGTCAGATAGAAGTCAGTCTCACCATGCCTTCAATTTAGCCACGGTCTCACATCCGGGATGAGGCGCGCAGTCCACCTTCCCTTCGTGCAATTCCCCCAAGACTGCTGCCAATCGTTGAGCGAGGGTTGTCTCTCCTCGCGGACAACTATCTCCCTCGCATCCTCGTTTCGGCGCAGGTAAATAGCGCGGCGCTCTCTAGCAAGGAGGGCGACAGGTATCTCGCCTGCAATCACTCTCACCGCCGAGTCGGAGACTGTTGGATACGAAGATGCCATTCTCAGTGCTCCTCTTCTCTGTATCTGTGCCAATCGTTTTCGGTATACCTCCTTGCTGAGAGCGTCGCCCCATATCTCTGCTCCGTACAGTAGCACTGACCCTACAGCACTCATCAAGAGGCGTCTTCTTGATGGGCTGGGTCCCCCTACGTTGGCCATAAGTCGACTCAGGGCCGATATTCCCGAAGCAGCCTTCTCAGCCGTTGCCCTGATTTGCTCAGAGAAACTCATCTTCGAGTCGATCAGTAGCCCTAGGTACTTCACTGCTGGCTTCGATTCGATTTGTATGTCTCCAATACTGATCATCCTTACTCTAGGGATTCTCTTTTTTGTCAAGATGACCACTTCGGTTTTCTCCAATGCTAAACTGAGCCCGCGAGCAGTCATCCAGTCCCTCACTCGGCGCATTAGCATACCTAGCCTAAGTTGCGCTTGTTCAACGGTGCGTCTGGCGACCAGAGCCACAACATCATCCGCATAGCCGACCAAGCGCGACTCATCTGGCATCTCAAGTCTCAGTAGCCCGTCGTAAGACACGTTCCACAGGTCCGGACCAAGGATAGATCCCTGGGCAACACCCGATGTAATTTCCATCCTTCGTTGGCCCTGTGTCGTGTCGTAGAGCAGGCTTCGGTCCTTTAGGTAGTTCCTCAAAAGCCGCATTAGATATTCTGGAACTTGAAAAGGGTTTTCCAACGTGTCCAGAATATCCACCCATCTAGCGGAGTTGAAGGCATTCCTGACGTCGAGTGTCACCAACAGGACGATCCGTCGCTTGGTGCGACTATATGCCTCTGCCTTTTGGACCGCGTTCACCACCTCTGCAATTGCATCAATGGTAGAACGTCCTGCTCTAAAGCCATACTGCCGAGGAGATATGTCCCCAGCAGCACGAATCGCTGTTTGTCACTTTAATTAGCATAATTGTGTTTGCAATTAAACCAGAAGCTTTAGCAATAATATATTTAAATTTGGAAGAAAGTTATAAAATAGCACCTAATTTTAGAGCTTTCAATGGTCTTTGAAGTAAATTTTTGCCAGATATCCTTATTATACCAATATCTCTTTGTTGTTTTTCATATCTTTATAATGAATTGTGGATGTCTTGATTTTGTTTTGCTCTCTTCATGTCCCAAATGATCACTCCCTTCTCTAAGTTAGTGGCTAGTACTAATTTTTTAGGGTTTTGTAAAATAATTTTACAAAACCCTTCTAAAATCACGTCCTGTCTGTCCGTCTGTCCGTCTGTCTGTCTGTCCGTCCGTCCGTCCGTCCGTCCGTGTGTCACAGCAGTTTTTCTCGGAAACTACTTAAGCTAGAAGCATCAAATTTTGTATGTAGGTGTAAAGTAGTGATCTCTTCAAAGTCCAACTACTAACAAATTTTATAAGGTATTTGAGGGGGGTCTCCCCATGTAGGGGAGTGACCCCCCGAAAAAAAAATTTCATTGAAAGTAGCCGATATGGGTATCAAATGAAAGGTCTTGATGAGAACTTTTCAAAACAGGTCTTAGTTTGGCAAAGTTTGCTTCGAGGGGCGCACAGGGAGGGGAAATACACGAAAAATTTGTGTCCCCCCCCCCTCGCGATTGGACACCTTCCATTCGAAAAATCTGAAAAAAATCAAGAATGTAGGCCTTGGAGAGTACAACAACAACAAATACGTTAGAAGTCGCAATTCACTCAACTTTGTTAGTAATAGTATGATTTATTGATTTTATGTTTTCTTGAATAAAATCTTAACGGTACCCTTAAATTCAATGAAATTCAGTACACAGATGTCTATTTATAAGATTGATTAACCCTGCAAGTTTCATGAAGATTGCATCATATTTAGCGAAGTTATAGCGGTTTGAATTTTCCTGTATTACTATGGAACAATATGCGCTGCATGTATTACTATGGCAACATATGGCTATGGAACAACATGCGCTTTTTACCGACTCAGACACTACAGTTTTGCTAGGATTTGCATGCAAATTTCAGGAATGATAGGTGTCATGAATAACTTTGAGAATCAGTTCAGCTAGTGGTATCAGTAATCGTAAAACAAAATAGTGGCTGTCTTAAATGCGAAGATTGAATAATTTTGAGTTATTTTTCCCAACTTCAACGTTTAAGGTGCATGCTTTGAACACTTGATTCAATTTAATGAATGACTGAAGATGAGTACCCACAATTAATACTCATAAGTGAAACAAGTCAAAGAGGTGGGAGGGAGCTTCTAACAAAAGGGTTTTGTAACAACTCTAGGATTCGAAAAAATTGGCTATCAATCGATGATAACAGTACAGGAGAGTGGCCCCTGAAAAAAAATTCATCAAACGTAGCCGATATGAGTATGAAATGAAAGTTTTCATGGGAGCTTTTCAAAACAGTTCTTAAACTGTCAGTTTTTGATTCAGTGGGGGCACAGGGGGGAAATACATGAAAAATGTGTTTCCTCCCTCGCGAATGGACATCTGAAATAATTATCAAGGCAGATATTTATGAGTATAACAATAACAAAAACCTCAGAAGTCTAAATTCTTTCAACTTTGTTAATAATAGTATGATCTTCGAATTTCATAGTTTCTCCAATAAAATCGTCATTGACATGCTTCTTGACTTTATTCAATCTGGTGACTGCATTTTGAAAATTGAATACAAAACCCTTCTGACATGAGCGTAGGTCTGTTTACCCAACTTGTTAAAATGTAGATGACCTGTCATAGTGAGGATAGTTCACTTCAAAAACCTTCACCTGACTCTGATTCGTCAGCCCAGTTTGCCAACAGTGTTGAGTATCACTATTTCAACTTTCTTCGACTACAGTGCCCATTGCCAGACTTCAAATTGTTTATCAATTCATATGTTCTGCTAGTAGTAAGTACAATTATATACCTTTTAAGGGCATTTTGAAATAATTTTATTTACAATACCCTACGAAAATCACGACCTATCTGTTCAGCCTTCCGTGTAAACCAGCAAGTTTTTTACTAAATTACGTAGGCTACATATATGAAATTTGCCCTCTAAAAACTGTTTATAAGGTTTTTAAGGAGGGCCTTTCCATATAGGCAGGATTTTTCCCCGAAGATAGCCAATATGGGTACCAAATAAAAGGTCTGGATGAGAGCTTTTCAAAACAGGTCTTAAACTGATACTGTTTACTTCAAGAGGTTCAGGGGGAGGAGAAATGCACGCAAACTTTTTGTGTGCCCCCCTCCTCTCGCGGTTAGACAGTTTTGATATGAAAAATCACGGAAGTAGGTCTATATGCATACAAGACCAATAACTACCTAAGAAGTCAAAATTCCGTGAACTTTCTTAATAATAGTACATTTATTTAACATTTTTGTTTATAAAATCAAAAGGTGTCCCAAAAACTTGCCAAATACTTATACGTGAACTTTTTCACATTAAAAATATGTTTTCTGTAAATTTCATGAAAATTTATCAATAAAAACCAGTCGATTGAAAACTGCCCAATTACAATGACAATAACACGTGGTGCAGAAGAGATACGCGTTTTCGAATTATGTATACAGACACTACAAATGAGTAGGAATTTTGAAAAACATCGATATGTTATTGTGATTACTCTAAAAATGAGCGCAGCTAATTGAAATACATAATAACAGTTTAAAGGTTTTCTGAGCTCATTTCTAATTTTGATATTCAGAAAAGTTTGTTTGAGTTATTAGTTGTTTTACAAAACTCTTCTGGTAAGAGTACTCTCCCAGCACTCCAATTCGCTCAACATATCTACGCAACAGCTGATAGCTAGAGCGTTTACTGACAGATTTCTTCTTTTTCAAAAAAATGGTTTACGTAACATCTTTGTAATTAGCCTGTAACAATACAAACAGTATCCCTTCAAAGAATCCTCGAAATATGCTGAGTTAAAGGTAGCTGTAGGGTCCAAAAATTTTACTTTTTATCTTTTTCGAGCTTTCTACTAACTAACACAGCCCTTTTGAAATTTTAACCTGTAGGTCACGCTCCGCTTGCGCAGCAGCCCCCAAGTTCAAACCTTGGTGGCGGCATCGAGTTTGAACTTTTGTACCTGCTGTTGGACTATCAGCCAATGCAACTGTAATCGGTACTAATTGAAAAAAGAGGTGGGTAGAAAGACCTACGCTCATGTCAGAAGGGTTTTGTACTCAATTTCACAGAAATGCAGTCACCAGCAACGAATAAAGTCAAGCAATATGTCAAAGAGATGTGCACGAAGAAAATCCATTGTTTTCAATTTTCAACGTTCGCCATTTGTTGCGAGCCAACAAAAATCGCTCAAATCATGAACTCCAAAAAATATTGATGTTATAGACCTTATTTGAAAATTTCAAGAAGATTAAATCAAAACTGAAGTGACTGGTTTCATGGAAAGTCCATAAAATACCAAAATCATATGTTATTGTTTTTGTAATTGGAGAAATTTCAAATGGCTCTAACTTCCGTGTGTATCATTCGATTTCCACGAAACTTACAAAATTCAAGGGCTTTTTGTAGGACTACTTAATGAGATACCCTAATAATAAGCCAAGGTTTGGATTTGGACTGTCGTGCGATGGATTATTATTATTATTGTAGGTGGTTATACGGTCCAACATTTTTACTTTTGATCTTTCTAGAGTTTTCTACTAACTTACACAGCCCTTTTCGAATTGCAACTTGTATGTCGATCCGTGTAAAGGTTACAGGAATCAAAATTAAAAGTTTTTACGTCAAAAAATATTCGAAGAACCCCTCAATATATAAAAGAGAACCTTAAACATTTAGTTATCATGTGGAATGTTAAATAAAAGGTCTGAAGTAGTCAAAATTCATTCAAGTTTGTCAAAGTCAAAGTCAAAAGCACTTTATTCAATACTAATCGTGATAAATTTCAAAAGAATATAAAGCAAATTTCAAAAAATAAAAATACAAAAACTTAATGGCCCAAATGGCTCTCTAAATTTATATGTTATCAGTTAAACACTTTTAATCAAAAAACCAAGAGCAAATTCACATTAATTAAGATTATTACTTATCTTATGATTTGTTTGGCAAAAAGAGAAAAAATCGATGAACACTATTCAAAAATTATTTATAATTTTAACACAACAGTGAAGTTTTATCCCAAAACTAATATGTTATAACCTGATTCTACTAAAATTCAACCAACATTTTTATCTTATGATAAACGTAGACAGAACTACGCTTATTTCAAAAGGGTTTTGTACTTAACCTACAATACGTGGATAAATAGAATGATTTAAATTAAGAAAAACTTTTATGACATGCACAACAAATAAATATATTCTTGCTTTAAAATAAATTCATTTTAACCAGCCAACATTTTGTTCCAATATTACTAAAATCATTGACTGACATGAATCTTAAATGTTTTTTTAGGGTTTTGTGCTAAAATATAAACACTTATTGCAATCATGACCTGTGTCCGTCTGTTCGTCCGTCTGTCCGTCTGTATGCCACAGCAGTTTTTCCCCAAAACTATAGAAGCTATAGCCATGAAACTTTGTAAAAAGGTCAGCAGTGGTGACTTCTTGAAAGTTTCAGGGTGGAAAACTTTTTCAAAGAGATGTAAGGGGGGTCTCTTCATATAGGGAGATGACCCTTCAAAACTTTTTTTTCACCATTGGTAGTCGAATAGACTGTCATTGGCAAGGCCTTAATGAAATCCTCACACAACAAGGCTTGAAATTGCATTATCAGTACCATGGGGGGCAGAGAAAAGCGAAATGTACGAACTTTTTACGTACCCCACTTCGCGATTGGAGACCTTTCTTCCGAAAAATCTGAAAGAAATCATAAATGTAGGCCTTTATGAGTACAACAACAACAAATACGTGAAAAGTCGTTCATTCGACTTTGTTAGTAATAGCATGATTTATCTATTTTACGTTTTTTTTGACTAAAATCTTAGTGGTACCCATAAATTCAATAAAATTCAGCACACAGATGACTATTTTTAGGATTGACTTTCTTTAAAAGTTTAGCACAGATTTGCATGAAAGCTTCAGGAATGAAAGGTATCATGAACATCTTTGAAAATCGGTCCAACTAGTGGTATCAGGAATCGTAAAATAAAACAGTGGCTGTATTAAATGAGAAGATTGAATAATTTTGAGTTATTTTTCCCCAACTTCAAAGTTTAAGGTGCATGCTATTAACACTTGATTCAATTTAATGAATGACTGAAGATCAGTAACTTTAATTAATACTCATACGTAGAACGAGTTGAGAAGGCAGGAGAGAGCTCCTAACAAAAGGGCCTTGTAACCATTCTAGGGCTCGAAAAAAATAGGCCATGAATTGATGACAGTACAGGGGAGTCGCCCTTGAAAAAAAAATTTCAACAAAGGTAGCCGATATGAGCATCAAATAAAAAGTCTTTACGAGAGCTTTTTAAAACAGTTCTGAAACTGATACGCAAAAAATGTGTTACTCCCTCGCAATTGGACAACTGTGATCTAAAAATCTGCAAAAAATATCAGGGGGGAATATATATGTATGAGTATAACAATAACAAATACCTCAAAAGTCAAAATTCGTTCAACTTTGTCAATAATAGTATGATCTTCAAATTTCACATTTTCTCCAATAATTGAATTTAGTAGCCTCCTAATACTCGGTAAGTTTGATTAAATTCATATCAAATTCGCGGAAGTTATATCCATTTGAAATTTCTCCAATTCCAACAACAATAACACACTATTTTGCTAGTTTATGGGCTTTCTATCGAACCAGACACTGCAGTTTTCATTTGATTATCTTAAAATTTTTAAATATGAACGATGACACAAATGTTTTTGGGATTTCGTGATCTGAGTCATTTTTGTTAGTTGAAAATGGAGATAAATGGATTTTCTTTTAAACGAGCAAACCTCTTTGACATGCTTTTTGATTTTATTCGTTGCTGGTGACTGCATTTTGTAAGTTAAGTAAAAACACTCCTGTCATTAGCGTAAGTCTGTCTACCCAGCTTGTTATTATTCATCTTATCTGAAAATTTGGTGAAAATTCAATCAAAAGTGTAGTGTCTGGTTCGCCGAGAAGCCCATGTAGTAGAAAAATCGTAAATACTCATAATTATTGTAATCAGAGGAAATTCAAATGGCTATAACGTCAGTAAATTTTGCTGAGCTTATAGAATAAGATGAGTTTTTAAAGAACTGCTTTAATGGCTGATTTTATCCAATGTAATGATACTAATACAGTTTTACTGACAAAATATTAAATCCTACTACTATTATCAAAGTTCAACGTATCTCAGCCTCTGAGTTATTTGTTATTGAATTTAGCTCCATGACTTTCACGGTTATCTGGAAGAAATTTCGCAAAAATCTACTACTTCCCCGACCTGTATGGCCATCTGTCCACCTTTTCATCAGTCCGTTCGTCCATCCATTCGTCCATCCGTCTGTCCATCTATCCGTGTGTCACAAGAAATTCCTTTCGATGCTATAGAAGCTAAGAACCTCAAACTTTGTGAAAAGGTCAGAAGTGGTGGTCTTTTTAATGTATCAAATTTTTTTAAGGGGGCCCTGAACAATTTTTTTCATTAAATGTAGTCGAGTAAGTTATCAAATGAAAGGTCTTAGCACTTTCAGAATATGAAAAATAAATCATTTTTTGCAGTAAGAGTTCCGGGGGAGCAGAATGCACAACCAATACTTGTGTCCCCTCTCCTGATGATTGGACAACTTTGAACCAAAAATCTGAACATATCACGAAGCTAGGTCTTTGTGAGTCCAAGGTCAACAAATGCCTCAGAAATCAAAATTCACTCAACTAACAAAGTTGAGTATGATTTTTAAACTTTACATTTTCCCCCAAAAATCGAATCCATGCCCTTAAACTTCTTAAAATTTCACATTTATGTTGGTTGATATAAGACCCTTATGCCTACAAAATTTCATGGAAATCAAATCACAGCTATGTGAGTTATCGCCATTTCAGTTGTATGGAATTGCCACAACAATAACACATGTTGATACTTAATATATATTTCAAAGCGACCAAGTCACTCTAATTTTCTTCGGGTTTGCATAAAGATTTAAGGAATTGTGGTTTACATGAATATGTTCAATAAGGCGAGCATTCAGAAAAATTATTTAAAATGGAACAAAGTCGTGGCTGTTATGTGCTTATGAATGGGACTCTGCATCCTTTGGATGAATTGGAACGAGTGATTAAACAAGTATTGGGTGAATAATTCAAATCATCGATTTATGGCATCAGAAACCAAACCTAGAATGGTTACGAAACGTTTTTGTTAGGACCTCTCTCCTACCTCGTTGATTTGTTTCACATATGAGCATTAATTGTAGGTACCCATCTTCAGTCATTCATTAAATTGAATCAAGTGTCAAAGCATGTACCTTAAATGTTGAAATTGGGGAAAAATAACTCAACATTATTTAATCTTCTCATTTAAACTGGCCACTATTTTGTTTTACGATTACTGATACCACTAGCTGATCCAATTCCCAAAGATATTCATGATACTTATCATTTCTGAAACTATCATGTAAATCCTAACAAACCTGTAGTGTCTGTGTCAGGGAAAAATGCAAATTGTTCCATAGCCACATGTTTTCATAGTAATACAGCGCATGTTGTTCAATAGTAATACAGGAAAATTCAAACCACTATAACTCGTTAAATACCATTCGATCCTAGTGAAACTTTCAGGATAATTCGATTTTATATATAGCCATTTGTGCACTGAATTTCATTCCAATCTAGAAAATGTAAAATTAATAAATCAGACTATTAACAGCAAAGTTGAGTGAATTTTGTCTTCTCGAGTATTTGCTATTGTTATACTCATAAAGGCCTACATCCATGATTTTTTCAGATTTTTTGGATGAAAGGTGTCCAATCGCGAGGAAAGCGGGTACGCAAAAAGTTCGTACATTTATCCTTCCTCTGCCCTCCACCTGACCGATAAGGTAATTTTAAAACTCGTTTTGAAAACATTTCGTTAAGGCCTTTCTAATGAGACCCTATTTGACTACCAATGGTGATTTTTTTTTTGAAGGATCACCTCCCTATATGATGAGCCCTCCTTAAACCCCTTAGAACACCCTTGAATTTTCAAGAAGTCTCCACTTCTGATCTTTCCACAAAGTTTCACGGCTGTAGCTTATATGGTTTCGGGAAAAAACTGCTGTGATATACAGACGGGCGGACGGACGAAGAGACAAACGAACGGACGGATACAGTTCCTGATTGCAGTAGAATTTTGTATTTGAGTTCAAAACCCTAGAAAGTTTAGCGCAACATTCCTAACCTAAACGTTAAACCTTACCTTTAAACCTACTATCATAATCATAAGAAATACCTTTCCTAAATACTGAAACCTATCCCTAGTTTTTAACACAAATAAACAATAACACTAAATGTAGCAATAATGAGCTGAAACAACACAAAAACACAAAATACAAAAAGAGAAAATAAAAACGAATAATTTAAGTATTGTCATTCAGCCACCAATACCTAGATTGCTCCATCTCAGCTCGGCCAGCTTCAACAAATCTAGCAAATGAGTATCACTATTGGAAGTGTTGGTCTCGTGAACTCAAATTCGGAGGATATTTTATCTTCCTATCGGTGGCCCTTCCATATATGTGACATACGACTGGGACGCCATTAGAATCAGAAACATATCAATTCATGTCCAAATACACAAATGCTTCTGTGTTGTACACTTGTTGAATTTTCCCAGGGGCACGTCAGCTGATCCGGGGCACGATAGCTGAGCCCAGGCCTGGCGCGCTCAAGAAACAAAGCAAAACGCAAACCAAATTTCCGACGCACGTCTTCTTTTACGCATTTCAGAACATGGGAGTGCTGCCAGATCCTAATAAAAAACTAAAAGATTGCATGGAATGAGTTTGTTTTTCTGCAAATTCATTGATTTTTTGAGAAATCTCTCATTGAAGCACATGTTTATATTCGGGCCAATCCTCGCGGCAGCATTTACCTACCTACCTGCTACCGAATATTTATGGCTCGCTGTTCGGCTTGTGTTCGGATTTTTCCGGTGGGTTGATTGAGTGTGGATACTAGTTGAGTATACTATGTTCTGGAGGAACGAAGCCAGTAGTGAGGCAAGTCACAATATACCCGTCTGTAGGGTAAAACGACTGTGAAATCAAGGAGTTTTCACTCACAGTTACAGATCTTGCGATATGATTGCGAAGAAGTTTCAATATGATGATATCGACTGTTGTCACTTTAGCAGTTTGATAAATTTTGCTATTTGATATGAAGTGTTTCTAATCCGTCTCAGGCTTTCTGCACTAACGAGTACATGCACGAAGATATTTCCTTTTGAAAACCTTTAATGTTTTCATAGTACTAGAACTCTGGTTGTACCAGATCTGACATCCATACGTCAAAACTGGTCTAAGCAGGGTCTTGTTATAGATAATTTTGACCTTTTGATCAATTTATATGGGATAAATAAGTCATCAAAGGGACATGACTCCTTTTTGTGCTTACTGAGCATGATTTTGACATGTTCAGTACAGTACATATACTGGTCGAGATGAACACCGAGGTATCAAACACAGGGTTTATGTGGTACTCCGTCTGAACTACACTCGTTAGCCGTAATGTGGGAATCCTTACAATTACGTTTCAGGTCTAGACCGACCCCCTACAACGCTCTCAGAAATAAAATTGTTTTGCACTTCTGCGCATTGATTTTCATTCGTCAATTGTCAGTGTAGAGCTGCACATCATTAAACATATTTTGAAGATTGCTCTGAACTTTTGTAGCTTTTCGGTCTGCGGTATAGGTGATCAGATTATCAGTAAACATCACCAATAATCGCGGTGGCGAGACGTTAAAATCAAAGCCATTCAAGAGCTTGCGAATGAATATTGGGAAAAGCAGAGGTGCAGTGACTGTTTCTTGCTGTAGACCGTTCAAACCTTGAAGTCACGGGTTGTCGTATGAGTTTTTTGTTTTCTTTTTTTATTTGCATTTTCTGAATTGACACTGCAGAAGGGAGCACCTTACTCGCGCAATATATGTATGTTAATAAAAAAAAGTTTTTAATGAAATAATACAAGCTAAGAACAGAGGTGTCTGGGGTTACTTTCGTTATTGCATGTATGGTCGAGTACCAGGCACGAAAACCATATGGGCAATGCGGCATCAACTCATACTTCTCAATGCGGGCGTTTAATGTTTTGTCATCACTCTCAGTCACTTCAAACACATTGCTGATGTTAGGTAGCAAGCTGATTGGGCGATAGCTTTTGGAGTACGAAATCCTCTTTTTCTTCAAGTTCCAAAATACCTTGGCCTTTTCCACTCATTTTAGAAACATGAATTGCTCAAAATGTTGTTGAACAATATGCAATAATTTCCAAAAGCAACCTCAGGCAAATCTCGGAGAACTACATTTCGAATACCGTCAGTACCACATGATTCCTTGTTGTTTATGTTGCCAAATATGAAACAAAAGTCTTCATGGCTGACAAAATAATCAATAAGATTTAAGCTCGGAATGAGGTCAGATCTTAATGTTTCGTTGAAATGAAGAACTGATTTGCCATTCAGGCTTGATTTGAAGACGCAAACTTTTACTGCAACGACCTCTGAAAGTATTTGATTTCCGCTCTCAGGGTTTGGTAGATGAACCAGTTCAAAATTTGCTCCAATCTGAGCAAGTTTCTGCAATCCGTCACATATAATCCTGTTTCCACTTCTATCCGTAGTCGTACTAATAATTTCAATACAAGACTTACCGAGAAGATTTATCTCATCACTAGCGACTCCAAGATTCGATAACTTCACTGGGGACTTGTTGCGGAATAAATTATTCACTTTTGTGGAAACCCAATCGGAGTCCTGTGGGCTAATCATCCTCAGTTTTTCCCTCCATTGATTGCTGACCTCACTTCTGAAGTAAGAACGGATTAAGTTTCAGACATTCTTCAGGTATAATTTCAAAAAACCAACGAGGAATGGTTGTAGTCTGAAAACCGCCGATAAATATTGTTGATGCGTGTGAGAAGAAGGCTTTTCAATCTTTCCAACCTTGTGACGGTTTATGTTTCATATCTTTCTGTATTGTTTCGGTATTTTATCTTGGGAACTACTTTCTCAATCGTTCTCAACGTCAGCGTCTCTAACTTCAACAAAGAGAGATCTATTTCGTTTTTAGTTAGATTTTTGTCATTAGGAACCATTAAATTAGAGTTGCCACCATCGGAAGGAGGACACTGCTTCTGGTACTCTCGATTAAACTTCTTTTGAAACTTTCCCCAGTCTTTTTTTTGAATTCAACTGATAATTTTCATGTTGAACTGGAATGAGGAAGAGATAATCCTTTTGATGATTGATTTCCTTCACGATTGTGTTACTTTCCACTTCCCACTGAGGACTATTAAAGTTGAATTTAAGTCTTGCGTCAGCAATGCAAAGGTCCAAATGTGAATTTATCCTTGAGCATGTAGAGAACTCCGACCCATGTTGATTACACCTGTATTCGATTTGGCTCTCTGTTATCCACCGTTTCAGGGATACACCTCTTGGATAATAGTTGGCGTTCAGCCTTGCTGCATGCTTGGCATTCAGATCATCAGCAAGAATATAATAATTATGCAGCCTGTTTAGTTCAAGTATTTCAAACATGAAATTGAGCTCCTCCTTTAACTTGAGAACATTTTGACCAGTTGCATAGGCAGAGATAACGAAGAGGTTATCCTCACCTGGCAGTGAGACTTTGATAACGGACGCTTCAAGAGATTCAAAGCTTTTGAATTTAACTTTATCAATATCTTGGAAATAATAGGGTCTTCTAACCAATATTTTGGTGTCACCTCCCGTTTGCCCTATTGTTTCTTATGAATTCGAAATCCTTGAATTTCATGGAGTGCCATGAATTGGGGTGGGTTTCAGTGAGAAGCTTGATGTCAAGCTTTTGCTTGATGAGCAATTCCAGGAGACTGTCACAATGGGGTTGACGTTGGTCGAGATGTAACGAATTCTATCCATGGGAATGTGACTTGCTGACAAGTTATCTTGAGGCATTTGTAGGCCCTTAACGCTGAAAAACAAAGTTTATTTTTGAATTTTGTTTATCGATTCTCTCCGATAAAGAATTTAGTTGCTGATAAATTTTAAGAAGCAACTCATTATTGCCACTTACATTATTTATGAAATAAAGTAAATAATGTAAGTGCCAATAATGAGCTGCTTCTTAAAATTGTGTCTACTAGTCCAAGTGAAAATGACACTCCGGGCTTGACAAACCTTGTAGGTATTACACTGCAGTATACTTGAATTTGTTTTAGGGTAAAGTTACCCTTTGCATCTTCATACCGGGGGCATCCTTGATGTGATGGTGGATGACCAAAGACACTGCAGTTCACACAATATAGTTTTTTTTGGCTCCGTTTGAGCAAATTTGCACTCACCGGGAGCATGAACATCTTTACACTTTACACATCAATATTTTATGGCACAATTGGCAACCGAATCACCGAATCCTTGACGCCTGTAGCATAAGTTGACCTCACTTTTCTGAGGCATTCCCACCTTACCACTCGAAAGTTCAATAAAAAGGTCTAGTTTTTTTCAATCTTGGTGGTGTTCGTAAAGTGCGGAACCTCTCCAGAATCCAACGCACTTTTTGCTGTCTGAATTTCAAGTTTCAATAGCCAGTTTGTCGACATTCACTCTTTTGATCTCAAAATCATTTAATTTATTTTCAGCTGCCCAAAGTCGAACCATATCTTTGTCTGTTTACCCAAATACATTGATTGGTAGGACTTTTTTGGACAAACCAGCAAACAAAACTCTTGATTTTTTCTCCCTATTTTCAATTTTTAGGGTTTTGTAAAATAATTTTACAAAACCCTTCTGAAATCACGTCCTGTCTGTCCGTCTGTCCGTCTGTCCGTCTGTCTGTCTGTCTGTCCGTCCGTCCGTCCGTCCGTCCGTCCGTCCGTCCGTGTGTCACAGCAGGTTTTCTCGGAAACTACTTAAGCTAGAAGCATCAAATTTTGTATGTAGGTGTAAAGTGGTGATCTCTTCAAACTCCAACTACTAAAAAATGTTATAAGGTATTTAAGGGGGGTCTCCTCATGTAGGGGAGTGACCCCCCGAAAAAAAAATTTCGTTAAAGGTAGCCGATATGGGTATCAAATGAAAGGTCTTGATGAGAACTTTTCAAAACAGGTCTTAGTTTGGCAAAGTTTGCTTCGAGGGGCGCACAGGGAGGGGAAATACACGAAAAATTTGTGTCCCCCCCTCGCGATTGGACACCTTCCATTCGAAAAATCTGAAAAAAATCAAGAATGTAGGCCTTGATGAGTACAACAACAACAAATACGTTAGAAGTCGCAATTCACTCAACTTTGTTAGTAATAGTATGATTTATCGATTTTATGTTTTCTTGAATAAAATATTAACGGTACCCTTAAATTCAATGAAATTCAGTACACAGATGTCTATTTATAAGATTGATTAACCCTACAAGTTTCATAAAGATTGCATCATATTTAGCGAAGTTATAGCGGTTTGAATTTTCCTGTATTACTATGGAACAATATGCGCTGCATGTATCACTATGGCAACATATGGCTATGGAACAACATGCGCTTTTTACCGACTCAGACACTACAGTTTTGCTAGGATTTGCATGCAAATTTCAGGAATGATAGGTGTCATGAATAACTTTGAGAATCAGTTCAGCTAGTGGTATCAGTAATCGTAAAACAAAATAGTGGCTGTCTTAAATGCGAAGATTGAATAATTTTGAGTTATTTTTTCCCAACTTCAACGTTTAAGGTGCATGCTTTGAACACTTGATTCAATTTAATGAATGACTGAAGATGAGTACCCACAATTAATACTCATAAGTGAAACAAGTCAAGGAGGTGGGAGGGAGCTTCTAACAAAAGGGTTTTGTAACAACTCTAGGATTCAAAAAAATTGGCTATCAATCGATGATAACAGTACAGGAGAGTCGCCCCTGAAAAAAAATTCATCAAACGTAGCCGATATGAGTATGAAATGAAAGTTTTCATGGGAGCTTTTCAAAACAGTTCTTAAACTGTCAGTTTTTGATTCAGTGGGGGCACAGGGGGGAAATACATGAAAAATGTGTTTCCTCCCTCGCGAATGGACATCTGAAATAATTATCAAGGCAGATATTTATGAGTATAACAATAACAAAAACCTCAGAAGTCTAAATTCTTTCAACTTTGTTAATAATAGTATGATCTTCGAATTTCATAGTTTCTCCAATAAAATCGTCATTGACATGCTTCTTGACTTTATTCAATCTGGTGACTGTATTTTGAAAATTGAATACAAAACCCTTCTGACATGAGCGTAGGTCTGTTTACCCAACTTGTTAAATATTCCATGTTGAGAAATTTAGTTACCTGTATCCTATTTAATGTTCATGAAATCGTCTAGTTAGCGCTGCATAATAGTTCGTACGGACGTATGCTCCACCTGCGCTGAGGACATCTCCTTGATCAGGTTCCTGTTGCGGTTTCTTCGATTTTTTGTCTTCGGTTGCTTTGGACCTTACTTCTTTTTCTTTTTTGATGGTTTCTTTTCCCTTGTTGAACGTTAATTTTCCAAATAGTCCTTCTAGCGACTGGATCCTAAGTCTGGGCTCCTCGTTTTCTCTTTCACACTTCTCAACTTTGTCGTTAGCTTTGACTAGATGCTCCATTTCGATGACTGATAAAATTTTCGGTTTCTCTTCATTGCTATCGAATCTTTGCTTTAGGTTTTTCTCGCCCATCAACGTTGGCGATGGACATGACCGTTCTAGTTGATGGCTGAAGCCATCGGATTCCTCCATCTTGTTGCTTTTGCAACGAGATTAGAGAAAATATTCATAAACCGGTATTTCCCTCCAATGTATTTCCGCTGTTTGATACTTCTTCAGAAAATAAACTTCAAGTATTCGACAAATGGTCGAAAAATTTGACGGTGATGACTTTCAATTAAAAAAAATAGTTTCAACTGACCTGTTAAAAATTATTAATTTTTAAAATTATTGACAGGCGCGATTAAAAACCCGTCTATACGCAACGACTGCTAGACATAGAATGATCCATTCAAAATTGTCAATAATACAATGATTTCTATATTTCACATATAAAATTGCGTTGGTATTCATAAAGTATCAGAAGATGCGAATGGGTATTTTGCTTATGTTGAAGCCTGCCAAAAGCTAAAACCAGTTTAGAGCATATTTTAATTGACGTAAAGAACCATTTTTTGGGGAACAATTATTGGCAAATGTTTTCGGAGTTCTATTTAGGGTTTACTGTTTTCCCAATAATGTGACATTAAATGCCAATAACTGCAAATACACCTACAGCTCTGCTACCAGAACTTACTTACACCTCCTTTGTGGTTACAGGTAACTTTTACTTTTTGTAAAAAACTGACGTTAGAGGGTGACGGCAAGTCTTCCGCACCTGATAACGGAATCAAAATTAATAACCATGCCGCTGGAATCGAGTTGGGCGATGGGCTAGATCCCCGTTTCAGGAAAACCCTACATTGTTTCGGAACCTGAAACAGAGCTTCAGAATAGATTGGATCCACGGCACCAACATTGCATCAGAAAAAGGAATCTCGCATTCGATTCTGAAATGTCACATCACGGAAAAGCCCTACCGGTCTTAACGACAATATGGCAATCAAGGAAATGAACTGGATTGAAAGTCATATTCAAAATATGGAATCGCGCACAATAATTAAAAGTAGGAAGCATACTGGAAAGCGAGAATTCAAAGTGGCCTCTATTTTTGATAGTAAATTCAAATCGTATATTTTTCATTTTAAGGTAATCCATGAACGATTTTGTGCAATCTATATAGGAGCAAAAACGAACATGTCCCGACACAAGAAAATTTGCTAAGAACTGAAGGAAATGTTCTAAAATCATCTGGAAAAACTGTTCAACTCATTGCCTACAAATAATAATAAGTTGGGTAGACAGACCTATGCTCATATCGGAAGGGTTTTGTACTCAGCTTACAAAATGCAGTAGCCAGCAACGAATAAGATAAAGAAACACGTCATGTTCGAGGATCATACTATTTTTAACAAAGTTGAAAGAATTTTGACTTCTGAGGTATATAGTCTAGTTATACCCATAAGTATCTCCCTTGATAATTTTTTCAAATTTTTTAGATCACAGGTGTCCATTCGCGAGGGAGGAAACACATTTTTCATGTATTTCCCCATGTGCCCCACTGAAGCAAAAACTGTCAGTTTAAGAACTGTTTTGAAAAGCTTTCATAGAGAACTTTCAGTTGATACTCATATTGGCTACCTTCGATCGTACATTTCCCCTTCCCCTGCCCCCCTCGGTACTCATAAGGCAATTTTAAGACTTGTTTTGAAAAGATCTCATTGAGACCTTTCCAATGACGGACGGACGGACAGACGGACACAGGTCGTGATTGCAATAAGGTTTTGTATTTTAGTACAAAACCCTAAAAAAGTAACTTTGGATAATTTCAACGCTAAAATTGGCAATGAGCTGCTTCGTTGGGGAACAACTGGAGGATAAAGCCTTCACAATGGCATAAATGACAGACAATCGGGTATTGGGCCTAGGAAAAAGGAATGATTGGTCCAATACTAAGTGCCAAAATGCGTCGGGCAAAATAATCAGGCGTACAAACAATATTTAGGTTGAAAGCTAGGACAAAGAGAGAACATTATCAAAATGTCAGAAAAGTTGTGAATAAGTTCATTAAAATAGAGAACAGGAAATACTATGATGACCAATTGAGAAGCTTTGATGTAAGCTTAGCGAGCAACAAGACAAGCATACAAAGTAGTGAAAACCTTGAAACGAGGTTACTAGCCCAAGACCACACTCTGCCGTGATGACATCGGAACATCTTTGCTGATGAAAACTGGATTAAGGAAAGATATATATCATATTTCAAGAACCTCTTGAATGCTCCGCACGCCTCCAGAATATCAGAGTTGACAAATATTGCCAGAGGGCTTTCATTGGCTCTACTAGATGAAGTTTGTTCCACCATCAAGGCTCAAAAGAATAATGAAAACCAATTGTTTACAGTCAAGCAGGTGAAAGAGCAATACTAGGAGTTCAACATAGATGAATACCAAATTTTGATGAGCTTGAAGCAAACATACAACAGTATTAATTGTAATGTACGTTAATAAATAATGCTTTGCTTTGATATCCTACCTGAATTGGTCCATCTTACGAAAGTAAAAATAACGTCGACAACCTCCCCAGTTGGCATCAATAATCAGCTCACCAATGTCTTCTACATAGACATCGGACTAAAACAGCATTATTGGCTGACCCCATTGCTATTCAATTTGGCTCTGGAATGTGTTATAAGAATGCTACCTATCGATACAAGATGTACGTTACGTTTTTAAGAACTGTCGAATTTGTTAGGGCTACAAATTAGTGAGAATAGAACAAAACTTATCACATGTTCCAGGAAAATTCCTAAATACCCAAACTATTACATTTGGCGAATACGGTATCAAAAATATAGGCAAACATGTGTATTTAGGCGCCAAAACAACGAGAAATGGTAACAAAAGAAATGAAGCTTGCCGAAGAATAAAGGTTGCAAGTAAAATATTTTATTCAGAAAAGCTGCATACACAGGAATAAAATTCTTCAAGTGCACAAATGTCCAGAGGCAAATAATTGAAGCAAAGCTAGACGAAGTACAAGGGTGATATCAACGATTACAAGATTGCAAAAACTACAATGGACTCACTCCGTGAATCCTATGGACTAACAACGCATACGCAAACTGGTATTCATTGTAAGAACTAAAGGGTGGCAACTAGAGAGGAGTACGAGGAATCGCTCGTCCAACTCGGATCACGAAGACAGTTTACTGCCGCTCAAATTTTGAAATCGGAGGGCATGGTCGATGGACGGAGGCATTGGAGACGCTTATTACAGGAAGCAAAAGCCCAAGAGAGGTTGTAGTGCTATGAAGAAGAAGAAAACAAAGTACATTTTGTGTAAACTATTTTTGATAAAGTTAGCACTCTCTTATTTATAGCAAACAAGTTGGGTAAACAGACCTACGCTCATGTCAGAAGGGTTTTGTATTCAATTTTCAAAATGCAGTCACCAGATCGAATCAAATCAAGAAACATGTCAAAGACGATTTTATTGGAGAAAATATGAAATACGAAGATCATACTACTATTAACAAAGTTGAACGAATTTTGACTCCTGAGGTTCTTTTATTGTTATACTCATAAATATCTCCCTTAATAATTATTTCAGATGTCCACCCGCGACGGTGGAAACACATTTTTCATGTATTACCCCCTGTGCCCCCACTGAAGCAAAAACTGACAGTATAACAACTGTTTTGAAAAGCTCCCATGAAAACTTTTATTTCATACTCATATCGGCTACGTTTGATGAATTTTTTTTCAGCGGTCACTCTCCTGTACTGTTATCATCGATTAATGGCCAATTTTCTCGAATCCTAGAATGGTTACAAAACCCTTTTGCTAGGAGCTCTCTCCCACCTCCTTGACTTGTTTCACTTATGAGCATTAATTGTAGGTATTCATCTTTAGTCATTCATTCAATTGAATCAAGTGTTCAAAGCATGCACCCTAAACGTTGAAGTTGGGAAAAAATAACTCAAAATAATTCAATCTTCGCATTTAAAACAGCCACTATAGTGTTTTACGATTACTGATACCACTAGCTGAACCGATTCTCAAAGATATACATGACACCTATCATTCCTGTAATTTTCATGCAAATCCTAGCAAAACTGTAGTGTCTGAGTCGGTAAAAAGCGCATGTTGTTCCACAGCCATATGTTGCCATAGTAATAAATGCAGCACATACTCGTATTGTTCCATAGTAATACAGGAAAATTCAAAACGCTATAACTTCACTAAATATGATTCAATCTTTATGAAACTTTCAGGATAAATCAATCTCATAAATAGACATCTACGCATTGAATTTCATTGAATTTAAGGGTACCGTTAAGATTTTATTCAAGAAAACATAAAATCGATAAATCATATTATTACTAACAAAGTTGAGTGAATTGCGACTTCTAACGTATTTGTTGTTGTTGTACTCATCAAGGCCTACATTCTTGATTTTTTTCAGATTTTTTGGATCACAGGTGTCCAATCGGAAGGGGGGGGGTCACATTTTTCGTGTACTTCCCCTCCCTGTGCGCCCCTCGAAGCAAATTTTGCCAAACAAACTGTTTTGAAAAGTTCTCATCAAGACCTTTCATTTGATACCCATATCGGCTACCTTCAATGAAATTTTTTTTTCGGAGGGTCACTCTCCTATATGGGGAGACCCCCTTAAATACTTTATAAAAATTTTTTCTAGTTGAACTTTTAAGAGATTACCACTTTCCACCTACACACAAAATTTGATGTTTCTAGCTTAAGTAGTTTCCGAGAAAAACTGCTGTGACACACGGACGGACGGACGGACCGACGGACGGAGGGACAGACGGACAGACGGACAGACTGGTCGCGAAACTAGTAGGGTTTTGTAAAATTATTTTACAAAACCCTAAAAATGCTCTTCAAACAATGTAAGCATTTTGCTTGCATACGCCTGTCCACGCAATTTTAGGGCATGCCGCTTCATGGGTTAAATTGAAAGAAATTTGAAACAACCAGTCATCCCACAGTCTTCATATTTTGTAAGTTTCAATACAATTGAATTATGTTTATGGAGGTTACAACCCGTTTTTCCATCATATTACAATACCTTTCCATAGAATCTGACATAACAGTTTTGTTTGGCTCTTCTTAAAATTTTCAGGCTAGGTCAATAACACAAAAATGTTAAATTTCTCAGTCAATAAAATTAGTTCGATTGCAACATAGTGGCGTCCTGCTAAAATTGAATGACCTAAGGTTTTCTTTGAAACCAAATATTTGATGTATTTTTCATAGAAGTTTTTTTACCTTAAATAATTATATGCGTCAGAATATCATGAGTTACAAAATCCTTGTAATAAGAACTTCTATCAATCTATCTTATATCTTAAGGACTGTTTTGAAACCAATATAAGCGTAGCAGGTAGCTTGTAACAAGTCGCACGGATGTAAACAAGCTGTCTGGCGAAAAATGCAGGCTATGAAGTCAAATAAATTATTATATTTTTTTGAAAAGACATAGTGGCCTACTGTTTTAAGTGAGCAGACGCGTTTCGAATGCTTTGAGTCATCTTTAGTTCTTAAAGGTTGCGTGAAAGGAAATTACTTTTAAGGTTTCTTCTTCCTAGCCCTACAGCCCCTTTCGGGCCTTTGCTTAGAGATAGTCAGAGTATCTCATTGTCATGATCTAATGTATCGGTGACTCCACAAGTTGATATGATAATTATCACGCTTTGGCCGTGTGTCCGTCCACCCAGCTGCAATACGTTCTGATTTCAAACCAGCACGTATCATAACTGAACAGGCTTATAGTCCGTCCGAAGAACCACGTGAACTTATAAGGTTCAGTCTGACTAAACCCTCACCGTAGGTAAGTATAACCTTGAAAATGTGAATAATTTTATTTATCTTGCAGCCAACCTGAATAGAAAAGGACACAACAAGAACGAGATTGAATGCTGCATAAACGCCGCAAATAAATCATATTACTACGTTCTTCCCATTTTAAGGCCCAGAGACGTGCGCAGGTGAAATAAGCTCTGTATTTAAAAACCACTAGTCAAATCAGTGTTGTTACGTGAATGTGAAACAAGGACTCTGATAAGCGAATCCGAAAACGTAGTGAACACATTTGAAGGCAAAAACGTTGCCTTCAAATGTGTTCACTACATTTTCGGTAATGTGCAATGATGATTTGTATGAACTATTTGGCGAACTGTCTGTATCCACTTGCCTAAAGTTAAGCCAATTGCAATGGACGGGCCATGTAAAAAGAATGGAACAGAACATTAAAGAGTAGAGCGCAAGGTAGACTTGCAGTGGAAAGACCAAGGAGTCGATGGGAGGGGGACGATAGAAGCTACCAAATGAGGTCACAGCGCTGCAATGATTAGAGTAGATTGATCCTGAAGGCCAAGGCCCAGTTAGGGCTGTCCAGCCACAGGTGATGATGGGTGAAGGATAGGTTAAGCAAGATTGCTGTTTTTAAGGTTATTGGATATCTTTTTCTTTTGGTTTGTGTCGATTTAATTAATGTCGAAGGGTGTGGTCTACTAATGAGAAAATTTCGTCAAAATTTGTGGTAAGTCTTTCGTAGCTAATAAAACCGTTTATTTTTCTATGCTAACATATATCATAGACTTTGTCATAGCGTCAGCCTTGTGGACGTAGGTTTGCAGATGCGTCGCAGATCGTAAAAGAAAGGTGGTAAGTGATAGTTTTATCATGTCAATAGTTTCCGTGTTGTTCTTCTTATGTATACCATGACACAGTTCCTGCATGTCCCGTGAATGTTTTAGGTAAATTTCTCGAGAGAAATTTACCTATTGCGGAGAGTATCTTATATATATATATATATATATATATATATATATATATATATATATATATATATATATATATATATATATATATATATATATATATATAAGGTGTATTGAGTAAATATCTCAGCTAAGTTTGTGAACCAGCTTTATCGGCCAAGCGAAAACAATATGGCGGCCGTTTTAGACGAACAATCGTGATTTCTGTGCTTACTAAAGTATAGCTCCGATTTGGATGAAATTTGGTACAAAAGTTCACCGATGTACTCGTATGTGATGAATCTTAAAATAAAAAATCCCAAGTCGGTGCGGCAGAAACCAAATAGCGGCTGTCCAAAGGTTGAAAAACGTACAAAATTTTGTTGTTATATTTTTGACCAAAGCTTTCAACCAATGTTAATGCAATTCGGTAGTTTGATAGAAACAATTAGTATCTACAGAGTTGTTTTAAAAAAACTGGAGGTCAGTTCACAATAAGCAAAATGGGCGGCCTGTTGAAGGTCAAAACTTCAAAGTCTTCTAAAAGTCGCAATTTTGATCCGATGTATATGAAACTTGACTTTAAAATAGGAATTACTTAGATCTAAAGTTTTTGACATTTTGGTGATCACGCATGAGCTAATTTTCAAAATGGCTTTTAATTACACGTTTTTTTTAATTTTTGTGGCCCTCTAGTGGCCACATTTTCCATTTCGGATTTTGATGAAACTTGAGATTAAGGATCTCTGTACTAAGTTCTTTATTTGTGCAAGAAATCATTAAAGTTGAATGAAAGATAAAAAAGTCAAAAATTTAAAACCTAATATTTTTAGCTAGCTTTTCACTAAAAATTGGATACTTTTGCTCTGTCTAGAGTGCAGCTCCAATTTGAACGAGATTTGGCACATTGATTGATGAGGTCGTAGCATATGAAGATTTAAAATAATCCAAAATCAAATGCATGCATTCAAAATGGTGGCCCCCAAAGGTCTGAAGGCAAGCACGATTCGCTATTTTAGTAGCAACTGAAATAATGAATATTTTTCATGGAAACGTTTTAAATGACTTAAGTTGGAAATATTTATAAACCAGACCATTTTTAAGATATTGTAAATTATTTTTAACAATACCCTAAACAATTTTAAAACCGCTGATTGTCTGTATGTCCGTCCATCCGTTTGTTCGTGCATCATAACAAGTTTTCTCGCAAACCACATGAGCTAGAATGAGGAAATTTTCTACGTAGGTCAAAAATGGTGCCTCTTAAAATTTGCAGTGCGAGAAAATATTTTAAGGTATTTAAGGGGGGTCTCCCCATACAGGGGGTGACTTAAAATGTTTTTTAATTTCTCTAGCAGCCAAGTTTCTCAACAGATTCCGGTGAAACTTGAAATTATAATTTATTAAGGCAAGTTAATTTAATTTAATTATGCAAATCGAATGACAAATAGAAAAGTCGGAAATTTACAGCTTAATATTTTCAGCAGCCGATTTCAATAAAAATCAAAATGACGGCCCCTGATAATTCAGAAAAGAATTGAAAATTTTTATAATCATGGCAATGCAAGTGCTGATTAAACTTTTATGGAAATCTTTTGAAATTAACTATTTGCTGTATTTAAGCCTTTGTGTGGTAACGAGTGTGAAATGTTTAAACAGCAATTGTGAAAAGGGTGAAACCTGTATTTATATATTAACAACAATTTGTTATCCGTCGATTTTCAATATGTAATCCATACGTGTGCAACTCAATTTAATTAGCAAAATATTTGCGCCACTATAAAGGGTCTCTAAATACGAACGGCGGCAGATTCTTTTTAGGGTTTTGTAAAATAATTTTACAAAACTCTTCTAAAATCGCGTCCTGTCTGTCCGTCTGTCCGTCTGTCTGTCTGTCCGTCCGTCCGTCCGTCCGTCCGTCCGTCCGTCCGTCCGTGTGTCACAGCAGTTTTTCTCGGAAACTACTTAAGCTAGAAACATCAAATTTTGTATGTAGGTGTAAAGTGGTGATCTCTTCAAAGTTCAACTACAACAAAATTTTTGTAAGGTATTTAAGGGGGGTCTCCCCATATAGGGGAGTGACCCCCCGAAAAAAAAAGTTCATTGGAGGTAGCCAATATGGGTATCAAATGAAAGGTCTTGATGAGAACTTTTCAAAACAGGTCTTAGTTTGGCAAAGTTTGCTTCGAGGGGCGCACAGGGAGGGGAAATACACGAAAAATTTGTGTCCCCCCCCTCGCGATTGGACACCTGTGATCCGAAAAATCTGAAAAAAATCAGGAATGTAGGTCTTGGTGAGTACAACAACAACAAATACATGAGAAGTCGCAATTCACTCAACTTTGTTAGTAATAGTATGATTTATCGATTTTATGTTTTCTTGAATAAAATCTTAACGGTACCCTTAAATTCTATGAAATTCAGTATACAGATGACTATTTATAAGATTGATCTATCCTGAAAGTTTCATAAAGATTGAATCATATTTAGCGAAGTTATAGCGGTTTGAAATTTCCTGTATTACTATGGAACAATATGCGCTGCATGTATTACTATGGCAACATATGGCTATGGAACAAAATGCGCTTTTTACCGACATAGACACTACAGTTTTGCTAGGATTTGCATGAAAATTTCAGGAATCATAGGTGTCATGTATGTCTTTGAGAATCGGTTCAGCTATTGGTATCAGTAATTGTAAAACCAAATAGTGGCTGTTTTAAATGCGAAGATTGAATAATTTTGAGTTATTTTTCCCAATTTCAACGTTTAAGGTGCATGCTTTGAACACTTGATTCAATTTAATGAATGACTGAAAATGAGTACCTACAATTGATGCTCATAAGTGAAATAAGTCAAGGAGGCGGGAGAGAGCTCCTAGCAAAAGGGTTTTGTAACCATTCTAGGATTCGAACAAATTGTGTTTCCTCCCTCGCGGATGGACATCTGAAATAATTATCAAGGGAGATATTTATGAGTATAACAAAAAACAAGAACCTCAGAAGTCGAAATTCGTTCAACTTTGTTAAAAATAGTATGATCTTCGTATTTCCTATTTCCTCCAATAAAATCGTCTTTGACATGTTTCTTGATTTGATTCGATCTGGTGACTGCATTTTGTAAATTGAATACAAAACCCTTCTGACATGAGCGTAGGTCTGTTTACCCAACTTGTTATGTTCATGAATAACCGTGTGGTGCTACAAAAATTGCAGTAAGAAGTCTAGTAGTAGGCAAGCCAAATTCTTATTCGAAATCTTACGCTACAGATGAGAAATTTACCTTTCCGGCTGGTACTGCCAACGGGGATTTTTTTATTTTGTTGGAGTAGCTGGTAGGAGATATGGATAGTCTCTGTACCATTATATGTATTCTGCTAGTTTATGTTGACTGGTGTGATTAGATGTTACCTGTGTGGTACGATCTGTTGTGGTTGGTTTTAAGTATATTTTCTAGTTCTTGTCGTGCTTGTTCCCGTGTCACCATTAGGTCCACATAGTTGAGTTGTCCATTTTTTTTTCTAAAGTCAAATCTTCATTCGATTGTATATATACATATGTTGGCAGTGAAACATAAATCCTGACGGGCGAATCCGAAAAGGCCGTGGATGCAATTGAACGCAAAGCGCTACGGAAAATCGAATGGAGATTTTGTTACAATGATAACTTGTATGAATTTTTTGACGATCCGCCCGTTTCCTCATGCGTAAAGTTACGTAAATTGTAATGGGCAGGTCATATAATAAGCATGTAAAAAATCAGCCACCCAAAAGAACGAACATTGATTGGTGGAGCACAAAGTAGACGTCCAGTGGGAAGGCCGAGGATTCGATGGGAAGGCACAATAGAAGCTGAGAACTGTAATGATTGGAGGGGATTAATCTTGGAGGCCAAAGCTCGGCTTGAGCTGTCGCCCATAGATGACGATGAAGTATACATACGTAAATAGTTCATCTTTTTTTCTTTTTTTGTGACACAATAATGATGCAACAGCTATCCACATACTGTTTATATTATTTTACATTGTGTCTTTTTGCGGTTTCTGATAAAAATATAATAGGGGTACCGGTTAATTCATGCGATTTTCTAACAGATGGCATAACTTGATTTTTATTCTAGTGATTCACCTTTCCAAATATGTGTTGGAAAGCTACTATCATATAATTTCAGAATCAGTATGTGTCATTTAGCTGAAGCGTAAACAACAATGCTTTTTCTTACTCTAAAAATGTCGAATTTCGTGCCAAATAAAGTGTTTTTGCGGGGAGTACTTCTTCATTGAAGAAAAAGGCTGCCGAAAGTCATCGTATTTTGGTGGAAGTGTATGGTGTGCATGCTTTGGCTGAGCGTACATGCCAGAAGTGGTTTGCACGGTTTAAAAGTGGCAATTTTGACTCGGAGGACGATGAACAGCCCGGACAGCCAAAAAGTTTGAAGATCACGAATTGGAGGCATTGCTCGATCAAGATCCATTCCAAACTTGCAAAATCACTCGGCATCGCTCAACAAGCAATTTTTCACAATAAAGCTTCAATTTTCAAAGAAAAAAAACGAAATAACCGGTACCCCTATTATATATATATTTTAAGAATATTTCTGGCATTATTGATGGCCTTGGATGTCCCATACCCAACTCTTCTTTGGTAATTATTGAATCTGAATTCTTCTGATTGTTTGTCGTTTTTGAAAGATTGAGCAGTTATTTTGTGAATCGTTGGAATGAAAATAAATATTACAAGGAATCTTTTAAGAATTCTATGTATAAAGACTTCTTTCAAAAATTGTGAGAATATTTCTGACATTATTGAGGACATTGGATGTCCCATACGCAAACCATCCTGGGGGATGCCAGATTTATTATTCAACCTTAAATAGTTTTGCTTGATTGTGGTCTTTATTTGATTGATTAATTGATCTGTGAGTCGTCCACTGCTTCTGAATGAAAGTTTTTCGTTTAGCATGGTCCGTGTTTCATTGACAGGCATAGATGTGTTGAGCTTGGTGATATCTAGTGACAAAAGTCGACAGGAGTTAATCAATATTAAGGAGGTGGAGGAGCTCACCAGATCGCGGCTGTTCTTTAATGTGCATTTAACTTGAAGGTTCATGACATCAGCCAATATCGTTGCCAAATACCATAGTAATTTGCATATAGAAGCTGGGTGGTAATTGACAACAGGCTGTCTTTGTGGAGCTTACATTGTGCTTTAAGAGGTGATGTGGATGGATTGGAGCTTAGTATTAAAAGAAATCATTGGTAGAGGTTGCACTGTAGTGATAGCTAAGTTTATTATTAGTGGGATCTTCATTCACTAGGTTCTGTTGGCCCGAATAAAGTCTGTTGTTTTTAGGACAACCGTTATATATCCTTTTTTACTGTAAATAGGCTGCCCATATATTTTTACTGAATGTGTCTTAATATTTGATGGTCTGTTCATCAATTCATTTTATTTCTGCTAGTGACTATTTTTTGTAGCATATCTATTGCAGTGTATCTTGCATGCATCTATTTTTTCTGCAATAGTTTGCTAATGGCTAGTTTAGTGTCGACTACTAGTTGCTCTAGGCTTGGTTGCAGTTCATATCATATCATTTGTATTTCAGTCACTTATTTAATAGCTACATTCCCTGTGTCCTAAATGTCGTGTACGATAGATTTACAGTTTATGGATGGGAGGTATTGTTTATTGGTGTGGTAATTTTGTTTTGCTTTTCCATCAATTTTTAAGCTTTTTATAATGGTCTCGAATTAAATGTTGAGATGAATATTAATGCTATTCCTCATGTCATTTAAGGATTGTAGAGAGTTTTCAGTTTGTGTGAGGTAAGTTAATTTTAAGTGGAAACGGAGAAGCTGTTAGTTGATTTGTGGTTGCATGCAGAAAAGGAATGAGTTTCATGCAGAAAATGCATCTGTATTTATGTTATTTATTAAACACTTTTTGATGAACCATCTACTTTCTGTGACCTAATAAAGTCATAGGTTAAAGTTATGGAACGATTGGAACCTATTTTTTGGCTAGCAGTGTTGTGATCAATTATTTTTTTTCATTTGATATGTGTCGATCAATTTTCTTTCTGTTTGCACAGCTGTTGAGCTTTCCCTTCTTGAGTGACCAGATGTGTTTTAACTCTTTTGAGTCGTCGTCAGTAGCAAAATGATGTGTAGAAGAAAATGACTTTGTATAGATATAGGATGGGTTAAGCAGGTAGGCGCTATTTTAAGCCAGGAGAAGGATTTTCCATTTTTGTTTTTTGAACATCCGGATATTCACCGTTTGTTCTGCTTTATCTCGTATTTACTTTTCTCATAAGATGAGGTCTAGTACAAAGAAAATTGCGTCGAAGTTTGAAACAAGTTGCTCATTGTGAATGTTACCACCCGTTTTGCTATGTTTATATTGTCGCGTGTTATTGGTTCGCGGCCAATAATTTTAATGTTCCGGGAAAGTGAAAACGCAATGTCTTTTAATTTAAGTTAAAAGAGTTTATTTAATTAAATAAAATGCACAATAATCAGTTAACACTTTTCACTAATTTTAATTTTCACTATGAAAAATCTAACACTTGTCCATAAATTTCTTATCGCAATTGTCTTCTAAATCACTTCACTATTACGAAAATCACTTTTCTACTACTCGAATAATAGCGCTTCCCACACACAATCGCAGTTCTTATCGCGGTCGAATGAATGATCTCCCCCATTCATTCAGCTCGCCTTTATATAGGGTCTCTACCTATTCACCCATTTCTCGCACATTGGCGAATGTTCTACCGAGAGGTACCTGGTAGGTTCGAGCAAGTTCATGAATGGAGTGACGTCACTTGCAGATGTTGATCATGCTTGTTGGATTCTCGTGGGTTCGAGTAAATTCATTCGTTGACGTTCTTAATGATGATGAAAACAATTGCGACAGTAGCTCGCAGAATTATTTGTACATGTAATTATTTGTACATGTAACACTGCCCCCACCTCAGTTCTTTTCGCCCCGAAAAGATGTGTCGCTATTTGTAGTCAATTCTCCCTGGGTGTAATATGGGGCAAGACGGTCCAGATGCACGATTTTCGTTTTAGCTCTCGGCTTACGATGTTCCTGTATTCAGTATACGACGTCGTTGATTCGCTTTGTAACTCGGTATGGTCCCTCCCAATTATGTTGCAACTTTGGAGACCTACCCTTTCGCCGTTGCGGGTTATAAAGCCACACCAAGTCATCTTGCTGGAAGCCAGTAGAATTAGCCTTTAGATCATACCTGGTCTTCATGCGGTCAGTAGCCGATTCGAGGTGTTTTCGCACTGTCCGATGTATCTGGTTCAACCGTTGTCTTAGATCACTTGCGTACTCCGAGATCGTTTGGGGTTTCTCAGGGGGTGTTCCGAACTTTATATCGGCTGGCAAACGAATAGTCTTTCCAAAAATGACTTTGGCTGGGGCTTGGCCCGTCGATGCATGTTCAGCGGCTCTATACGCCATTAAAAATAGTGGGATATGTCGGTCCCAGTCCCTTTGGTTCTCGTCAACCATTTTGGCAAGGTGTTTATTGAGCGTGCCGTTGAAACGTTCGACCATTCCATCGGATTGGGGATGCAGCGGTGTTGTCCTCGTTTTCCGTATTCCCAGCTGCTCGCACATTTCGCTAAAAACTAGTGACTCAAAGTTTCGGCCTTGATCCGAATGTAGTTCACAAGGCACGCCGTACCTGCTGACCCAATTTAACACTAGTTGTTCGGCTACAGTAGTTGCTTCCTGGTTGGGAATGGGGTAGACCTCGGGCCACTTGCTGAAATAATCAGCTACAACCAGCGTGTATCGATTTCCCCATTCAGATTCAGGAAAGGGTCCAGCGATGTCAACAGCAATCCTTTCGAATGGCACGCCTACGTTATAGGTTTGCATTTGTACTCTCAGTCGTCGCTTTGGGCCTTTGACGGAAGCGCAAATTGTGCATCTGCGACACCAGTCCTCTACGTCTTCTCGAGCGTGGAGCCAGTAGAATCTTTCCCGCAATTTCGCTAAGGTTTTGTTAACACCAAGATGGCCTCCCGAGGATCCTTCATGCATTTCCTTAACCACATCGTGGATTCGGCTTTTGGGTAGTATAGTTTGCATCCTATAGGAGCTGCCATCCGCCGTTTCCCATTTCCGCTTGAGTACGCCACCCTCCACCTGTAGGGAGTTCCATTGTGCCCAATAGCTTTTCAGGGTTGCGCCATGCATCGAAACGTCCTTCCACTCCGGTCGCCCAGTCGTCTCCTTCCATACGAGCAATGGTCCGATATCTTCATCGGCTAACTGGGCATTTCGAATCTCCTCCGGTGACCAACCTTCATCGAATTCGGCCGTTATCACTCGCAGATCAACGGGCGGCTCCTTTTCCTCAATCCGTTGGCAATGTTTGCAGTTAGCTGGACATGGATGACGAGATAGGGCGTCAGCAATTCCATGAACTCTGCCCTTGTGGAGCAGTTGGGGCCTCACTAGATCTGGTCGGATCGTCGATCGGGTTGCACCAGTGTCGTTTGTTAGGGTGCATTGTTCTTCATCAACTTGACCAGGAAGGCATCTGTCTGCTTCTCCACGATGTTGCCTTGGCACGGTGCTGGGGATGTCGATACTCGTGGCCAACGTTCGCCCCACGAAGTTGGCCCTTGCAGTTTGATGGGCCTCCATTCTAGGCTCCTGACACGGTCCGGATCTCCACCACCCTGGACAATAGCTCGGTCTTCTCCCCTTCTTGCAATCTCTTTGCAGGTGCCCTTTTTCCCCGCAATTCCAGCATCTAGGCGCACCATTCACCTGCAGCTCTCGCTCATTTCCCACGCGCTCACACCTGGATTTATCTGTCACTACCTCGCGAACCCGGACAGTGGTGCGGGTCACATTTTTGGCTGCCTCAAAATTTAAACCATAAGCCAATGCTTCCTTGACTGTTTGCTTTTGAGCTAACCGCACGGCTTGTTGCAATTCCTTGTCCTTTAAGGCGCTGATGAATGCTTCTGCTGCTACGTCATCTCGATGTTCTGGGTCGTACGCTGGGTAAGCTAAAAGTGCCAATCGCTCAATGTCTTGTGCTAGCTGCTGCAAAGTTTCGCCAGACTTCTGCATCCGATGCCGTAGCTGCGCCCGGTAAATCTGCTTCAGATGATCGTCTCCATAACGCATGTCCAGCGCATTCATTATAGCAGCCGGATTTGAATGCAGCTCAACGGGGATAGTCTGCAAAAGCTCGGCAGCTGGGCCTCTTAGAGCCAGAATTAACGCAGTTGCTCGTTCCTGCTCATTCCAGTGATTTATCCTAGCGGCGGCTTCAAACTGGATTTTGTAAATACTCCAGATCGTTTGCCCATCGAATATTGGTGCTTGCACATTTCTGGATGTGCTTTGCGCTGCGGTTATAAGCGGGGCTGGTGAGGTGGTTACTACTGCCTTCGCTGCTTCCAATTCTTTTTTCACTTTTTCCATCTCATGGTTCATTCTCTCTTCAACCTGGCTGATTTCAGAGTTGATTTTCTCCTCAACTTGGCTGACCTTCTCCTCGACCTCGTAAACCTTTTCCTCGACGCATTTAATTTGATTGTTCAGGCTACCGAGCTCCACTTTTATTTCGGTTGACTGTTTTTGCACTTCCTTGATTACGATCGCTTGTTGGTCCATCTTCGCCGATTGTTCATTTAACTTCGCTGATTGTGCATTTAACTTCGCTGATTGTTCATTTAACTTCGTCGTTAAATTGGACGACTGTTGTCGCTGCTCTTGCTGCATCAGCGTCAAAATTTGCATCAGCGCATTTTCTGGTTTCTTTGGCTTTGCTGTTTCAGCTTCACCACCTTCTGCGCCTTTTTCTGCATCTGTAGGCTCACCCGAATCTAGATACGCACCTTCCGACTCGATCGCATCACGCAAGCGTGCAATCAGTATGGCCTTTGTACCTTGTGTAGCCAGATTTCATTGTTCCAACTCCTCTTTGAGCTCCGATATGCTCAATTGATTAATTTTTAGATTTAAATTTCCTGGCATTTTTATTGTTTCGGCTATTTTTCCACGTTAACTTTCACAATTGTGCACTTCAAAAATGTTTAATCGTTTTCACTTCCAAAATTTTCTATCCCACTTCTGACACCATTGTCGCATGTTATTGGTTCGCGGCCAATAATTTTAATGTTCCGGGAAAGTGAAAACGCAATGTCTTTTAATTTAAGTTAAAAGAGTTTATTTAATTAAATAAAATGCACAATAATCAGTTAACACTTTTCACTAATTTTAATTTTCACTATGAAAAATCTAACACTTGTCCATAAATTTCTTATCGCAATTGTCTTCTAAATCACTTCACTATTACGAAAATCATTTTTCTACTACTCGAATAATAGCGCTTCCCACACACAACCGCAGTTCTTATCGCGGTCGAATGAATGATCTCCCCCATTCATTCAGCTCGCCTTTATATAGGGTCTCTACCTATTCACCCATTTCTCGCACATTGGCGAATGTTCTACCGAGAGGTACCTGGTAGGTTCGAGCAAGTTCATGAATGGAGTGACGTCACTTGCAGATGTTGATCATGCTTGTTGGATTCTCGTGGGTTCGAGTAAATTCATTCGTTGACGTTCTTAATGATGATGAAAACAATTGCGACAGTAGCTCGCAGAATTATTTGTACATGTAATTATTTGTACATGTAACAATATACTACAGTACTAGACTACTCCTTCCGACAAAAACAGAAGCAAGATGAAACAAAAAATCGACATCCAACAACCAAAAAAACAAAAACTTCATATCGCCCGTACGGGCTTAACAGAGGGTCTACCTGCTACACACACGTAAGACACTAGAAATGACTTGAAGAAGTCAAAACGCGTCTGCTCACTAAAAACGCAAAGCCCGATGGCTATTTGAGAAAAAAATTGATCTGAAAATATTTAATAAGGCAAAAACATTTGTTACGGATGAACATTGAGACTCCATAGCGTTGCTCACCCGAACACTACCATACGCGATTTCGTAAGAGTCTAACCTATGCAATAGCGAGCCGCACTTTTTTAATTTTTTTCTTCTGGTAGTCCGATGATGTAACTATCAACAAGTAATTTAAATTTCCATTCACAAAAGGATTACTGATTAAATTACAAACAGAAAGCCACGCAATAATTTTAAGTTTAATAATTGTTTAAATCATGAACAGAAATCCACATAATAATATTAAGTTTAATAATTGGTTTAATTACAAACAGGAAGCCACAAAGTAATTTTGCTTTGTAACTTTATGTCATTAAACTCATGTAGCTAGGTCGCGAAATACACCCGGCAGTGGAAACATTCGTCATCCAATCAACATATGCGGCAAAACATGTAGTCAGGCAACGCAATTGCATCGTCATAAGGCTTTGTACTCTAATCCTGCTCTGTTCCAATGCAATGTTTGCGCACTCAAGTGTGACTACAACGATTGTGGCAGATATTATAAAACATTAAAAGCTTTAAAGACACATCGTATCGTACATACCGAGCCTAATAGGCACAAGTGCAACTTCGGCGGTAAATTATTCGATAATGCTCACAATGCTAAGAGACATGAAAAGTTACATTCGAATCCCAATGATAGTTGGGACAAATTTCTAAGCAATCGGAAAGGTTAAAAGAACATCAAATCCTACATTCCGGCCAGGAAAGTTTTCATGTGAGATTAAGGTGAATATTTTAACATGGTGATTCCAACGGCGCGATATTAAAATATAAATTCCAATAAAAACCGCAATTATATCCGATTAAAATGGTCGCTTTCATAATTCACGCTACATTGTAGTGTAAATTGCCAATTTGTGGGTTGTTGCAATTTTCATCTTAATACAAAATAATTTCACTATAAGGCTATATAAACTACCTTACCATAACATCAACAGCACCTGTATTGACTGATAAAAATAAAACACATAAATGAGTATGATGAAAGAAGGAAATGAAAAGAAAAAAATTAAAACATGTACTCGTAAGTAAGAAAATTCTTGTTTTGGCGAAATCAGTCAAAGATTCAGATGATTGTGATCATCCAAACATCATCAGTAGCCGAACACGACACAGCAGACAAACAAACGACAAGTGATGCTGCACTCGTATCGTCGGTCGAAGTAAATGATAAATAAACCATGAATTAACAATAACAGACAATGGAGATAAAGTCAATGCATTCCGCACGTAGTACATTCGATTCCCAATAGGATCGCCACCAAGAATGTAGGTGAGTGGAACCAAGCGAGGGGAATTACTCGCTTCACCGGGGTAAAAAGTCACTCAAAACAAGTTTTTCCCGGTGGATGGAAGGTAAAACGTTATTCAGTGAGTTTATTTAAGTCGGAAAGATTGGTGCGGTCCTCCCCCTTCCCTCATTCTTTTTGGATGGTGAAGTTTCTTTGGATGTGTGAACAACGGTGGTGCTGTGGAAAGTTTAGTTACCGTTGAAACGTTATCAATTTTGTGCGAACAACGGTGGTGCTGCGGGAAGTAGAATTACTTTCGAAACATCATCAATGATGGAAATTCATTACTGCATTACCAACGTTGACGAGACGGCGGTAGAAATCTCGAGCGAACGGAAGCGAGGAGCCCCTTCCTAGGTTAGGAAGTAAAAGTACGTGGCTTTCTTTGTGATTTAGATTGTTGAATCGTTTTTAAGGGGTTTTGTAAAATAATTTTACAAAACCCTACGAGTTTCGCGACCAATCTGTCCGTCTGTCCGTCCGTCCGTCCGTGTGTCACAGCAGTTTTTCTCGGAAACTACTTAAGCTAGACACATCAAATTTTGTGTGTAGGTGGAAAGTGGTGATTTCTTCGAAGTTCAACTACGAAAAAATTGTATAAGGTATTTAAGGGGGGTCTCCCCATATAGGAGAGTGACCCCCCGAAAAAAAAATTTCATTGAAGGTAGCCGATATGGGTATCAAATGAAAGGTCTTGATGAGAACTTTTCAAAACAGGTCTTTGTTTGGCAAAATTTGCTTCGAGGGGCGCACAGGGAGGGGACATACACGAAAAATGTGTGTGTCCCCCCCCCTCGCGATTGGACACCTGTGATCCGAAAAATTTTAAAAAAATCAGGAATGTAGGCCTTGGTGAGTACAACAACAACAAATACGTTAGAAGTCGCAATTCACTCAACTTTGTTAGTAATAGTATGATTTATTGATTTTATGTTTTCTTGTATAAAATCTTAACGATACCCTTAAATTCAATCAAATTCAACACGTAGATGTCTACTTATAAGATTGATCAATCCTGAAAGTTTCATAAAAATTGAATCATATTTAGCGAAGTTATAGCGGTTTGAATTTTCCTGTATTACTATGGAACAATATGCGCTGCATTTATTACTATGGCAACATATGGCTATGGAACAACATGCGTTTTTTACCAACTCAGACACTACAGTTTTGCTAGGATTTGCATGAAAATTTCAGTATTGATAGGTGTCATGTATATCTTTGAGAATCGGTTCAGCTAGTGGTATCAGTAATCGTAAAACAAAATAGTGGCTGTTTTAAATGCGAAGATTGAATAATTTTGAGTTATTTTTTCCCAACTTCATTGTTTAAGGTGCATGCTTTGAACACTTGATTCAATTTAATGAATGACTGAAGATGAATACCTTCAATTAATGCTCATAAGTGAAACAAGTCAAAGAGGTGGGAGAGAGCTCCTAGGAAAAGGGTTTTTTAACAACTCTAGGATTCGAAAAAATTGGCCATTAATCGATGATAACAGTACAGGAGAGTGGCCCATGAAAAAAAAGAATTCATCAAACGTAGCCGATATGAGTATGAAATAAAAGTTTTCATGGGAGCTTTTCAAAACAGTTGTTAAACTGTCAGTTTTTACTTCAGTGGGGGTACAGGAGTGAAATACATGAAAAATGTGTTTCCACCGTCGCGAATGGACATCTGAAATAATTATTAAGGGAGATATTTATGAGTATAACAATACCAAAAACCTGAGAAGTCGAAATTCGTTCAACATTGTTAATAATAGTACGATCTTTCTATTTCATATTTTTTCCACTAAAATCGTCTTTGACATGTTTCTTGATTTGATTCGATCTGGTGACTGCATTTTGTAAATTGAATACAAAACCCTTCTGACATGAGCGTAGGTCTGTTTACCCAACTTGTTTTATTTTTTTTCGAGAAATAAAAGCTAACATAGGCATGATTATTCGATTTTTCGTTCCTCATACCGCGGACCAAAAATATTTAATTTTTTTCTGTTGTGAGAAGTGCGGCTCGGGAAATCTTTTCCCGGGGGCGGTGACCAGGCAAGAAGATCTGGAAGATTTAACTGTGGTGGTAGTGTTGGGCGAGGGTAGTGAATGTAAGTGTCGACGCAACCCTATTTCGGTTTGCAGTGTTAGGCGTAGTTTCAGTTGTCGGGTATGGGGAATCAAGGGTTTTGCTTGGTGGCGTTATTTGTGTTATGCGTGGTAGGGTCCTTGGAAGGGGATCCTCGCGGCTTAGTACTCAAGCGATAGGCTTTTGCTCCGGCGGTCGTCTTCTCGTTCGAACGACCCCTTGGGAGGCTCGGAAAGCGGACGAGTGGCACCCACGCCCGTCTTCGGGTGAGCTAGTTTGGGGACGGTGGAGCCTCCGCTGGAGTAGTGGCCATTACGGGGGAGTTAGGGAATCCAGCGGTTAACATTATCTCCCTTTGGAAATTTGCGGATAATATTTGGCGCCCAACGTGGGGAAATATTATCCGCAAATTTCTAAAGGGGGAAAATGTTAACCGCCGGGTTCCCTAATTCCCCCGTAATGGCCACCACTTTATTGCGGCTACTCCGGCGGAGGCTTCACCGTCCCCAAACTAGCTCACCCGAAGACGGGCGTGGGCGCCACTCGTCCGCTTTCCGAGCCTCTCAAGGGGTCGTCCGAACGAGAAGACGACCGCCGGAGCAAAAAAACTATTGCTTGAGCACTAAGCCGTGAGGATCCCCTTCCAAGGACCACTACAGTTAAATCGAGAGCATAAGTTATTTATATCTTATTTATGTGGCAAATTTGCTTCTCACATGGACGAGTACACAGATTCTCGTTGCTCGTCCATATGTTTATATGTCTTTGCGTTTTACCTTCCATCCCCCGAGAAAAACTTTTTTGAGTGACTTTTTACCCCATTGAAGCGAGAAATTTCCCTCGCTTGGTTCCACTCAACCTACATTCCACTTGGTGGCGATCGTATTAGGAATCAAATGTACTACGCGCTGAATGCATTGACTTTATCTCCATTGTCTGTTATTGTTAATTCATGGTTTATTTATCATTTACTTCGACCGACGATACGAGTGCAGCATCACTTGTCGTTTGTTTGTCTGCTGTGTCGTGTTCGGCTACTGATGATGATCATCTGAATCTTTGATTGATTTCACCAAAACAAGAATTTTCTTACTTACATGTTTTAATTTTTTTCTTTTCATTTCCTTCTTTCATCATACTCATTTATGTGTTTTATTTTTATCAGTCAATACAGTTGCTGTTGATGTTATGGTAAGGTAGTTTATATAGCCTTATAGTGAAATTATTTTGTATTAAGATGAAAATTGCAACAACCCACAAATTGGCAATTTACACTACAATGTAGCGTGAATTATGAAAGCGACCATTTTAATCGGATATAATTGCGGTTTTCATTGGAATCTATATTTTAATATCGTGCCGTTAGAATCAGCATGTTGTAAAATATTCACCTTAATCTCACATGAAAACTTTCCTGGCCGGAATGTAGGATTTGATGTTCTTTTAACCTTTCCGATTGCTTAGAAATTTGTCCCAACTATCATTGGGATTCGAATGTAACTTTTCATGTCTCTTAGCATTGTGAGCATTATCGAATAATTTACCGCCGAAGTTGCACTTGTGCCTATTAGGCTCGGTATGTACGATACGATGTGTCTTTAAAGTTTTTAATGTTTTATAATATCTGCCACAATCATTGTAGTCACACTTGAGTGCGTAAACATTGCATTGGAATAGAGCAGGCTTAGAGTACAAAGCCTTATGACGATGCAATTGTGTTGCCTGACAACATGTTTCGCCGCATATGTTGATCGGATGACGAATGTTTACGCTACCGGATGTATTTCGCATTTCGTTTTCGAGCTCGCGCTGGTGCTTGATGCCTCCGCCGCTTGCTGCTGGTTGCGTTGTCCATAATTGTGGCGTGTGGAACGGAAGCGACCTAGCTACATGAGTTTAATTACATTAAGTTACAAAGCAAAATTACTTTGTGGCTTCCTGTTTGTAATTCAAACAATTATTAAACTTAATATTATTATGTGACTTTCTGTTCATGATTTAAACAATTATTAAACTTTAAATTATTATGTGGCTTTCTGTTTGTAATTTAATCAGTAATTCTTTTGTGAATGGAAATTTAAATTACTTGTTGATAGTTACATCATCGGACAGAAGAAAAAAATTAATAAAGTGCGGCTCGGTATTGCATAGGCTAAATTCTTACGAAATCACGTGTGGTAGTGTTCGGGTGAGCGACGCTATGGAGTCTCAATGTTCATCCGTAACATTTCCCCCTTGCTTCTTGTGAATTTCCCTGAAATTCACTACATTCCTACGGCTGAGAATAACCGTCCTGACTATCACAGTCCTACAACGACGGAGGGCCGGAAACGATACCTGTTCCTTTCTCAACTCCTCAATACATATCGACCGCCTAACGCTCGAGATTCTGAGTTCCATTTTCTTCCTACCGCTATTCCCAGACAAATCCTTGAGCCTAACCACCCTTAGTGAGTTTTAAGTCTGTACAAAAAACGCCACTAATACCCCTTATTCCAAACGCCAACTTGTACGGGACAACTATTCCAAAGAGTTAAAGACCTATTCTGACTACTGCTTATCCCTAGGTTTAGAACAATGTTGCTTAATCAGAGACCCACCACCGCTTAATTTACTCAAATCTTACTTAAAATAATTCCTATGCTGGATACTATCTTCCATACGATACCAACTTAGTCTACATATAATCATGAACCCACCGCCAAATTATTTTTTTTTGTGTTAATCCATATAATTATATATAAGAATTTTTTCCCCCTTATGTCAAGGGTAAAGCTCAACAATATTAACTCTAGTCAGTTAAACCAAATAACCTTCCCTCGGACCCTTCATTAATACTCCATTCCCTTTCTTAAACGTGCCTCTCCTTGATTGATTCCCGCTCATTATCCCTGCTTGTATTGGAACAAACTAATGATTACGCCATTCAATCCCTTTTAGCCGATACGGCTGAGAACGCAAATCAAGAGAGAGAAGAATCAAGGAACCGTTCCACAGGCCCCCACATGTATAGGGACGGGAATATAAAAAAGAAGAATGGAAAAGAAGACGGACCGGTATCCCTGTTAGGCCAGAAGGAATAAGGAAGGAACGACTGGCATGACAAAGCGTAATTTCGTTTGTTCATACTCGTGTTTACTTGATTTCGATATTATTTATGTTAATCTCGAAGCAACGCAACTTGTTCTAGTATTCTGCCCTTCTTCCAATTCACCTCTTGTCGCATCTACTATCTACGAACTGCTATCTTCTACATATCGCTATTTACCCTACGCCTTACATCCATACTTTTCCCTAACCGATGCTCCCCGATTATTGTATGAGAACTAATTCTACCTGTAATTTCTCTTTTAGGCCTGCTTGCATAACCTGGGAAGTTAAAATAAGGCGTAAAGGAAAGGAAGGAAAAAAAACGGAGAAAAACCTTATCCAAAGAAAAAAAAACCCGGGGTTAAGGGGAAGAAAAAAAAGGGCGAAACAACAAAACTTGAACATAACTCCCTGATAGGTAATCATGGGACATCAGCCGATGAAGAAAAGGTATCACTTTACATTTTAATTCAATATTTCTGTTTGTGCCGTCTTAAGCCTACTCTACAACTCACTGCACATAGAATTTAAGATCTTTCGCATGCGATGTACCTGCGTTTTTGCCGTCCATATCGAGCAACCTGAACCGAGATGAGGACTTGCGTTTATCCACCTTAAAAGGTCCCAGGTATTCCGGAGCCAACTTAGCAGAATAGTATTGAGCCGCGTCCGACAGGGCGAAATTTCGCCTCCACACAAGGTCGTTGGGTTGAAATGGAGGGTGTCTCCTACGCAGGTTATACCGCTGATTACCTTTCTCCGCCACCTCTTTCAAGCGCTTCTTTACCTCCTCTCTTACTTCTCGGAGCTTCTCCGCCCGTTCTGCCAGATTGCTCAGGATATCTCCATCATCAGGCGGTCTCGGTCCCTTCCACGTAATCGCCATCTCCCGATCAAAATTGATGAAATAGGGCGTGTTGCCCATTGCCTCATGCGTTTAGGTGCGCAAGGCGCAACCAATTTGTGAGAGATGACCGTCCCATTTTCGGTGGTTATTCCCTACGCATGCTCTCAGCATTCGTTTGATCGTTTGATTGATCTGTTCCACTGGGTGCTGAACTGGATATTGCTCCCGTATCCGGTCACCAAGCTATGCAGTTCCTTTGACCTAAATTGGACGCCATTGTCACACACCACCACTGCCGGCACCCCAAAAAGCATAAACACTTTTTCCTCTAGAAGCTTAGCTACCTCGACTGCAGCCGCCTTTCTCAGGGGGGAGATAAGAGGCATCTTGGTGAAGTAATCGACCACCGTCAAAATATAGGCGTTGCCTCAAGTAGACCGCGGCAACGGTCCAACCAAATCCACACATATAATTTTCCACGGTTCTTTGGCTTGGCCGGCCCGAGAGGTCCTAGGCCCATATGGGGGTTTCCCCTCTATCTTCGTTGCCTGACAAGTTTTGCACTTTGCCACGTACCGCCGAACATCTGCTTTCATTTTGGGCCAATAGAATCGTTGAGCTGTGCGATCGTGGGTTCTGCTAATACCATATGCCCTGCCATTGCGTTGTCATGGCATTCTAAGAGGATCGATTGCCGTTCAACCTTGGGAACCAGTTACTGTCAGGAATTTCCACTCAACTCTGGATGCCGTCCGGGTATGTTCCGCCATAAGGACTCCCCTTCAATCCACCAGTCCGAAAACTTCGCAGGGTTCTTTAGAATCCTGGATCGCGTGCCATCTACCCACTTGTCTCCGCTGTCAGCTCCTACCACCGCAGTCACCTCTGGAAATGCCCGAGATAGCGCGTCCGGAACTAGATGTTCCTTGCCTTTGCGGTGCACGACCTCATAGTCGAATTTTTGCAGCCTTACCACCCAACGAGCCAGTCGCCCATTCGGCTCCCGCAAATTGTTAAGCCATACCAGAGAGTGGTGGTCGGTAATCACCGTAAAGTATGACCCTTCTAAGAAGGGGCTTAGTTTTTCCACTGGCCACAACACCGCTAAGCACTCCTTCTCAGTGGTGGAGTAATTCCTCTCCGTCTTTGAAAGACCCCGACTAAGTAACATACTACCTTCTCTCCCTCTGGGTGGCTCTGGCTTAAAACTGCTCCAAACTCATGATCGGATGCATCCGTCTGGACGTTAAATGGTAAGGCAAAATCTGGGCACGTGAGCTGATGATAGCATCGCCTTGCAACGCCTGAAGGCCAACTCACACTGCTCCGTCCATACAAACTTCTTATTTTTGCGCAGTAAATTGGTGAGCGGCGCTGTGAGTGTAGCGTGATCTGGAATGAAGCCTCGATACCAAGACACCATTCCCAAGAATTGTCTTCACACTGGTTGACTGGGGAATACGCAGTATATACTCTACCTTTTCTGGGTCGACGTGCAGTCCACTTTCGTCTACCACGTATCCCAGGTACTTAAACTGTGGCTGGCAAAACTCACACTTCTCGCGTGATACTCGTAGACCCGCCTCTCGAAGACGTGTTAGTACTACCCGAAGGATTTCTAAGTGCTTCTCGAAATCCCCGGTGACTACTGTAACATCGTTTAGGTATACGAAGACGTATGGCTCGAGTTCCGGCCCCATAAGCTTATCCACAAAGCGTTGCCACGTTGCAAGAGCGTTATGTAAGCCAAAAGGCATCCGATTGAAATGAAATAATCCACGTGTAGGTACCGTGAAGGCTGTGAAAGTCTTGGATTCCTTCGCCATAGGAATTTGCCAATAGGTGGACTTAATGTCTAGCAAAGAGGGGTATCGGGCTGCGCGCAGTTTGTCTAGCGTGGAGGAGATGTATGGAAGTGGATAGGCGTCCCACTGGGATACGCTGTTCAGCTTCCGGAAGTCCACACAAAACCAAAACTTCCCATCTTTTTTCTTTACCAAGAGGATTGGTGATCACCATGGACTCTCGGAAGGTTCTACCACTCCCAGCCGCAACATTTCATCCAGCTCTTCGTTGATGTGTGCCTGTACCGTCGGAGAGACGGGGTAGTACCGCTGTTTAATGGGTTCAGCCGATATCGTGATCACATGCTCCACCCCTTCAGCACACCCTAGGCCATCTCCCATCAACACGAACTCCTTCGCTATCGGTGATTCCAAGCATGCCTCATCCTGTGGAGTCAACATTGTTCTCCGTTGAAGTCCCGCACATGCGGCTACCACCGCGAGCTCCCAAGCTTCCCGGCTAAAATCTAGAACGATCCGAAATGAACGCAGGAAGTCTACCCCTAGAATAAGTCCGTACGGAACTGCAGGCACTACCAGAATTCCGATCCACCGCGTCAGACCCTTCACCGTCACCGGTACCCAGGGTACACCCTCCGTTGGAACACATCCACTATCCGCTAACTTAATTGCTGGTTGTGTCGCCTCCTGAAGCTCCAACCCCTGCGTGCGCAGCAATTCCCAACCGGGTTTCCCGAGTATGGTATGTGTTGCCCCGGAGCCCAGTAGTCCTACTATAGCCAACCCAAATACTTCCGCCTCCATGTGTGGACGATTATCTGCTACCTTTTCCTCCAGTGCAAAATTCACCCTATTCTCCTGTGCGACTAGCTTACTTGGATCGCTCGTACCCCCTACGTCACTTAGTGAGTAAGGTTCCCGTTTCCCGAGGGTCCCGAATTCGGTGCTTGGTTTGATTGGCTTCATCTCACATGATCCCTTGAAACGCTGGACAGCCTCGGTGTACACGCTGGACATGCCGTTTTCTGCGTTTCAATTCTCCCACAACCGAAACATCTTTGAGGCTCACTGCAAGTCCTGGAGGTGTGCTTCACCCTTACAGTTCCAGCAGCGGATACCTCTATGTCCCTCTTGCAATGCGGCAACCATTCCTCCCTCTGTCGCCACACAATAAGCCGAATCCGGTTCCGATAAACGATGCGTCCGGGGATTTGGTGGGGAACAAAGGACTCAGCTGAGCTGAGTGTGGTAGAAGGGTGCAATATTTCGCCTTATCCAGCGCAGCTTCTCCTGCTCCGTACACGGTACCGTAAGTCGACGAAAAAGGGCTTCCTTTGCAGCCACGTACACCCCAATGGACTCATCCCTCCCTTGTGTCCGGTGCCGAATTTCCTCAAAAAGCCTGTCGGCATAGTCCGGTGGTAAGACCTCTGCCCGCAAATCCTTCTTTACATCGTCCCAATCGTCCCCTTCCATTTATCTCCCGGAAGCATTTCAATGCCTTCCCTTCGAACATAACCACCGCTGACCTAAATAGATGGGATTTGGGTACCCCCTTCGCCTCTCGCTACTTTTCCACTCTTACCAGGAAAGAGCTCACCGAATTCGAGTCCCCCGTAAACCGAATACCCCACTTACTCTCATCTTGATGTTTCCCCATGGGCTCCTCGAATCGGAGGGTAGAGCATATCGGCCCCATATTACTTTCCGAAACTTCTCCTGGTATCACACAATCTCCCGCAGTTGGTGCGATCACTCCTGCCTCATCCTCGCCACCTTCAGCCTTAAGCATTAATTTGCCCATGGACATTCTCAGGGCGGACTTCAACTTGCTCACCTCCTTCACTAAATCCGCTTCATCCGGAGGTACCTTACCCAAACGTCGGAGACCATAATCCACCTTCGACGTGATCTTTAAGAAATCCCCACTGTCAGTTCCACCTTCGAAATCCCAACAAATTCCTGATTTCCTCCACTTTCTCTCACACGGCGTCTACATCTTCTTTGGCCGTAAACGGGTACGCATCCGTCTCAACCATAGAGCAGTCCAACACTCGCTCCGCCCTGATTGCTATCCGGAGCGCCTTCCTCATTTCGTCCACCGTGCCTAATGCCTGCTTCGAATCCTCACCTCATAGGCTAGCTCATCCTTACTGAGCCTATCAACGAGGATCTTCCCTTTCAACGCCATATCCCTTTTGCTGACATTGCACGAGACTACTAAATGCTTGATACTAGTTACACAACAACTTAATGCTAAAAGAAAAACTCAGGATTTCTTATGAATTCAATTTAAATTAATATAACTACAAATCGCAATTTCCCCCGTTACATATAAAACCTCCACCAACCGCGATAAAAACAAACTCGCGCAAAATTCAGACCACTTCACTCGCACTTCACTTGTATTCACTTATTTCACTTTTCACTTCACTACTCAACTTACTTTACAAACCATACACGTTGGGTGCCAAATATTATCCGCAAATTTGCAAAGGGGGAAAATGTCAACCACCGGATTCCCTAACTCTCCCGTAATGGCCCACGTTGGGTGCCAAATATTACCCGCAAATTTCCAAAGGGGGAAAATGTTAACCGCCGGATTCCCTAATTCCCCCGTAATGGCCACCACTTTATTGCGGCTACTCTGACGGAGGCTCCACCGTCCCCAATCTAGCTCACTCGAAGACGGGCGTGGGCGCCACTCGTCCGCTTTTCGGGCCTCCCAAGGGGTCGTCCGGACGAGAAGACGACCACCGGAGCAAAAACTATCGCTTGAGCACTATGCTGCGAGGATCCCCTTCCAAGGACCCTACTACTCAGGGTGAGTTGAAAATAAAGCCACCAATCAAAACCATTGATTCCCCACACCCGGCAACTGAAACTACGCCCAACACTGAAAACCGAGAAAACCGACACTCACACCACAGTTAAATCTTCCAGGTCTTCTTGCCTGGTCACCGCACCCGGGAAAAGATTTTCCGTGCCGCACTCCTCACAACTGAAAAAACAAGTTGGGTAAACAGACCTACGCTCATGTCAGAAGGGTTTTGTATTCAATTTACAAAATGCAGTCACCAGATCGAATCAAATCAAGAAACATGTCAAAGACGATTTTATTGGAGGAAATAGGAAATACGAAGATCATACTATTTTTAACAAAGTTGAACGAATTTCGACTTCTGAGGTTCTTGTTTTTTGTTATACTCATAAATATCTCCCTTGATAATTATTTCAGATGTCCATCCGCGAGGGAGGAAACACAATTTGTTCGAATCCTAGAATGGTTACAAAACCCTTTTGCTAGGAGCTCTCTCCCGCCTCCTTGACTTATTTCACTTATGAGCATCAATTGTAGGTACTCATTTTCAGTCATTCATTAAATTGAATCAAGTGTTCAAAGCATGCACCTTAAACGTTGAAATTGCGAAAAATAACTCAAAATTATTCAATCTTCGCATTTAAAACAGCCACTATTTGGTTTTACAATTACTGATACCAATAGCTGAACCGATTCTCAAAGACATACATGACACCTATGATTCCTGAAATTTTCATGCAAATCCTAGCAAAACTGTAGTGTCTATGTCGGTAAAAAGCGCATTTTGTTCCATAGCCATATGTTGCCATAGTAATACATGCAGCGCATATTGTTCCATAGTAATACAGGAAATTTCAAACCGCTATAACTTCGCTAAATATGATTCAATCTTTATGAAACTTTCAGGATAGATCAATCTTATAAATAGTCATCTGTATACTGAATTTCATAGAATTTAAGGGTACCGTTAAGATTTTATTCAAGAAAACATAAAATCGATAAATCATACTATTACTAACAAAGTTGAGTGAATTGCGACTTCTCATGTATTTGTTGTTGTTGTACTCACCAAGACCTACATTCCTGATTTTTTTCAGATTTTTCGGATCACAGGTGTCCAATCGCGAGGGGGGGGGACACAAATTTTTCGTGTATTTCCCCTCCCTGTGCGCCCCTCGAAGCAAACTTTGCCAAACTAAGACCTGTTTTGAAAAGTTCTCATCAAGACCTTTCATTTGATACCCATATTGGCTACCTCCAATGAAATTTTTTTTTCGGGGGGTCACTCCCCTATATGGGGAGACCCCCCTTAAATACCTTACAAAAATTTTGTTGTAGTTGAACTTTGAAGAGATCACCACTTTACACCTACATACAAAATTTGATGTTTCTAGCTTAAGTAGTTTCCGAGAAAAACTGCTGTGACACACGGACGGACGGACGGACGGACGGACAGACAGACAGACGGACAGACGGACAGACAGGACGCGATTTTAGAAGAATTTTGTAAAATTATTTTACAAAACCCTAAAAAATTAAAGATTTTTGGTCCGCGGTATGAGGAATGAAAAATCTAATAATTATGCCTGTGCTAACTTTATTTATTGAAATCAAAAAACGATTCAACAATCTGAATGACAAAGAAAGCCGCTTACTTTTACTTCATAACCTAGGAAGGGCCCCTCGCTTCCGTTCGCTCGAGATTTTCACTAAAATTTCCACCGCCATCTCGTCGACGTTGGTAATGCAGTAATGAGTTTCCAAAATTGATGATGTTTCGAAAGTAATTCTACTTTTCGCAGCTCCACCGATGTTCGCACATCCAAAATTGATAATCTTTCGAGGGTAATTTTACTTTCCAGAAACACCACCGTTATTTGCACAAAATTGATAATGTTTCGAAGGTAAATTCACTTCTGCAGCACCACCGTTGTTCAGACATCCAAGAAAAACTTCACCGTCCAAAAAGAAAGAAGGAAAAAGGGTAGACCGCGCCAATCTTCTCGGCTTAAATAAACTCACTGAATAACGTTTTACCTTCCATCCACCGGAAAGAAATTGTTTTGAGTGACTTTTGCTCCGTTGAGCGAGTAATTCTCCTCGCATGCTTACACTCAACCTACATTCCACGTGGTGGCGATCCTATTGGGAATCGAATGTACTACGCGCTGAATGCATTGACTTTATCTCGATTTTCTGTTATTGTTGATTCATGGTGTAGAAATTTCAAGCGTTTTTGGAATTTGTTTCGAGAATTTATTTAAAATTAAATTGATAATGCAAGCGGAACAAAGGCCGAGAAAAAGGCTACATACGAAAAGGGTAAATTGCCAATGTCCGCACTATGATAACGACAAATTTGAACAGAGGGAAGACTAATCGCACTATTAGCATCACTCCCGACAGAAAAAAGATTTACTGTTGCCGTAAGTATGTATTGGGGTGATGCCAGTACTGAGAGTAGCTTGTACATGATGCAAAATTATATGTATGTGTGTATGTGTATGAGGCTGGAACTATAATGGTATTGCTCGTCGCTGCTTTGTCATGAGAAGACTGAACATCTTCCCCACCATGAAAACTTCTGTTTTCATCCAATTATTCGATAGGCAATGGACATAGCTTCGCGATGGCCCGGTTGAAGATTCCAGAAGCTGTAAGTACTGTAGCAACTCGAACCTTATCATCTTCGCCGCGTGTCACATTGATAATCCTGGCGAGAGGCCACTTCATAGATGGAAGATTTTTATCTTTCATTAATACAAGTTGGTTAGCCTTGGCATTGCTATTGACTGAGGTCCACTTAGATCGCGACTGCAATAGGTGAAGATAGTCGTTGCGCCATCGAGTCCAAAAGGATTGCTGGATGAAGGATATTTTTCGAAAGTTGTCCAAGGAATCGAATTTAAGTTGTGTGATGAATGGTTCGGGTAAGCTTGTAATTGGTCGTCCAATCAAGAAATGTCCTGGTGTTAGGGCTTCCAAATCAGTTGGATCTGATGACATCTCCGTGATGGGTCGAGAATTAATGATCGCCTCCGCTTGATAGATAACCGTAAGCATTTGTTCGTGGGTTAGCGATGCATTGGCGACTGCTCTGGTAAGGTGAAATTTTGCCTTCTTCACCGCCGCCTCCCACAAGCCACCAAAATGTGGGGAGCGCGGTGGGATGAAACACCATCCAATGCCTTCCAGAAGGCAAGCTTGCTGGACTTGGTCAATATGTGATTGAGTTGAGAAAAGTTTTCTTAACTCTCGCAACTGGTTATTGGCACCGATAAAATTAGTAGCGTTGTCCGAGTGTAGCTTGTTGCATTTTCCCCTGCGAGCGAAAAATTGTTTAAGGCATAAAATGAATGCTGCTGTCGATAAATCTGAACCGAGTTCAAAATGTACAGCCTTGGTAGCGAAACATGTAAAAACCGATAAGTAGCCTTTGATTGGAGATCTTCCTCGTAAATGAGCTCGCATGAAAAACGGTCCACAAAAATCTACACCGGTAACCGCAAAGGAATGTGATACTTTCAGCCTATCCGATGGGAGGTTTCCCATTATTTGCGGAAAGAAGCGAGGCTTTGCTCGAAAGCATATCGTGCACTGATGAAAAACTCGTTTAGCCTCCAACTTTACGTTGATCAACCAAAACCTTTGCCGAAAAATGTTTACCAAGGTATGGCAGCCAGCATGTGAGTTGCTAACATGCAAGAAGGTTAACAATGCGTTTGTAAAGGGATGCGCTTGCGGAAGAAGCATTTGATGGCGCGCATCAAAGGGTTGATCAGATTTCGTAATACGTCCACCGACTCAAATAACTCCATTTCCATCAAGGAAAGGACGTAGAGGTAAAATTCGACTTCTCGCACTTACGGATGCACCATTAAGGAGGTCAGTATAGTCATGATTAAAATACACTCGTTGTATGCAACGAATGATAACCATGACTGCCTTTTCTAACTCTGACACCGTAAATCTTCGTAACGCAAAGCTAGGTTTCGTTGAACTACGTGCTCGCAACCGCAATGATTTGAGATATCAATTAACGTATTCAAATACTAGAAGAGTTTTCCAGAATGAGTTAATATATTTTGTGTCCTTAACTAGGTCTTCCACTGCGTAAGACGACAAGACTGTGAAGTTCAGCTTGCGATATTCTGGAACATCAATTTGATCTGGAACCTTTCCATGATATGGCCATTGTGATGACGATGCGGATAAAAAGCTTGGACCATGCAGCCATAAGTTGGACCCTTGTAGACTTTCTGATTTAGCGCCTCGCGAGATCAAATCTGCCGGGTTATGCTGCGTTGGAACATAGCGCCACGTAACGGATGTAACAGCTTGAATTTTGGACACACGATTGGCTACAAATGTGGACCATTGGTACGAAGGTGCACTTAGTCAGGCTAATACGATTTGTGAGTCACTCCAACACACGACATCCGTGAGGTCAAGGGGGATAATCTTCGTAGCCCGTTCCATGAGCTCGCAAAGTGTTAGGGCTGCACAGTGCTCTAGACGCGGTATCATAGTAGTTTTCAATGGAGCCATACAGGATTTCGAACAAAGCCGGTTCGTCGATACCTTCTTATCAGGAGTTTCACTTCGAATATATACACAAGCTCCATAAGCGCGTAGACTGGCATCAGCGAATCCATGGATTTGAAGGCTGGAATTCGACAAACAAACATGTCGCGGGATACTAAAGTTGTTGACCTTGGCCATATCCGAACGAAAAGACTGCCATCTTGGTTGCATCTCGATGGGTAAGCTTTCATCCCAATCAATATTAATCTTCCACAGCTCCTGTAGAAAGAGTTTGGCGGTAACAATCACTGGGCTGAGTAATCCTAATGGATCGAAGAATCGAGCAGTTTCAGTTTCTGGTGAGTGATATGTAATCAGAAATTCATCGGCAGTTGGGTTCCAGGCTAGGCCAAGAGTTTTGATGAAATCCTTGTCATCTAGTCGAGTCATTAATTCCTTGTCATTTTCATCGATTTTTTCTAGCAACGATGGTTCATTTGATGCCCATTTTTTAAAGGGGAAGCTGCCTGATAGTAGAATATCGGTAACTTCATTTCTGATCTTTGCAGCTTCATCCAAGTTATCACTTCCAGTCAATAAGTTATCGACATATGCATCTCGCTTGATAATCAATGCTCCTACTGGAAACTTACTCCTAGCATCTTCTGCCGCTTGACGAATAGATTCTACTGCGTGATATTGAGCAGACCCAGTGCCATAAGTAACTGCTTTTAATCGATAGAGCTTCACACGATCATGACTTGAATTACAAAAAACCATTAGTTGTAGGTCTTTATCACTGGGATGCACTATGACTTGCCGATATATATTTTTTATTATGCCGGCTGATATTACATAAAGATGGAAACGAAATCGAAGTAAGATCGAAAATAGGTCATCTTGAACTGTGGGTCCTACCATTAGAATATCGTTTAAGGATACACCACTTGAGGATTTCGCAGAACCATCAAAGACTACGCGTAATTTAGTGCTGCTGCCAAAATTCTTTACAACACAATGATGGGGGAGAACATAATGAGGTTTGTGTTACACACACTGTGAATCAATGACTTCCTCCATATGTCCCAACGATAAATATTGATTCATAAAATCGTAGTAACTAACATTCATGGCATTTCTCAAGTTTTCTTTCAAGGCTATAAAATTTATTTATTTATTTATTTAATGCGATTTCGTATGTGTCACCAAGCACTGACGCATCTTGCCTTAAGGGTAATCTCACAACGAACCAACTGTTTGCATCACGAATTGTATTGACACGAAAGTGTTCTTCACAAGCAATCTCCTCAGCTGACCTTTTGTCTATTTCACTATTACAGTGGTCTTGCTCCCAAAACTTAGCGACGATATTATTTAAATTTTGTTCGCACCGTTCACTGTTACTGTCGGCACTAATGTTTACACTGAGCGAGTCGTATGAAGTACTGGATGGCCCCAAAACCACCCAGCCGAAAAGAGTTTTCTGCACGATAGGCCGATTAACACCTAAATCAAACTGTCCAACAGCAAGTAATTTGAAAAACAAGGCAGCACCAATCAAAATATCAACTTTCGGAGGTATGTCGAATTGAAGGTCAGCTAGTGGAGTGTTCTTAGGAATATTCCAGTCTGATGTATTGATCCTTTAAAATGGCTACAATCCGACGAAATTTGGTACGATGAAAAACTCTAGCAATGAACTGAAATCGTTTTGTAGTGATTGCACGGTGGCAACGGTTTTCGAAATACATCGGGATGTCGTCATACAAATTCCACTAATAGCCACATCAGTTTTTTCTCGTCGTAAACGAAGTTGCTGGGCGAGTCTCTCGGTCATGAAGTGCAACTGGAAACCGCTGTCCAATATCGCTCGGCATTCGATTGAAGCTCCATCAGGTGATTTGACTCTGATAGTAGCAGTACCCAAAATAACGTTGTTGGGTTGAGCATCTTCTTCCAGGGGGGACAATTGATGTCTAGATCTCGTTTGACCGATCAGCGACGAATGTTCGACGGTTGTTGGAGTTTCAATTTCAGTCGCCTGATGAGATCTTTGAGAGATGCCTGAATTCTTTACGTTGCCGTGGAGTAGAGTAAGACGGCTGCAGTTACATGAACAACACTTGCTCGATAAACAACTTTTCAACCCTTCGAAGGCCATTTTAACACAAATTGAATTGCTTAGCTCTTTGGTAAATTTGGTCGGGTGGCATGCTCTTTAACCCATTGCAGTCGAATAATGTGTGTCCGCTGCGTGAATCACAAAAATTGCACTTTGCTCTCGTATCACAATTAATAGCAATAAAACTAGTCCGCTTGGATTTATTGACGATTTAAAGAGGTTTGTTGTTGGATTTTGTTTCTTCTACGAATTCTAGCGCTGAGCATCGTAGATTCAAGAAATCAGTAAACAATTATTAAACTTAATATTATTATGTGGCTTTCTGTTCATGATTTAAACAATTATTAAACTTTAAATTATTATGTGGCTTTCTGTTTGTAATTTAATCAGTTATCCTTTTGTGAATGGAAATTTAAATTACTTGTTGATAGTTACATCATCGGACAGAAGAAAAAAATTAATAAAGTGCGGCTCGGTATTGCGTAGGCTAAACTCTTACGAAATCACGTATGGTAGTGTTCGGGTGAGCAACGCTATGGAGTCTCAATGTTCATCCGTAACATTTCCCCCTTGCTTCTTGTGAATTTCCCTGAAATTCACTACATTCCTACAGCTGAGAATAACCGTCCTGACTATCACAGTCCTACAACGACGGAGGGCCAGAAACGATGCCTGTTCCCTTCTTAACTCCCCAATACATATCGACCGCCTAACGCTCGAGATTTTGAGTTTCATTTTCTTCCCAACGCTATCTTCAGACAAATCCTTGAGCCTAACCACCCTTAGTGAGTTTTAAGTCTGTACAAAAAACGCCACTAATACCCCTTATTCCAATCGCCAACTTGTACGGGACAACTATTCCAAAGAGTTAAAGACCTATTCTGACTACTGCTTATCCCTAGGTTTAGAACAATGTTGCCAAAACATTTTTTTATATTAATTCATATTATTATATGTAAGAATTTTTTTTCCCTCTAGTCGGTAAAACCCAATAACCTTCCCCGGACCCTTCATTAATACTCCATTCCCTTTCTTAAACGTGCCTCTCCTTGATTGATTCTTGCTCATTATCCCTACTTGTACTGAACAAAACTAATGCTTATGCCACTCAATCCATTTTAGCCGATACTGATGAGGACGGCAGTCGAGGGAGAGAAGAAACAGGGGACCCTGACAAAGGGTAATTTCGTTTGTTCATACTCGTGTTTACTTGATTTCGATATTATTTTTCCCACCTATTTATACAAAGTGGGCCAGAAAGGCGTACGATTTTAAAAACACTCTTGTGTTTGAAGCTTTAAAGAGGGGACTGCGCGGGTGGTGGGGTAAAGTAGCTCGTTTCTCGGAAATTTAGTTGCGATGGATCACTTCACCGGAGCGCAACGTGCATTCTGCGTTAAACATTATTAAAAATCACAATTCGTGCGCTATTGTTCGGCGTTTATTTCGGCGTGAGTTTGGATTACATGACCTAAATCAGTGTCCGAAAGAAAGTGTGATTCGGTCGTGGGTCAAAAAGTTCGAAAAGACTGGTTCGACTCTCAAACAGAAGCCTGCAGAACGCCCAAGGTCAACAAGAACGGAATTATCGGACCCTACTTCTTCGAAAAAACAAGGCCAATCTGTCACTGTAAATTCTGACCGATACATAGCCATGTTAAGGGATTTTTTCTTTCCACAACTGCAACAATTTGAAGCTCATAATCGTGTGACATGGTTTCAACAAGATGGCGCGACATGCCATACAGCTAATGCCTCTTTGGCGGTCGTAAACGAGATGTTTGCTGGGAAACTGATATCGCGCCGAGGTGACATTGCATGGCCTCCTAGAAGTCCGGATCTGACGCCACCGGACTTTTTTTGTGGGGATACCTAAAAAGTAGAGTCTACACCAATAACCCAGCCACGATTACCTAGTTGAAGACCAATATCCGGGAAGAAATGGCAGCTATTCCCCGTGCAATGTGCCAGCGAGTTTTTACCAATATGAGGGTCAGATTCGAAGAATGTTTGCAGCGAGATGGTGCACACCTGGATGACGTTATTTTTAAGAAATGAATTTCCCAGATGTCAATTTTTATAGAAATAAAAATTTGTATGCGAATTGTACTCAGTTTTTTTTTAATAATTTTTTCAAATTCGCAATTCTTTCTGGCCCACCCTGTAGATTTATGTTAATCTCGAAGCAACACAAGTTGTTCCAGTATTCTGCCCTTCTTCTAATTCGCCTCTTGTCGCATCTACTTTCTACGAACTGCTATCTTCTACATATCGCTATTTACCCTACGACTTACATCCAAACTTTTCCCTAACCGATGCTCCCCGATTATTGTATGAGAACTAATTCTACCTGTAATTTCCCTTTTAGGCCTGCTTGCACAACCTGGGAAGTTAAAATAAGGCGTAAAGGAAAGGAAGGAAAAAAATGGAGAAAAACCTTATCCAAAGAATAAAAACCCGGGGTTGAGGGGAGGAAAAAAAATGGAGAAACAACAAAACTTGAACATAGCTCCCTGATAGGTAATGATGGGACATCAGCCGATGAAGAAAATGTATCCCTTTACATTTTAATTCTATATTTCTGTTTGTACAGTCTTAAAGGCAAAATTCCGCCTCCACACAAGGTCATTGGGTTGAAATGGAGGGTGTCTCCTACGCAGGTTATACCGCTGATTACCTTTCTCCGCCACCTCTTTCAAGCGCTTCTTTACCTCCTCTCTTACTTCTCGGAGCTTCTCCGCCCGTTCTGCCAGATTGCTCAGAATATCTCCATCATCAGGCGGTCTCGGTCCCTTCCACGTAATCGCCATCTCCCGATCAAAATTGATGAAATAGGGCGTGTTGCCCATTGCCTCATGCGTTTAGGTGCGCAAGGCGCAACCAATTTGTGAGAGATGACCGTCCCATTTTCGGTGGTTATTCCCTACGCATGCTCTCAGCATTCGTTTGATCGTTTGATTGATCTGTTCCACTGGGTGCTGAACTGGATATTGCTCCCGTATCCGGTCACCAAGCTATGCAGTTCCTTTGACCTAAATTGGACGCCATTGTCACACACCACCACTGCCGGCACCCCAAAAAGCATAAACACTTTTTCCTCTAGAAGCTTAGCTACCTCGACTGCAGCCGCCTTTCTCAGGGGGGAGATAAGAGGCATCTTGGTGAAGTAATCGACCACCGTCAAAATATAGGCGTTGCCTCAAGTAGACCGCGGCAACGGTCCAACCAAATCCACACATATAATTTTCCACGGTTCTTTGGCTTGGCCGGCCCGAGAGGTCCTAGGCCCATATGGGGGTTTCCCCTCTATCTTCGTTGCCTGACAAGTTTTGCACTTTGCCACGTACCGCCGAACATCTGCTTTCATTTTGGGCCAATAGAATCGTTGAGCTGTGCGATCGTGGGTTCTGCTAATACCATATGCCCTGCCATTGCGTTGTCATGGCATTCTAAGAGGATCGATTGCCGTTCAACCTTGGGAACCAGTTACTGTCAGGAATTTCCACTCAACTCTGGATGCCGTCCGGGTATGTTCCGCCATAAGGACTCCCCTTCAATCCGCCAGTCCGAAAACTTCGCAGGGTTCTTTAGAATCCTGGATCGCGTGCCATCTACCCACTTGTCTCCGCTGTCAGCTCCTACCACCGCAGTCACCTCTGGAAATGCCCGAGATAGCGCGTCCGGAACTAGATGTTCCTTGCCTTTGCGGTGCACGACCTCATAGTCGAATTTTTGCAGCCTTACCACCCAACGAGCCAGTCGCCCATTCGGCTCCCGCAAATTGTTAAGCCATACCAGAGAGTGGTGGTCGGTAATCACCGTAAAGTATGACCCTTCTAAGAAGGGGCTTAGTTTTTCCACTGGCCACAACACCGCTAAGCACTCCTTCTCAGTGGTGGAGTAATTCCTCTCCGTCTTTGAAAGACCCCGACTAAGTAACATACTACCTTCTCTCCCTCTGGGTGGCTCTGGCTTAAAACTGCTCCAAACTCATGATCGGATGCATCCGTCTGGACGTTAAATGGTAAGGCAAAATCTGGGCACGTGAGCTGATGATAGCATCGCCTTGCAACGCCTGAAGGCCAACTCACACTGCTCCGTCCATACAAACTTCTTATTTTTGCGCAGTAAATTGGTGAGCGGCGCTGTGAGTGTAGCGTGATCTGGAATGAAGCCTCGATACCAAGACACCATTCCCAAGAATTGTCTTCACACTGGTTGACTGGGGAATACGCAGTATATACTCTACCTTTTCTGGGTCGACGTGCAGTCCACTTTCGTCTACCACGTATCCCAGGTACTTAAACTGTGGCCGGCAAAACTCACACTTCTCGCGTGATACTCGTAGACCCGCCTCTCGAAGACGTGTTAGTACTACCTGAAGGATTTCCAAGTGCTTCTCGAAATCCCCGGTGACTACTGTAACATCTTTTAGGTATACGAAGACGTATGGCTCGAGTTCCGGCCCCAAAACCTTATCCACAAAGCGTTGCCACATTGCAGGAGCGTTATGTAAGCCAAAAGGCATCCGATTGAAATGAAATAATCTACGTCTAGGTACCGTGAAGGCTGTGAAAGTCTTGGATTCCTTCGCCATAGGAATTTGCCAATAGGCGGACTTAATGTCTAGCGAAGAGAGGTATCGGGCTGCGCGCAGTTTGTCTAGCGTGGAGGAGATGTATGGGAGTGGATAGGCGTCCCACTGGGATACGCTGTTCAGCTTCCGGAAGTCCACACAAAACCAAAACTTCCCATCCTTCTTCTTTACCAAGAGAATGGGTGATGACCATGGACTCCCGGAAGGTTCTACCACTCCCAGCCGCAACATTTCATCCAGCTCTTCGTTGATGTGTGCCTGTACCGCCGGAGAGACGGGGTAGTACCGCTATTTAATGGGTTCAGCCGATGTCGTGATGACATGCTCCACCCCTCCAGCACACCCTAGGCCATCTCCCATCAACAGGAACTCCTTTGCTATCAGTGATTCCAAGCGTGCCTCACATGCGGCCACCGCCGTGAACTCCCAAGCTTCCCGGAAAAAATCTAGAACGATCCCAAATGAACGCAGGAAGTCCACCCCTAGAATAAGTCTGTAGTAATCGAGGAGTTATGGCTCAAAAAACCAGCGCAGCAACCACAAGAACAGGCACAGCCAACACAACTGTTACAAGACACACAACAGAAACACTTTCAAACAGTAGAGCAACAACAAATGCTTGAGGCACAGCAAATGCAACAAATGCAACAGATGCAATCGTTCGGGAAATTGGCTCAGCGATAAAATGAAAGTGTTTCACGCACTATCTTTTGTGCATACGAGTATACTCGTATGAGTGTCAAGTGTACGTGCTAAGAAGGATTCATTGTTGATTCTCGTTCACAACGCAGGTAGCAAACTATTTTCTAAAATTAAAACGAATAAAAATGATAAAATGATTATTAATAATACCAGTATCATTCAATATTGAGGTCATAAAGTTTTATTGTAGACAAATAATGATTTCCTCCCTTTTTAATGATATTCAAATAGTGCAAAGTTCAGCGGAATTAATCAAAACGCAACAAATTAAAGCAAATAATGACGCCACTTTACAAACAAACGAAATCGCTGAAAACCAGAGATATATATGTATTTTTAAATTAAACATATAGCACACCAACAATACAAATAAAAGGAAATCCCATTTGTCGAATAAATTATTTATACAAGAAACTATTTTCCTATTCAAATACATTTTAAGTTGTCTCCAAAGCCTATGGTATTCTGTTTGATTGCAGAACTTGATATTGAATTCAGACAAGTAGTTTTTATTGCATATGCCTGCAATAGAATATCAGCACCAATACACTTGTTTGGTAAATAGTTCGAAACTTGTTTCATGTTATAGAGAGTATGAAATTGGATGCAAGTGGACTGGCTACCATCCTATCGAGTCAAAGAACCGTTTGGGTCAACCAACTGAGCAATTAAATAAATTTCGGGGGAGTTCAAATTACTCTTAGGAACAATCAACTACGAACCGCAATATTTCGATTGTTCTGTGATATTTTTTTTCTTGGGAATTTGATATTATGCGGTGTTTTATCATTAAAAGGAAAAATTGATTATTAACGAAAGTTTATAAATAACTGGCGAAGGGGGAGTGCTAGTTGAGCAGTCGTTGAAGTCGGACGGGTTTCGGTTCCGCCTAAGATTGTGCATAACTTTGCATTTGATATCCGTTGGAGTAGCCGCCAAGTAACGGGAAATCATTTAAGCTTATCCCATAGGAAGTGCTTTAATGTTGGTTGTAAAATTTTTGTACGTGGGATGAGATATTGGGAAGCGACGTGGAAATTACTTTGAATAACAGCCCGAGTGCAAAACTAGTGATTTGAATAATAAAAAGTATTTTGAGAATAAAATATTAAGTGCAAGATATTTTTTTTGAATTTTATCCGAGTGATATGAAATTTTATTGCGGTCTGACTTGAATTCAATTTTGAATGTTTCTAAATAAAACAAGTGTTGACCGTTGTCATCGAGATTTCTTGTGACAGTTTAATATAGAGTGTGCCACTGCGGTTGATATCTATCTTAACCCAAAATTAAACGTTTCCCTTCCTCGCCTGCTCAATGTTTGCGGGAAATTCGCAATACCTTTGGGAAGTTTTGAAAAATGATGAAACAGCTGGGAATCGAATCCCATAGCTGGTATACGAAATTTATCCCCAATTTCAGTAATACTTATTCGAATCGCAGTGCGATCGTCAAAAGCTAACCGCCAGGTTCTATAATACGGAACTGTCAAAACTACATCCTTCCGCTACAACGGCCGGTAATTAGTAGTTGAACAATTTATTCGATTGACATTTGATTTGTTCACTTGATCAGAATAAACCATAAGGGGTTGAGAGTTGAGTTACGGTGTTTCGAAGTGGATTTTACGCGTGAGAAATTGCAATTTTGAAGTGTTTAAACATCAAACAGCGACACAGTGCAATAATTTACACGTCCCTAATTTTTAATCGATTGAAAATTTGTAACTTTCCAAGCATTTCGGTTAACTAATTTCCCCGTGAACCTAAACTAGCCAAAAGCAATTTTGTAGCAATTTTCCACTTATTCGTGTATTGTGCAGCACGTTTCCTATTTCATACGCGTTTGTGCATTTTGATTGGCGCCAAAAGATTTTCCGTCTTTCCTACACTCGAATTTCGAAGTGTTTATGTTTCGTGTAGGTGCCAAAATAGAGCCACGTGCATCTTATTGGATTTGATTCTAACCTGGCGTGTCCGAGAGAAAGGAGGATATTTTTGCGTAGTATTTAGTAATCGAAGAAAAATAATTTTTTTTATAAACCGCATTGAAAACGACCTAAATAACTTTTAAATTTAAAAAAGTAATGAACGTTTCAGAGGACACTCGTATTCTTCATCGAGCGCTCGGAGGACCATGCGGGTAAGTACCCTTTTTGGTATATATATATTTATTGCATGAAAAATTTATTTGCAAAATTTTGAGGTTGATTTTTGTTAGAGTAAATGAATCTTGCACAAGAGAACGACGCAATTATTTAACTGTGAAGTATGCTGAACACTGAAATCATTAGAGTAAAGCTGAATAGTAATGAAGAATTGTCAATCGTCGAGTTATGTTTATAGAATTATTGATAATATCTAAATAATAAAATTTGAGTAAATAACAATTTTGGTCTTTCCTTTCTGATCACTCTGACCGGGTATAGGACTCGGTACGGTGGCAGGCTGCCCCCCTAAAGCCATGAGCCAGCCGCCAGGTGCAATTTAATCCTTTTTTCTTTGTTTCAGGTGACCTCGCGGGCTGAGTGGCCCAAACAGAGTGCCTCTTTATGGCATAAAGTTATGCAATCAAATTGTATAATTCTATGGCATAAATCGGTCACCGGGGTACTCCCCTTCTGATGGGAAAGTTCATGCAATTCAAGTTGTATGAGTTTTCCACTCAGAAGAGGAATACCTGGCCACTGCAACAGAATATATATGGATTTATTCCGGTTGGGTGGGTGCAAAGGGGCTCCACCATCACCCGTTTGCCCCTCTTTCATTTGTGGGCCATGAACTTCGTCAGGTAATGACGAGGTTAACCCAAGTCCACCTTTCTTTTCAGGTTCCACTTGTTCTCGTAACAAGCTCTAATTCCTTCGGTGTAGTTATCTCCAATTTTTGCGACTTCGGTCACCTCTTGATCTGCAATCAAATTCGTGAGTGCGAAATTTTTTGTAGTGGGTCCTCGTGCTGGGGAAATGAACCCGCCGACGACACCGCAATGCTAGCCTGCCAGCGCATTCACGCGTCTCCAGACGAGGGCATTCTCGGCAGATACCGACACCTTCTTCTGCCGAGGCAGCGGACCATCGCTGCAGTCCTTCACGGACATTTTCGAAACCTACTAACTCACTAAAAGTCCGTGTGGAGCTGCAGGCACTACCAGAATTCCCATCCACCGCGTCAGACCCTTCACCGTCACCGGTACCCAGGGTACACCCTCCGTTGGAACACATCCACTATCCGCTAACTTAATTGCTGGTTGTGTCGCCTCCTGAAGCTTCAACCCCTGCATGCGCAGCAAATCCCAACCGGGTTTCCCGAGTATGGTATGTGTTGCCCCGGAGCCCAGTAGTCCTACTATAGCTCGCCCAAACACTTCCACCTCCATATGTGGACGATTATCTGCTACCTTTTCCTCCAGTGCAAAATTCACCCTTGCCTCCAGTGCGACTTAGTTACTTGGATCGCTCGTACCCGCTACGTCGCTTAGTGAGTACGGTTCCCGTTTCCCGAGGGTCCCGAATTCGGTGCTTGGTTTGATTGGTTTCATCTCACATGATCCCTTGGAACGTTGGACAGCCTCGGTGTACACGCTGGACATGCCGTTTTCCGCATTCCAATTCTCCCACAACCGAAACATCTTTGAGGCTCACTGCAAGTCCTGGAGGTGTGCTTCACCTTTACAGTTCCAGCAGCGGATACCTCTATGTCCCTCTTGCAATGCGGCAACCATTCCTCCCTCTGTCGCCACACAATAAGCCGAATCCGGTTCCGATAAACGATGCGTCCGGGGATTTGGTTGGGAACAAAGGACTCCAACGTTGCTCTTGTGGTCTCCAATGTTCTACCTAGTTGTACCAGGTCCACTATTGAGGAGATCGGCACCAGACTGAACTGAGTGTGGTTGAAGGGTGGAATATTCCGCCTTATCCAGCGCAGCTTCTCCTGCTCCGTACACGGTACCGTAAGTCGACGAAAAACGCCTTCCCTTGCAGCCACGTACACCTCAATGGACTCATCCCTCCCTTGTGTCCGGTGCCGAATTTCCTCAAAAAGCCTGTCGGCATAGTCCGGTGGTAAGAACTCTGCCCGCAAATCCTTCTTTACATCGTCCCAATCGTCCCCTTCAATTTATCATTTCAATGCCTTCCCCTCGAACATAACCACCGCTGACCTAAATAGATGGGATTTGGGTACCCCCTTCGCCTCTCGCTACTTTTCTACTCTTACCAGGAAAGAGCTCACCGAATTCGAGTCCCTCGTAAAACGAATACCCCACTTACTCACATCTTGATGTTTCCCCATGGGCTCCTCGACTCGGAGGGTAGAGTATATCGGTCCCATAGCACTTTCCAAAACTTCTCCTGGTATCACACAATCTCCCGCAGTTGGTGCGATCACTCCTGCCTCATCTTCGTCACCTTCAGCCTTAAGCATTAATTTGCCCATGGACATTCTCAGGGCGGACTTCAACTTGCTCACCTCCTTCACTAAATCCGCTTCATCCGGAGGTACCTTACCCAAACGTCGGAGACCATAATCCACCTTCGACGTGATCTTTAAGAAATCCCCACTGTCGGTTCCACCTTCGAAATCTCTTAGGAAATTCCTGATCTACTCCTCTTTCTCTTTCACGGCGTCCATATCTTCTTTGGCCGTAAACGGGTACGCATCCGTCTCAACCATAGAGCAGTCCAACACTCACTCCGCCCTGAGTGCTATCCGCAGCGCCTTCCTCATTTCGTCCACCGTGCTTAATGCCTGCTCTCGAATCTTCAGCTCATAGGCTAGCTCATCCTTACTGAGCCTATCAACGAGGATCTTCCCTTTCAACGCCATTTCCCTTTTGCTGAAATTGCACGAGACTACTAGATGCTTAATACTTGTTACACAACAACTTAATGCTAAATGAAAAACTCAGGATTTCTTATGAATTCAATTTAAATTAATATAACTACAAATCACAATTTCCCCCGTTACATTTAAAACCTCCAACAACCCCGATAAAAACAAACGCCCGCAAAATTCAGACCACTTCACTTCAATCCCGCAAGTTACGCGTCGCACCAAAAAATCCGTCACCACTTGCACTACACTTGCACTTCACTTGTATTCATTTATTTCACTTTTCACTTCACTACTCAACTTACTTTACAAATCATACACGTTGGGCGCCAAATATTACCCGCAAATTTGCAAAGGGGGAAAATGTTAACCGCCGGACTCCCTAACTCCCCCGTAATGGCCACCACTTTATTGCGGCTACTCCGGCGGAGGCTCCACCGTCCCCAATCTAGCTCACCCGAAAACGGGCGTGGGCGCCACTCGTCCGTTTTCCGCCCAACGTGGGGAAATTTGCGGGTAATACATTTTAATGAAGAAAACATTTATAGAATAGCCAGCAATAGTAAGAACAAAAATGTGAGATTGATAAATTTATTACACGGTTCAAGCAAAAACAGAAACGCCAAATGACAAAAACTCTTTGCAAGCTTGCTTAAGTCTACAAAGAGTTTAATAAGACAGAGATGCACTATACAAAATACTGTTTCACTTTGGCTTCTCAACAAAATTAATCCACATAGTCCAAGTCACGAAACTAAGCATAAACTCCCAGGTCAAGGTAAATAGAATCAGGTGGCTCATTATGTTCGGGCAGTCTTAAAAGCTAGAAGGGACTCATAGCAGCCGGGGGCGTTGGGGCTAGGGGACCACTTGTCTGGCAATTCTTCTACCCCTCTCCCTTTCCGATAGAATAAGGTCCCCCAGCTTAAGGGCGCCTCACGGCTTAACAAAATGAGACCAACACAAAAACAAAAAAAAACAAGTTGAGTAAGCAGGAGAGTGCTCCTACCAGAAGGTCTGTGTAAACATCCTAGGGTTAGAAACAAGCTTTCTAATAGCGTGAATCGATAACTTGAGCTATTCATCCAATACTTGGATATGAAATCGTTCAAAATTATGCAAAAAATGCACAGTTTCTTTCATAAGCACAGTGCAGCCGCCATTTTGATTTAGCTTAAATAATTTTTTTGAATGCTCGGCCGATTGAAAATATTCAAGCTAAACACATTTTCATGAAAATTGAAAAAAAATAAAAGTGCCCAGGTCAATTTGAAATATGTATCAACCATAAATATGTGTTATTGTGGTTGTAATTCCATATAATTGAAATGGCTATAACTCACTCGATCTCAATTAAATTTTGTAAGCGTTAATACCTTATATCAATCTTTATAATTGCAAAATTTGAAGACGTTTAAAGGTACCGTTTTGATTTTATGGGCTAAAAATGTAAAATGTACAAATCATACTATTATTAACAAAGTTGAGTGTATTTGTTGCCCTTGCACTCAAAAAGGCCTACATTTGTGATAATTTTCAGATTTTTCGGCTCAAAGGTGTCCAATCGCGAGGAGGGGGGACACCAATTTTTGGTACATTTTGCCTTCCCTGGACACCCTAATTCACAAAATGATTTTTTTAATTCAGATCCTAAAAGTTCTAACTAAGACCTTTCATTTGATACCCCACTCGACTACCTTTGATTAAAAAATTTGTTGAGGGCGAATTCGTTATTAGGGGGGACCCCCCTTAAAAAAATTTTAAATTTTAGCTAAGACCTTAACTTTTGAGCGACCATCTCTTCTGACCTTTTCACAAAGTTTGAGCATTGTAGCTTCTATAGTTTCTGAGAAAACTAGCTGTGACGCACGGACAGACAGGTCGCGAAACTAGTAGGTCTTTATAAATTTTTTTTTTTAAAGACCTGAAAGGTTAATGGCGAGCGAGCAGACAGCTTCATAATGGAATCAGGCTTAAAACAAGAGGATGCGCTTGCTCAAATGCTCTTTAATAGTATCCTGGAATACGTCGTCAGGAGGAAATCAGCTGAAACCTCGAATACACTAGTGTCTCAATCCCAACAATTTGTAGTATATGCTGATGATGTCAATATTATGGCACAAACAATCTTAGATGTCAAGAAAGCATTTCTGAGTCTAGAATCTGAAACAAGCCAAATTGGTTTTGGAGTTAATCAAACTTAAACTAAATTCGTGACTCAAACGAGGAAGAAAGCTCCAATTCAGCAAAACCTGGCCGTAAGCGACTATAACCTTGTAATTTTCGATAGTTTCGATGATTTTGAAGCCAACATGAAGAGAAGAGGCTCTAAAAAAGATGAAATTTGATGCCACATAAATGCCGCAAATAAAGCATATTACTCTATACTTTCCATTTGAAAGTGCTAAGTTGTGCTAGACAAAATAAACTACGTATTTATAAATCACTGGTCAAAGTTGTGCTGCTTTGTGGAAGTGAAACATGGTCCCTGACAAGCGAGTCCGAAAAAGCAGTGGACATATTTGAATGAAAATTGCTCTGAAAATTACGGCTTAGGGAATATGAGGTGAGACTACATTATCATGATGAGTTGCATGCATTATTTGACGAAAAGTTCGTACATTTCGCCTTCCCCTGCCCCCCTTCGGTACTCATAAGGCAATTTTAAGACTTGTTTTGAAAAGATCTCATTGAGACCTTTCCAATGACACCCTACTCGACTACCAATGATGAAAAAAAATTTTTCGAGGGGTCACCTCCCTATATGGGGAGACCCCCCTTAAACCCCTTTGAAAAATTTTTTGACCCTTGAACTTTCAAGAAGTCACCACTTCTGACCTTTCCACAAAGTTTCATGGCTGTAGCCTCTATAGTTTCGGAGAAAAAGTGCTGTGACATACAGACGGACGAACGGACGGACGGACTGACGGACAGACGGACACAGGTCATGATTGCAATAGGGTTTTGTATTTTAGTACAAAACCCTTAAAAATGGGTGGCATGCACAAACTGATAAGAAAGAACTGTGGCATGTGATACATAGGAAGGACAACATGGAAACTAACGACAAGATACAAAGAGTACTTACGATGTTTCTAACACAACAAGGCCGATTCCAACTACGTGACGCACCAACAAAGCTGCACACACGGGCCATTAGAAACTCTATGGCACACAAACAAATCAAAGATCCAAGACTTGACATCCTAAAAAGACTTAAAATTGTAAACATAGAAAAACAAATAGTAAAATTATCAACAAATGACATTATCAACAAATGACATTCTGACGCAATTTCCTCAGTACTAGACCACACACTCTGACAAAAACAGAAGCAACACCAGAGCAAATAGACATATAGTAATCCAAAAAACCAACACGAAATATCCCACTAGATGGCCTATCTGCTTCACACATCCTACAACTATATGAAAGCATTTCATTTCACACATCCTTAAGACATTGAAAATGACTCGATTGCTCGCTCAAATAAGTTGGTTACATAAAACTACGCTCATGTAGATAGGGTTTGTACGTAACTTACGATTTGTAGATATATAGAATGATTTAATTCAAGAAAAATTTTCGTGACATGCACACCAATTATATTCTTGATTTAAAAGAAATCCATTTTAATCGGTAGACATTTTGTTCCAATATTGCTTGTCATTGACTGAGCGGAATCTTAAATATAATTTTATTCGTCTTACCCAAACCCAATTTAAAGTGGAGCGTCTGGCTCGGTGGAAAGCATTTGTAGTAGGAAAGCGATATGCGATTGTTGTATTCGGGGGAAATTCAAATGCCTATTAATTCTGTAAGTTTTATTAAAACTTAAAGAATACAAGGATCTTTTAAAGAACTATTCAAATGTCTCATTTCATCCAACTTACTGATACCTAGTTCCACAATTTTTAGGGCTTTGTATAAAAATGTTTACAATAAGTACTAGTTTTGCATCTGGTTGGTCTGACAGCAAATTTCCTCAGGAAGAATAGAAGCTCAACATTGTGAAAAGGTCAGGAGTGGTGGTCTCTCAAAAGTTAAGGTCTTATCGAACATTTTGAAATTTTTTGAGGGGTCCCCCCTCAAATCAAAGCAGCCTTAAATTTTTTTTCATCAAATGTGGCCAAATAGGCTATCAAATGAAAGGTCATGATTGGCACTTTCAGAATCTGAAACAAAAAGTAATTTTCTGCATCAAGGAGCTCAGGGAGGGGCAAAATGCACGAAAAATTGATGTCCAATTCTCGTTATTGGAAACATTTGAGCCGAAAGACCTGAAAAAAATCACGAATGTAGGTCATTGTGAAAACAAGGGCAACAAATAACCCAACTTCAACTTTGGTAATAATAGTATGATTTGTAAATTTCATGTTCCACCAAAGCATAGAACTGCTTAAAATTTTACTGTTGTATCGGTTGATATAAGACCTTGATGCCTACGAGATTTCATGGAAAAGAAATTATAATCAAGCGAGCTATGTCCATTTAAATTGTATGGAATCACATCAACAATAACTCGTGTTGATGGTTGATACATATTTCAAATTGACCTTAATAGGATGTTCCATAACTCTTCTGTTAGGAGCACTCTCTTTCTTACTTGACTTGTTTCACCTCTTAATTGTGCGTGCTCATCTTCAGCTATTCATTAACAAATTCAATCAAACGGTACATGCTGCCTGAGATGTTGAAGTTGGGGAAAATAAAACAATTTCATTCAATTTTCTTATTTAAAACACCAGCCATTTTGTTTTACGATTACTGACGTCATTCGTTGAACTAATTATCAAAGATATTCATGATGCCTACCATTTTTGAAACGTTCATGCAAATCCTAGCAAACCTGTAGTGTCTGAGTCGGTAAATAGCCACAAGGTTCCATACTAATAGAGCGCATATTTATAAGTCTTTGTAAAAATTTTTTTTACAAAGACCTACTAGTTTCGCGACCTGTCTGTCCGTCTGTCCGTCTGTCCATGTGTCACAGCTAATTTCCTCAGAAACTATAGAAGCTAGAATGCTTAAACTTTGTGAAAATGTCAGAAGTAATGGTCTCTCAAAAGTTAAGGCCTTAACAAAAATTTAAAAAATTTTTAAGGGGTGTCCCCCCTAATAACGAATTGATCCTTAAAAAATTTTTTTAATCAAAGGTAGTCGAATGGGGTATCAAATGAAAAGTCTTGATTAGAACTTTTGGAATTTTGCAATTATATAGACTGATATAAGATATATATGTTCACAAAATTTAATTGAGATCGAATCATAATCAAGTGAGTTATAGCCATTTCAATTATATGGACGTACAACAACAATAACACGTGTTTATGGTTGATATAGGGTTTTCCACTAAGAGGTGTTATTTTGATATTAAAAGAAAAATGCTATTTTTTAATATAAATGATCGAATGTTTATTTCATTATAAAGAAGATATCTCGTTAATAGCAAAAACTAACATCAGGCAAATAACCACTACTACACGCTTATATCCTCTTCATGAAATTTTCCATAACCAAATTGCAAAGTGACTGCCCCATGTCCTCGAAAGCCTCACGAATTTCATCTTTGAGATCTTGAATCGACGCTGGGCTATTGGCGTAGACCTTCTTTATCACGTGGCTCCAAAGCAAGAAGTCGCAAGGTGTTAAATCACAAGATCTATTCAAAATAACACCTCTTATTGGAAAACCCTATATATATTTAAAATTGACTTAGAGACTTTCATTTTCTTTCAATTTTCATGAAAATTTAAGGAATAGTGTTACTTTGAACATGTTTAATCGGCTGAGCATTCAGAAAAATCATTTAAGCTAGATTAAAATGGCGGCTGCACTGTGCTTATGAAAGAAACTGTTTATCTTTAGCATAAATTTGAACGATTTCATATCCAAGTATTGGATGAATAATTCAAGTTATCGATTCACGCCGTTAGAAAACTTGTTTCTAGCCTTAAGATGTTTACAAAAACCTCTTGCTTACTCAACTTGTTTCCATAGCAATGCAGGCGAATTCAAACCGCTATAACTTCTGTAATGAATTTTAATGCCCGTGTAGGACACGGGTGCTCACAGCGAGCTATAAACAACACCGAGCTCAGCTAACTAGCTTCGCTTAACGACCGCGTACGCGTGCTTGACGACTAGCATTTGCGGGATCATATGAGGCGGGTTCTTGTCGAGCCACGAAGCTACACTACAAAATACTTATCACGCGTACTCTACTCTACAAGACGCACCGATCAATTTTTGTTGTCTTTAGAAAAGTTCTATTAGGTGTCAATTAAGCTACTTTACAGTAATTAAATAATTTTTTTTTTTTTGCCTCGTTAAAGTTAGCGGACACGGAGGCTTGAGACAAACGCAAACATTACACAAAAAGCAACCGTTACTTTCACCGAAGAAGGTCGTTGCATTACAAGGGGAATGTCAAACCTAAAGACGTTAAAGTGGCTGAAGTGAACCACTCATCTCTGCCTAAAAGATGGAAACTTGACGGATGCAGTTTACTTTACACTAGTAAAACAACAAACTAAGCAGTTTCGACGGGGTGACCACCTTATCTCTTCAGGAGCAGCCACTCCTGATCACCACGGGGCTGCTCGACTGCTTATGTTTATTACAGGGCAGTCTCTTCGATGCCGACCCAGACATGGAGAGACTGAAGGATTTCGCTCTTCACTAGTGAAGAAACAATTGTTTCCGCAGTGGAGAGATGGTTGGTATAATTTTAGGCCCCTCTCCTTGAATATAAGTCCCTGTCTTCTACGAAAGTATGCTAATAAAAACCGCTAACCAATCATAAAAACAAACCGGGTGTCGGTCAGGACTAATTGATGATGCGGATTTTATCACTGCCGGTCATCAGATTAGCTCCCAGCAAAAACTGACGCAACTCCAAGCAGTGTATTTGAAAACCCCTGGCACCATCAGTATGTTCAAAATTAGAACTGTCCGACTTCAAACTGTATAAAAATGTGCAAACCTTTCTTTTGGTAACATTAAGTGACGCACTACTCTATAACATCATCGGCATGTTCAGGCGACTGAGCCACCACGAACGAAGAACTCCAGAAGATGCTATAGACCTTATTATACCGAAGACAAGACAAACAACACCAAAAGAGAGTTTATCGGTGACTCTATCTTTACTTTACGGAACCCTCCAAAGTATGCTACGTTAATATCAAATGGTGAGGGCGACAATAAAAATTGAATCGGTTCATCTGCCGACAGCAAAATTAAAAAGTGAGAACTCGAAGGAGAGTGGTATTGTTTCCCCTTCGGGCCCCACGTTGGGCGCCATTGTAATGAATTTTAATGCCCGTGTAGGACACGGGTGCCGATGGTCTGGCATAAGTGTCAGCGAGCTATAAACAACACCGAGCTCAGCTAACTAGCTTCGCTTAACGACCGCGTACGCGTGCTTGACGACTAGCATTTGCGGGATCATATGAGGCGGGTTCTTGTCGAGCCACGAAGCTACACTACAAAATACTTATCACGCGTACTCTACTCTACAAGACGCACCGATCAATTTTTGTTGTCTTTAGAAAAGTTCTATTAGGTGTCAATTAAGCTACTTTACAGTAATTAAATAATTTTTTTTTTTTGCCTCGTTAAAGTTAGCGGACACGGAGGCTTGAGACAAACGCAAACATTACACAAAAAGCAACCGTTACTTTCACCGAAGAAGGTCGTTGCATTACAAGGGGAATGTCAAACCTAAAGACGTTAAAGTGGCTGAAGTGAACCACTCATCTCTGCCTAAAAGATGGAAACTTGACGGATGCAGTTTACTTTACACTAGTAAAACAACAAACTAAGCAGTTTCGACGGGGTGACCACCTTATCTTTTCAGGAGCAGCCACTCCTGATCACCACGGGGCTGCTCGACTGCTTATGTTTATTACACTTCGTTACATACTACTCGATCCTTTTGAGACTTTCAGGGCACACCAACCTTATAAATAGGATTTGTATATTAAGAGTACCGTTACGGTATTATTCAAGAAAATGAAAAATTCATAAATCATACTATTATTAACAAAGTTGGTCGAATTTCGACTTCTGACATATTTGCAGTTAGTGCACTCATAAAGGCCTACTTCCATGATTTTTTTTCAGATTGGGGGCTCGTGAAAACTTCGTATATTTCCCCTTCCCCGCTCGGTACTGATAAGATAATTTGAATACCTGTTTTGAAAAGATCTCATTGAAACCTTTCACATGATCTCATTGAAACCTTTCCTATGACTACCAATGGTGAAATTTTTTTTTGGAGAGTCACCCCCATATGAGCCGAAAAATTTTAAGAAGTCATCAGTTCTGACCTCTTTGCAAAATTTCATGGCTGTGAATTCTATAGTTTCGGGGAAAAACTTCTGTCATGATTTCAATAAGCCAAAATCCTGAAAAGCAAGGCCCGACCCTAAAAAGCAAGGCTGACGGCTTTTGAAGAGAAAAGAAGATCGGCTTGCCGATATCAAACAATCGAATATTGTTTGTGATTATTCCTCAAGCTTTAGAAAACTTTATGGTCGTCGCATATTGAAATTTGGTGATATTTACTATATATTTTTACACCCGAGACGCAACAGAAGAATAGTCAACAAGTTGGGTAAACAGACCTACGCTCATGTCAGAAGGGTTTTCTACCCAACTTCTCAGAAATTCAGTCACCAGCAATGAATAACGTCAGGAAATATGTCAAAGAGATGTGCACGTTCAAAGGAAAATCCATTGTTTTTCTACTTTCAACGGTCGCCATTTTGTTGCAAAAAGACAAAAATCACTCAAATCATGAATTTTCAAAAATATTAACGTTATTGACCTTATTGGAAAGTTTCAAGAAGATCAAATCAAAACTGCAGTGACTGATTGGATGGAAAGTCCATAAAATACCAGAATCATGTGTTACTGTTGTTGTAATTGCAGAAATTTCAAATGGCTATAACTTTCGTGTATATCATTCGAATTTCATCAAACTTACAAAGTTTAAGAACCCTAAGTAGGACTACGTAAATATCGAATTTCATTCAATTTAAGGGTACCGATGCGATTTTATTGGGAAAAATGTGAAATTCGAAGATCATACTATTATTAACAAAGTTGAGCGAATTTTGACTTCTAAGGTATTTGCTGTACTCATAAACACCTACCACCATGATTTTTTTCAGATTTTTCGGATCACAGGTGTCCAATCGCGAGAAGGGGGGCACAAATTTTTCGTGTATTTCCCCTCCCTGCACGTCCCTCAAAGCAGAAAGTATCAAACTAAGACCTGTTTTGAAAAGTTCTCATCAAGACCTTTCATTTGATATGCATATCGGCTACATTTGATGAAATTTTTTTCGGGGGCCACTCCCCTATATGGGGGTACCCCCTGAAATACCTTATAAATTTTTTTTAGTTGAACTTTGAAGAAAGCATCACTTTACACCTGCATACAAAATTTGATGATTCTAGCTTAAGTAGTTTGCGAGAAAAAGTGCTGTGACACACGGACGGACGGAAAGACAGTTCGCGAAACTAGTAGGGTTTTGTAAAATAATAAATAAATAAAAAAATTCCTTTTCGCTGCACTTTTCATTATCAAAATGCAACAAGCCTCTGAATTAATACAGTTTACAGGTCATCGTTCTATAAGTTCGAGGAAAAGAATATTATAGGATATTAATCAAAAAGAAGTTATAGGAGTCAGTTTGCAAGTTTTATCTGAAGACAATAATTACCTTGTTTATTAGCTGAGCTACGCCAACAACATCTTTTTGGGCGTTAACTATAGGCATGCAAAGAATCGTTTTAGCGCTTATCTCTTCGCCATTAGTACGGATGTCACTATGGTCATAAACCCATTGCTCAACATCAGCTAAGTTTAATGTTTGACCTGTCGAGGCAACGCACTGAGCTATTTGAGCAAGTGTTGAGCTATTTAAATCTTTAACCGATGGCCGACTTATATTTGCTGATTGATTTTGATTTTCCAACTCAAAAATCATGGTGAAACGCAGTTTTGATCGCTTAAAAATAAAGTTTGAATGAATTTAATTGTTGAATGGAAATTATTTAAAAATTTTATTTAAATTATTCATAGCCTTACCTGTTGCTGTAGTACATCCTCCACGTTAATATTGCAACTTTGACGGCGTGCCAAGATTGATTTTCTTGATGGCTTTTCTATAATTTTTTCTAAATGACTCTGCAATGATAATTTAGATGATTTTAAGTTCTAATAAAAACTGAAAAACATTACAATGTATTTTAATCATAAACGACATTTTTGTTAGGTATTACGCCTTACCAATAAAAAAAATTATATAAAAATCAACTAAGCTACACGTACTTTCCTATTGGAAGAATATAAATTCACTTAATGTCACGCAACCATAAGCAGATTACCTACAGGAGACCAAGCAATGCCAAATATATCCATATGGAAATCTTTAAAATTATATGAAGAAATTCTTGCAATAGAATTCTCAAACGATTGATTTATGACTAAGAGGGAGAGTAAACTCAATGCAAGTGCATCTACTTTGTTTTCCAAGAGGTGCGGCTTTGATTTCAGCTAAGCTTGAGTGTGTATTTGTTGAAAATAAATGAGAGCCAAGAAGTTTGGTCTCAAGATGAGCTCGGAAGGGAGTAGGAAGTCGAGTCTACCTTACCCATTGTTGCGTACTAATTTAGTATTCCTAGTAAGTAATCCCAAATTAACTAACACCCAAATTAATGATGTCAACGCGAGATCAGTTGCCATCCCGAATTACTCAGATCTAGAGCTGTCAAAGCTACTCCGATCGGAGTATTTTCACTCTATTTTAGAGCCATTCCATTCAATCCAGTTTTACTTCGATTTTATTTTCTTTCACATAATTCACTCCTCTCTGGAATAAAATTATATGGACTTTTTCTGCGGTAAAACACCAACCTTTGATTATAATTATATACTACAATAGCAATTACAGGTGGCAATGCCGGTTATCGAAACAATGATTGCAATCAAGTGGCTGTCCAAATTTTATTCACATTTTAAACGGACTCGCATTGTTACATTTTCCTCGACAGCTATAAATTTGTGCAACGTAGTCGAAATGATCGCCCTTCAAATTTTTATCCCACAAAAGACCAATGTTTGCATAACTTTACGCAAGCAAATACTGATGGTTCATCAAATAATTCATACATACAATATGTATACAACTCATCAGGTTTGACTCGTAATTTGTAAATACGAAGCTTATTTTGCCGGTGCATAACTCTGGACCGTAGAATGGGAAGTACTACGTACTAAGATTTATTTGCGGCGTTTTTTATATGTGGCATTCAACCTCGTACTTTTTAGAGCCTCTTCTATTCATGTTGGCTCCAAGATAATCAAAACTAGCCACACTTTCTCTTACGGTCAAATTTTATCGGAATGGAGTGTTCTTCCTCGTTAAAGTGATTCATTTAGTTTTCGTTTCATAAACTCGTAGGTCAATCCTATTTGTTTCAGATTCCAGACTCAGAAATGCTCCTTTGGCATTTGAGATTGAACATGCCAAAGTATTAACGTCATCAACATATGCCATCAATTCGGCGAACGTACACATTAATGTACCAGAGGCCTCAGCAGATGTCTCCCTGAAGACGTGTACCAGCGCAATATGAATGAGAATTAGGGATATGTGTTTAGCATCGGAACTTGGATCATTCATACTAGTTTTTTTTGGTATGCCAAAGTCAATTATTCACACTTTCATATACTTGCTTGAAGTCTTAACTAAGAATATTTGGTCAGTTGTAGATAGTCCACTTCGAAAGTATCCCTGATAATCCCCTGTAATTCTTTAATAGTACGGCTTTAATTTTCTATCCAGCTAACTTCCAAAAGAAAGAAGGTTATAAATTCATCACATATATTTTTGTTGTTGCTTTTTTAGGGTTTTGCACTAAAATACAAAACCATATTGCAATCACGAACTGTGTCCGTCCGTCCGTCAGTACTCGTATGTCACAGCACTTTTTCTCCAAAATTATAGAAGCTACAGCCATTGAACTTTGTGGAAAGGTTAGAAGTGGTTACTTCTTGAAAGTTTTGGGGTGGAGAAAATTTTCAAAGTGGTTTAAGGGGGCCTACCTATGTAGGGGGCGACCCTTCAAAAATATTTTTCCACCATTGGTAGTCGAGTAGGATGTCATTGGAAAGGTCTTAATGAGATCTTTTCAAAACATGTCTTCAAAAAGCCTTATCAGTACCACGAGGGGCAGGGGAAGGAAAATGTTCGAATTTTTCGCGTACCCCCCTCGCGATTGGACACCTTCCATCCGAAAAATCAGAAAAAAATCATAAATGTAGGCCTTTATGAGCAAAACAACAACAAATACATGAGAAGTTGAAATTCACTCAACTTTGTTAGTAACAGCATGATTTATCGATTTTACATTTTCTTGAATAACATCTTAAGAGTACTTATAAATTCAATTGAATTCGTTAAAAATGACTATTAATAAGATTGACCTATCCTGTAAGTTTCACAAAAATCGAATGGCATTTAACGAAATTATAGCGGTTTGAATTTTCCTGTAATACTATGGAACATTATGCGCTGCATGTATTAGTTTGGAAATGGAAACATACGGCCATGGAACGATATGCGCTTCTTACCGATTCAGACACTACAGGTTTGCTAGGGTTTGCATGAAAGTTTCAGGAATGATAGTTATCATGAATATCTTTGAGAATCGGTTCAGCTAGTGGTATCAGTAATCGTAAAACAAAACAGTGGCTATTTTAAATGAGAAGATTGAATAATTTTGAGTTATTTTTCCCCAACTTCAACGTTTAAGGTGAATGCTTTTAACGCTTGATTCAATTTAATGTATGACTGAAGATGAGTACCTACAATTAATACTCACACAAGTAGGTGAAACAACCCGAGGAGGTAGGGGGTAGAACCTAAAAGAAGGGCTTTGTAACCATTCTAGGGTTCGAAAAAACTTTTCTGATGCCATGAATTGATGATTACAGTACAGGGGAGTGGCCCGTGAAAAAGGAATTTCATCAAAGGTAGCTGATATGAGTATCAAATGAAAGATCTTTATGAGAGCTTTTCAAAACAGTTCTTAAACTGACAGTTTTTGTTTCATTGGGGGCATCTGAAAAAAATGTCAAGGGAAATATTTGTGAGTACAACAATAACAAATACCTTAGAAGTCAAAATTCATTCAGCTTTGTTAAAAATAGTATGATCTTCAAATTTCACATTTTTTCCAATAAAATCGAATGGATGCCTTTAAACCCAACAAAATTCAATATTTAAGTAGCCTTACACAAGGTCCTACTTCTCTGTGAGTTTGATGAAATTTGTTTCATATTCACGGAAGTTATATCCATTTGAAATTTGTCCAATTTCAACAGCAATAACACACTATTTTGGTATCTTATGGACTTTCCATAAAACCAGACACTGCAGTTTTGATTTGATCTACTTACTTGGGATCTCATGATTTGAGTGATTTTCAACCGACTTCCAAAGGAAAGAAGGTTATCAATTCATCGTGTACGAGGTGTGTTCAAAAAGTATCACAAATTTTGAATTTTCGCGGGTTATGTATATTCAAATTTCGATTTTTTTGTGGCGTTATGTTGGTACTCATGTCTGTCACTTATGCCGACAAGCTCGGCCATTTTGAATGTTCACTTAATTGGTGATAGCTGCTTTACTTGCACGTGTTTTCAATCGTCTTCGATTTTTACTTATTCAAAAAAATGGATCAAAGAACGTGTATCAAATTTTGTGTGAAAAACGAAATTAAGTGCGCGGATGCATTCCGAATGTTGACTGTGGCATACGGAGAAGCTACCTTGGACCAAAGCAACGTTTATCGGTGGTACAAAATGTTTTTAGACGGCCGAGAAGATGTGAACGACGAAGAGCGTGCCGAACGCCCGAGCACTTCAACAACAGACGAAAAAATTAATGAAGTGGAGAAAATGGTATTGGCCAATCGTCGAATCACCGTTAGAGAAGTTGCTGAGGACCTGAACATATCGATTGGCTCGTGCCATTCGATTTTTATCAACGATTTGGGCATGAGACGGGAGGCCGCGAAATTCGTACCAAAATTGCTCAATTGCGACCAAAAACAGCAACGCATGAACATTGCTAATGAGATGTTAAACTCTGTCCGCGACGAACCAAATTTGCTCCAGAGGGTCATAACTGGTGACGAATCGTGGGTTTATGGTTATGACGTGGAAACCAAAGCTCAATCATCTCAATGGAAGCTGCCGCATGAACCAAGACCGAAAAAAGCGCGCCAAGTTCGGTCGAATGTGAAAGTTTTGCTGACAGTTTTCTTCGATTGCAGGGGCGTGGTGCATCATGAGTTCTTGCCACAGGGAAGAACGGTCAAGAAAGAATATTACCTGCAAGTTATGCGCAATTTGCGCGAAGCAATCCGCCAGAAA
>OZ017739.1:207748478-207845978 GCA_963969285.1 Odontomyia ornata
TTCAAAAATTTCTCAAAGCTACAATCCATATTAGATTTTTATAAAATCAAATATCAATGTAGACTTTGATGAGATCGTGTATTAAATGGACCAGAATTAAACTCGATTCCTATATACGCTGCAGATCTTAGCCGTTGTGATTTTTGCATTGCAGTAAAAAATTATATTTTAATATACGAGTATATGATTCAATGTATTCAAGAAACTGCGTTTTGAAAGGTTTGAAATGAAAAAATTTGCCACTAAAGGGTGAAATAAAAAACTTTTTCAAAGAAAAGAAAACCAACTTCGAAATGCCCTAAAAAGGATGAATTAAATTATATGGAAGCGGTGCCAAATTAATTACCCCATTTCAAAATAAATACTTCCAACATCTGCACCATCACAAAAGAATGGGGGGAAAATTTGATATGGCGTCGCTTCCATAAAATTTATTTCATCCTTTTTAGGGCATTTCGAAGCCGGTTTTCTTTTATTTCTAAAAGTAGTTTTGTTAGTTGAAAATGAAGAAACAATGGATTTTCTTTTAAACGAGCAAATCTCTTTCACATTGTTCTTGGTTTTATTTGTTGCTGGTGGTTGCATTTTATAAGTTAAGTTCAAAACCCTTCTGACATGAGCGTAGGTCTGTCCAGCCAACTTTTTTTATGCATGTTCACGCATAACTATTGAATGGAGATAGATAGAATAGTCCTGTTTTCGGCAAATGATACATCTTACATCCCACTAGTTCCCATCCAAACGACAAGAAATCAAAAAGCGGCAAAGGTCTTTTACCGTTAAAACCAAAAAATTTCCGACTTTTTCCAAGCTTTTTTCAGCATAACTGATCGACGCGTGTAAGGATTCAAATGAAGGACAACGTGTTGGTCTAAAATGTGCCGTAACAGAATATGATACTGTGATGTCGAGAAGTTGAAATTGAATGATGTTTCGTACGAAAAACGCCAATTATTTTGCATTCGTCAAAGATTTGATTGAGAGACTGATTCTTTGGTGACGGATAATAAAAATTATCAGTTTCCTCCATTTCGTGCATAAACGGTACATTTTGATTATAATTTCTACCAGAAGTAACCAATAAATTATTTCGAAATGCAGTATTAACACAATTCAACATGATTGAGGGCAATTTCATTGGGGAAAATATCAGGACGCTTTTCTCTTCCGCATTCATTCTTCGCCTAATGATGAATTCGTTAAAAGATCCTTCTTCCATCTTCAGACGTAAATGTCACACGTGGGATTTATAAAATACCCCGAAGTAATAATAAGGATTAAGTGATTGCAAATTATAGAGTAAAACGCCATTTAAAAATGGGCTCGCTACTTTCTAGTCAATGTTATACATTATATGCCCAGAAATCTAAAATTAGTAATTTCCATACTAAAAGCGACGAGAATCGCGACTTAAAAACGCGATACTTTTCCATCGACGACTGATCATAACTTTGATGAGAACATCAAAATGCATAGTCGAGCTTTCATTTAACTATAGGACATAAAACTATGTGCCATAATTAATTGAAAACGGAGGCGTTGGATATCGAATGAACGTGAAAGAGTGATACGGTTATGAAGGATCTTTTTAAGTAAATATCTTGAGATTGATATATATATATATATATATATATATATATATATATATATATATATATATATATATATATATATATATATATATATATATATATATATATATTCTTACATGTCCAAACAATTCTGCGAGCTGCTGTTGCGCTTGTTTTCCGCAAATATGAATAACTTCATGATCAACCAAGGAAAGAAAACGAATGTAATCGAAAGCACAAGAATGGAGCAAGTAGATCCATGATCAATATCTGTAAGTGACGTCACTGCGGGTATTCAAAACTGCTCGAATATTCCATGTAGTTCTCCTCAGAACATTTGCCAATATACGAGAAATGGATTGAATGACTAGAGACCCTATATAAAGCCAAGCTGAAATAATGGGAAAGAGTAATAGTAAAAACTGCGATAAGAGTGGGGTGCGAACTAAAGGCGATATTGATTGATAGTGAAGTAATAGATTTTCTTGATACATTGGATCACAGTTGAAATCTAATTTTATAGACAAGTAAATTAAAATGTGTTTGGCCGCGAACCATAACACGCAACAATATATATATATATATATATATATATATATATATATATATATATATATATATATATATATATATATATATATATATATATATATATATATATATATATATATGTATATGCATATATATGTGTTTTCGAAAATAAACGAGACTTTTGTTGTAACATTTTTTTGGTGGCGCCGTCTGTGAATGAGATATTGCATTGGCAAGTTACATTTCGCCCTGACCTCCAGTGAGTGAGTTTGGTGACAGTCTTTTCAGTGAAAGCGCATTTATTGCGTGTAAAGTGAAAGTATGTTTGTATTATCGGTACAACAATGAGTTTCGAACAAAGAGCTAATATCAAATTTTGTTTTTAAATCGGTAAAACGTTTACCGATTCATTTGAATTGATGAAAATGTTTATGGCGATGATTATTTATCTCGTGTCAGAGTTCATGAGTGGTTTAAACGTTTCAGAGGTAGTCGTGAGGACATAAATGACGATGAACATACGGCCCGCCCAAAATCAGTGATCACCGTAAACTCCATTGAAATTGCGCGTGAATTTATCAAAAATGAGCCGAAATCATCGTTGAAATTCATGGAATTGGATTTGAATATCTCTAAAACATCGATAAATCTATCATTTGGGTTTGCAAAAGGTCTGTGCACGTTTTGTTTGAAAAAACCGTGACTTTTGTCATAAAAACCCACTCTTGTAACTGATTTTTTGACTAGAAATGTCATTTTAACCATCAATCACTTACCGTATTTGCCTGATATGGCTCCCTGTGACTTCTACCTATTCGGGAAATTGCATTTAGCCATGAAAGGAAAACGCTTTGCGCCCGTAGAGGTCATCCAAAAGGCTTGGACTAACATCCTAAAGGACATTGCGGTAATGACCTGAAACAGTCTTTCGAAAAGCTTTTGATCGCACAAACAGTGTATTGAGGCCAGAGGAGACTACTTTGAATAAATAAACTCGAATTTATCAGTCATTTCAATTTTAGCGCAGTCTCGTTTATTTATAAATATATATATATATATATATATATATATATATATATATATATATATATATATATATATATATATATATATATATATATATATTTATTTATATATATATATATACATATATAATATAAATATATATATATATATATATATATATATATATATATATATATATATATATATATATATATATATATATATATATATATATATATACATACGCTCGGTATAATAAGTAACCGGACTGAGCCTGCCTCGCGCCGTCAAAGCGTCTGCTAACCGGTATCTGGTGCTGTAGTGGTGGTGGGGGTCTAGGTAAAGGGAACCGGGCTGCAGCAGTTGCCTCCAAGCGTTTGGAGAGATAGCATAGAGCGAGAGTGGAGTGCGTGTTCAGTTACGTCGTCGGAGTGAAAATGGAGCGTACGATCGAGCAATCGAACCAGAGTTTCTTAACCACGAGACGAGACGTGGGTTTTCGAAGACGATCCTGAGATAAAGGGGCAGAGTTCGGAGTGGCACACACCGGCGTCACCACGACCGAAAAAAAGTGCGCATGAGCAAATCGAAGGTGAAGTCGATGCTCATTGCTTTCCTTGACGTGAAAGGCACAAAGTGTTTGTGCCACCCGGCGAAACTGTAAACAGCCAGTACTTCAGAGAGGTGCTCCGTCGACTAACCGCCCGGGTTCACCGAGTCCGTCCGGAGATTGCCGATTCGTGTATCCTCCATCACGACAATGCTCCATCGCACACCTGCCTGCTCGTTACCAAGCAGTTGGCCAAACAGTTGAGGGAAACGTTGCCGCAGCCTCCTTACAGCCCGGATATGGCACCAGCGGACTTCTTTCTATTCCCGAAAATCAAGAGACACCTTAAGGAGACGCAGTTCGGGACTCTGGAAAACGTTCAACGTACTACGACGAGGGCTCTAGACAGCATCGAGGTTGCCAACTTCCAGGGAGCGTTCGGGGATTGGGAAATCCGGTATCAGCATGTTATCGACTCCAATGGGGACTTCTTTGAAGACTTCTAAAGAAAAATTGTACATATTTTGCCAATGAAAAATTTCCTGAGGTCAGTCCGGTTACTTATTATTCTGTCCCTGTATATATATATATATATATATATATATATATATATATATATATATGTACACATATATATATATATATATATATATATATATATATGTACACATATATATATATGTACATATATATATATATATATATATATATATATATATATATATATATGTATGTATATATATATATATATATATATATGTATACATATATACTCGTATATATATATATATATATATATATATATATATATATATATATATATATATATATATATATATATATATATATATATATATATATATATATATATATATATATATATATATATTAATTTATATAAACGAGACTTCACGCTAAAATAGAAACGACTGATAAATTCGAGTTTATATATATATATATATCTATATATATATATATATATATATATATATATATATATATATATATATATATATATATATATATATATATTCATGCCCGTATTGATTTTTTCGGAAGTTGGTTTGATCAGTACTATGCTCCGGAATTATGTTGTCCTAAACAAAAAAACATCGAATTTTTTTTTTTACTTTATTTTGTAGTGTATAAGTCAAATATACAAGTCCGTAAAGGACTGCAGCAATGGTCTGCTGCTTCGGCAGAGGAAGATGTAGATATCTGCCGAGAACGCCCTTGTCTGTTATTCTGTCCCTGTATATATATATATATATATATATATATATATATATATATATATATATATATATATATATATATATATATATATATATATATATATATATGTACACATATATATATATATATATGTACACATATATATATATATGTACACATATATATATATATATATATATATATATATATATATATATATATATATGTATGTATATATATATATATATATATATATGTATACATATATACTCGTATATATATATATATATATATATATATATATATATATATATATATATATATATATATATATATATATATTAATTTATATAAACGAGACTTCACGCTAAAATAGAAACGACTGATAAATTCGAGTTTATATATATATATATATATATATATATATATATATATATATATATATATATATATATATCTATATATATATATATATATATATATATATATATATATATATTCATGCCCGTATTGATTTTTTCGGAAGTTGGTTTGATCAGTACTATGCTCCGGAATTATGTTGTCCTAAACAAAAAAACATCGAATTATTTTTTTTACTTTATTTTGTAGTGTATAAGTCAAATATACAAGTCCGTAAAGGACTGCAGCAATGGTCTGCTGCTTCGGTAGAGGAAGATGTAGATATCTGCCGAGAACGCCCTTGTCTGTGGACGCGTGAATGCGCTGGCAGGCGAGCATTCTGGTGTCGTGGGCCGAGTTCATTCCCCCAGCACAAGGACCCATTACAAAAGAATTTTGCATTCACGAATTCTTGGGTCTCAAAAGATAGTCGCAAAATTGTAGGCAACTACAAAAAGGGGAAATGACTTGTTCAGAGAACAAGGGGTACAAGTAAAAACGGACGGACTTAGAGTAACCTCGTCGTTACCCGACGAGACTCATGGCCCACAAATAAGTGTGGGACAACCGGGTGGTGGTGCCCCTCGCACCCGCCCAACCGGATCAAGATCCATATATGTTGAAGTGACCAGGTATTTCCCTTCTGAGTAGAAAACTCATACAATATAACTTGTATGAGCCTTCCCATCAGAGGAGAAATACCCCGGTGACCAATTTATGTCATAAGGTTATACAATCGGATCACATAGCCCTATGTCATAAAAAGGCACCTTGCTCGGGGCCACTCAACCCGCGATAGTACCTGAAACAAAAAGGTTGTTATGTGTACGATGGCTGGCTCATGTCTGGTGGTGAGAGCCTTCCATCGTACCGGGTCCTATACCCGGTCAGAACCGCAGGAAAGGAACGACCGATTTTAGTTAACGTTTAACACCTCATTATATTTCCCGGTAGTATTTTTAACAGACTTAAGTATTTTTTTAATTTTGATTAATTAAAATAAAATGTATTAATTAAGTGAATTAATTATTTAATATAAATTTGCAGCTTCATAGTAACATCATAAATCATTTACTTTGGTAGGTTTTTTTCAAAAAAAAAAACTACGTTAGCTTTTTGGCCAAGGAGCTAGCGCGGGTAGAGCAACAAGAGATAATAGATTTGTTTTGATATTTTTTCTTGTTAGGAATGTTCTTTACTTTATACATGAAATACTAAAAATGACGAAAAAAATGAAGATCGTGCTTTTCTAATAAACAACAGCCTATCTGTTACCTTTCTAATAAGAACAACTGCTTCTTCTGATTACAACTTTAATAATAAAATGACAATTTTCATGATCTTTAAGTACAATATGTTTGCTTTACAAAGCAAATTATTTGTCATATATTTCTTATGAACTTTTACTGCACGCGCTATGTGGTCAGCAAAAAATGATCCGCGAATTTCGGTAATTGATTCGCGCGTGTAAAGAAAATATGCAAAAACAGGAAATCAATGTTCCAATTACATTTAGAGTTATTCTATGAGATAGGTAAAAAATGAATTTACGATTGCGCGTGCAGGAACAATTGCAGACATAGGAATGGAATATCATCGGAATGATTTTAATGTAAGGAACAATATTTGATGACGAAAGTTGATTGTTTGGACATACTCCCGGCGGTTGAAAGCGCTGAGGTTTCAAGACAGTGTATTCCGGCGTGTTTGAAGTCGAAAGTCGATGGCCCTTGGGAAGGGTTGTGGTTTCCTTACTGATGCTTCTGGTCCTGGTGATATTCGTGTTTTGTAGCATCTTGTGGTGAAGTAAATGACTGCCAAGCCGAAGATGATGACCAATGCCAAATATCCTGCTGAGACATGGTAGATTGTGGAGTCAACGTGATGAGGAAGAGAGCTTTGTTGTTTGATTTGCAAGAGAGTGGTTTTAAGCTGAACAATGTCATCGGAATTGTTTGCTATCTTCATACTGTGGAAGTTTTCTTGAGGTTCTAAGTGCGCCAAAATGATGGTGGAGTTTAAGGCAACTGATGGTAGGTAAGAAAGATCGATCCGATTAGTGAATTGATGGTGGGCCATGATTGTCAACGAGCCTTGTCTTATGTTGCAGTTGGCCTTAAACCTCAGAGAACCAGATCCAGTTAGAATAGTTTGATAACTGTTGTCACCACAAACTATGTTTATAGACGTTTCTTCTTGCAGATTGTAGATCCATGTTGTCACGGGAACGATTTGCACCTTGTTGTTTTTTTTTCTTTCCTCAGCGGTTGTTGAAATACTACCCGAGCCAAGGTTAATATTAAAAATAGAAATATTAAAATAATAAAATGAAAATGTCAAAAGATTAAAATAAAAATGTAAAGTAAAAGAAAAATAGGCAAAAAAACGAAATGTGCAAAGACTAAAGTAAAAATGTAACGTAAAAATAGGGAAAAACGAAATGTTAAAATAATAGAATACAAATATTAAAAGTTTAGAATATAAATGTAAAGTAAAAGAAAAATAGGCAAAAAAATGAAATGTGAAAAGATTAAAGTTAAAAAAATGTAACGTTAAAAAAAGGGAAAAACGAAATGTTATAATACTAGAATAAAAATATTAAAAGATTAGAATACAAATGTAAAGTAAAAGAAAAATGTAGGCAAAAAAAAGAAAAGAAAAGCCGGTTACCATCACGCACAACTGATCACAAACATTACCAAAGAACAAATCAATCGCTGAGCGATAGGACAAGAATGGCACAACTTTTACAATTTCATCGCGACAAACGGAAGTATGCAATGAACTCTTTTTACGAGGCATCAGAGATTGGGCTGAGTCAACTGAACCACAACAAACGACAGGACCAAATGCACAATGATCTTCTATCAGCTCCACATTGAAGTCAATACATACTGTGTCGTCATCAAAAGCCGATGTGGGATTTTGTATGGTCTTGAATAACACTGGACAATTGCCTGATATGGATCGTCATCGCTTTGAAAAAAAACCATTTTTCACTTCATACAAGTTCTTGATGCTGGCGATCTCGCAACTTTCTACCGAACCTGAATCTGCTGACCCTGCGCACGATATCAGAACAAAATCTCCAACTTTTGATGTTAGACCCGTAAATGCACTTCTTGGAGAAATAGCAATTTTTCGTTCAAATTTGCAGATCAATGAAAATATTCGCAAAAATCGTAATCAATGTTAGGTAATATTTACTGTAAGGAAGAGCTAATACGAACGTTGGAATCAAACGCCAAATACCACTCCATTGTGGCCGGCGTAAGGAGTCGAAGAAACGCAATCACTCCTTGTTTCCCAACGGGTTGAATTAGTTGCTGGTACACTTTCCGGAAAAGCCTAGAAAACAGGAAAAGAACGTTTACATAAACGAGTAGCATCTAAGAGTCTCTTATACCTACCGAAAGTACAACCGCCAGAGACCTCCAATCGTTATGGCATTCTGCTCTATGTTACCGCGTCACGAAATTCACATTCACACTACCGCGTTATTGTTCCAACGACACATCACCGACGAATTCAAACACATAGGGAAGGAGACGCGACCACGATTGTTAATGTTTTTTTCCAAATTCAAACATTTGGCACAATATAAATAAACACGAAATTGACAGAGTGTCAGTCACTTTGACATTCTACACCTGTTGGACGAGTGTACTAAAAAGGGAAATTTAGATTTCAATTGCCTGATGCACCCCAGTTGGGGGATCTGAATTGAACATCGAATCGCCCAGGGAAAAAGTTAACGGCTCGCCGGTTGAAACCGAGCCGATGAAAAATGCAATAAGGAAGAATGGCTCTTTCTCTTTGCTGGCGGGTTCGAGACGACAACGAGGACTAAGCGAGGATAGCGCTTTGGAACTTGGGAAAAATCAATCGAGGAAAGGAATTGCGACGAAGGAAAATTTCAATACTGGAGAAAAATATTATCAGCGATCCAACCAAGGGAGATTGGCGACATCAGGCAATAATAAGCGCGCTGGCAGGAAATTGCAACGCAGTGTACTTCGGGGGCCCCCACTTAGGTAGCGTAAGTGGAATTTGAACTTTTAAATGCATTATATTTTTAGAACTTTATTTGCATTTCGCAATTAAATATATGTTAGTTAGTGAAATAGTGGAATATTTTTTTGGGGCTTCATTCGCATTTCGCAATCAATTAGTGAAATAGTGGAAGTTTTTGTGTGCGTGTTGCAGGAAGAGCAAGTTTGCCACGCATTTTAATTGTGCACCTGGCTCGGGTGTGTTCTGAGGTAAATTTCCTTGCGGGTTTTTCAGGAATTTCTGTAGCGAAAGTGTTCCGTATTTAGTTTCTTTTGCTCGGTGTGAGTTACGCCAGAAAATCTGAGCCCCGCAAGTGTGCAACCGATCACCCGGTGGTAATAATCTGCCCCTGTTAGGGAAGAGCTTAAAGTGCGTTAGTCCGAGTTGTGTGAGGGACGTTCGGCGGCCGCGTTCTCGCTTGGCGGCTTTTAAGGACCAGGGGATAAGCGAGTGGCGCCACCTACGATCGTCTTCGACGGCAAGCCGGGTCCGAGGTCCTTAGCCGAAGGAACTCCCACGCGGAGGGTAGCTGGAGGGTCACAATGTATTCTTGTTGTGAAGTTGAATCCACGTATTTGAGGAGCTGGGAATGATCTTGAGTTTGCAAACTTGGGGTAGTGTATGCACTTGGTTTAATAATTTAAGTTCGCATTGAGCTGGTCCAGTATCTCGGTTGAATATTTGATGTTTTTTATTGCACAGGTATTTATCTTTACTTGTTAATAAGCATGAACTAATTTCGGCTTCGGACATGACGCTGTATTGATCCTTGTGTAGTGACATAGCTAAAAATGTAGTATTCGTAACAATGCAAGCAAACTGTTCTCTTAGTTTAAAAGTAATAGGAATAACTTTGAATAGCTGGAACACCTCAACGTTAAGCAAGGGTATGTTTATTTTGAAGATAGCCTTATCCTTCATGATTATTGACTGAACAGTCATAATTGAGTATAATTTTAGCAGTGAAATATACCCAGATTGATTCGGTACGATTAAGGAGGCTGGTATATTTTCTCGGATGAATCTTAGTTCGTTTTGTAGCTGGTTTGGCCGCAGGATGAGAGGGTTCATTTTTCCGTTGTGACTATCTATAGTGACACCAATTAATGCTGTTTGGATGCGTTGATATGCCATAAGAAGCAGAGTGAAATGGATGGATAACGTGTTCAAAGCTTGTATGAGACCTTGGTTCTCCAGAATATGGCTGGTTTTATTAATATTTAAGCGAAAGTGTTCTAGATAAGTTTTGATGGATTTCGTCTGTTCCTTTATAAAGGTTCTGTCTTGGTCTAGGAGATTTAGGGTGGAATCTACGACGGATGTTTGATTTTTAACCAGCTCTATAATGTGGTTCTCATTTAAATTAATTTTATCAATAGTTGTTGCCATTTCTTCTGCGTAGCCCTGGTCCAATATTCCGAATAACTTCTTACTCATGGTTCCAATAAAATTAAAAGGCAATCGCTTCTTCCGGATTTCAGAGCTTCTCTCCAGCAGCAAGCTAATATTTGCCTGTATGGTGCTTAGCTGGGATTGAAATTGTGCTAAGAGGAGCTTACAGCGTCCTTGGTTGTCGGTTTCAGTCTGCTCGCAGAGTTCCTTCAGGTGTTTGTGGTTGTTTCGCAGGTTTTGCATATCCTTCCAATATTCGGTCATATTGTAATATGCTATGATGTTCCAATTGTCCGTTACCATTGAGACCTTACCGATATCCTCAAAATATACCGGCGCCTCCTTGGTAAATGGTCTGATCACGATAGTCTCGTTGATTGGCTGAGTTGTTGTTTTGATGCTTGGTACACATAATATTAATAGCACTAAGGCGAGTTTCGCGATCTTTGGCCTTTGTATCGTTGGCGGCGATCGTGTCCTTTTGGATTGAACGTGCTTCGTTAGTACTATGGTATTTTGAGACGGTTGGGAGTCTTTACTCTCGTGGAACTTCTTCAGGTCACTGCAGCGAAAATGAAGGGCTGGGCTTGTCAGCCAGTTTGAATTTATGGGGAAAATTCGATGTTTGCTTCGTTTTTTGACCGTTTTAGTGAATTTTACCAGCGACGTACGTCCATCGTTCTGGCTAGCAGTAACAGTTAATGAGATTTCAGACAATTTTAAATGATTATTTGTTACATTTGATGTGCTTGAATCCTTCAAATCTAATAACTCTTTTGATGTACAATCGATCCTGTCTTCATTCGAGCCTTCAGGGGGATTTATGACCAAATCCCTTTGCGGCTTCTCAACGTCCTCCTTCAAATCTGATGGTATTGTGACTGTGTAGTCGATCCTATTTTCAATTGAGCCTCCAGGGAATTTTTTCGTCAGGTCTTCTTCAGTTGTGTCAACTGGCAAAGGACATAAGTTATGAACTGCTCTTTTGAGTACTCCTCTTCCGGTTTTGACATCAACTACTCTAGTAAGTTCATCTGATCCTTCATAAAGTCTGATGATCCTGCCAATGGCCCATTTGAGAGGGGGTACGTTGTCTTCTTTTAAGAGGACTAATGTCCCCAAATAAGTTTTTGTTGCCGACGTCTTCCACTTGCTTCTGGTCTGTAACTCTTGTAGGTATTCTTTAGACCAACGATTCCAAAATTCCGATTGGCAGGCTTGGACTAGCTTCCATCTTTGTAGCAGCTTGATGTTGGTTTCTGAAGAACTTGGATTCGGCAATGCGTTGAGTGGTTCCCCAATCAAAAAATGACCCGGTGTTAGCGCTTGCCGATCGTTTGGATTATTAGAGAGAGGAGTAAGTGGCCTAGAATTCAGAACTGCTTCGATCTCTGTTATTACTGTGTGCAGTTCTTCATATGTCACTGAAGCTCCAGCAATCACTCTTCTGATATGGTACTTTGCAGATTTTACAGCGGCTTCCCAGAGTCCTCCGCAATGAGGTGATCTGGGAGGGATGAAAAGCCATTATATTCGTTCTTCTGAGCAGTACTGTTGAAGCTCATTTTGATTTTATTTATTTAGAAATAATTCTTGTACCTCCCCAAGGTCGTTTTTGGCTCCTACAAAGTTTGTGGCATTGTCACAATATATCTTCGTCGGACGGCCTCTCCGAGTAAAGAATCGTTTTAGAGCATCAATGAATGCGTCCTTTGTGAGATCCGACACAAGTTCCAGTTCCACAAGTTCCAAACAAACAAAAACGGCAATGTATGCCTTTGTGGGCTTTTTTCCTCTAATACAGTAGTGAATTTGAATTGGGCCACAGAAATCAACTCCAACGTTGGAAAATGGACGAGTTGCTTGAACTCTTTCTCGTGGGAGGTTCCCCATAATTTGGGAGTACAATCTTGGCCTTGCTCTGCAACACCGCATACATTTATGAAAAATCTTTTGTGCCAAAGTTCTTCCACGTAATGGCCAAAATTCTTGCCGAAGTATTTGAAGCAGCGCTTGAGGACCGGCATGAAGATTTCTTTCATGAACATGTTGAATCAATAGATGCACAATCTTGTTTGAATGTGGCAGTAAGAGTTGATGTTTTACTTGATATATTGAGTCAGATAGCTCGATTCGTTCTCCTACTCGAAGTAATCCTTTGCTGTCCACAAAAGGCTTGAGCGAACTGAGAGAATGTCAGGTTGGCAACATCGGATGTTTTGCCAAATGTTTTATTTCATCCATAAAGGCGATATGTTGGATTTCATAGACAATATAGTGTAAAGCGTTGTGAAGCTCCGCTGCAGTTAGTGGTCCAATTAAAGTGTCATCTTTTGATTTCAGATTGTGCTTGAAGCGATGAATGTAGGCAGCTGTACGCTGAAGAAATCTGAATGAGTTTCAATGGTTGATGCCGCTTTTGATTGGTGTATGTGGTTGTACTGAAATCGAAGCCATGGGTTTCCGTTCTTCGTCTGTTTGCAAGTATTTGACTGGGGGCTTTGGCCATTTGTTGTTCGAGAGCTCCAAAAATGTTGGTCCTCTAAACCAAATGCTACAGTTGACAAAATCACCGGGGGTGACACCTCTAGAGAGAATGTCTGCAGGGTTTTCCTTCGTCGGAACGTGCCTCCATTGACTTAGTTTGGTATTTTCCTGGATGAACGCCACTCGATTAGCCACGAACCGTTTTAACATTGATGACGATCCTCTTATCCATGACAGCACTATGGTTGAGTCGGTCCAATAAAAAACGTTTTTGACAAAGCCTTCTGCACTTTGACCACAAACTTTACCATCAGATGAGCAGGACAAAGTTCTAATCTAGGAATTGTTGTTTGTTTCAGTGGAGCTACTCTTGACCGAGCACACAGAAGATTCGTTACATACTCTCCATTTGAGTTAGTTGAGCGTATATAAACTGCTGTTCCAAATGCACTTTCTCTTGCATCTGAAAACGCACGTAGTTTGGTATTGGAGGTATCACCTGACATTGCACGTCGTGGAATAATGAGTGAATTTAATACTTGCAGCTCTTCACGGAAATTACACCACCTTGTTGATAACGACTCCGGAATCGGATTATCCCAATCAAGTTTGAGCTGCCACAACTCTTGGATGAAGATTTTTCCCTTTGAAACGATAGGGTAGATGCACATAAGATCACTAAGGACGCTACGTTTTGTGACTTTATTCACTGCTGGGAGATCTACCTGGATGCCATAAGTGTCGGTATGGGGATGCCAAATTATACCAAGTGATCTAGTGTAGTAGTCATCTTTTGTATTTGACGTTGTCATAGTTTCCAACTCTGTTTTTGGTATATGCTGAAGTAGTTTAGGATGGTTAGCACACCATTTGCGCAACGAAAATCCGCCTTCGAGAAGCATGGTCCTCAGTTCGGATTGAATGCGCACGGCTTCCTTTAAATTGTTAGATCCAGATAAAATGTCATCAACGTAGAAATCCTTTAAAGCAACACTAGCTCCCAGTGGATAGTCTCTCTGCTTTGTTTCAGCCAAATACTGTAGCGTTTTGGTAGCTTAATACGGTGCACAAGCGGTACCGTAGGTTACTGTTCGTAATCTATAATATTTGATTGCTTTGGTGGGACTATCTCTCCATAATACCAACTGGAAGTTTCTGTCTTCATCAGCGACTAAAATTTGCCGATACATTTTTTCTATGTCTGCCAAAAAAACATACCGGTGAATCCTGAAGTGAAGGAGATAGGAAAGTTTTAGAGCAGTTTAGTAGAGAAAATTAACTGCTCGATTACTACAATTTTCACTTAAACTTTTATATCTTATTCTAAAACATGACTTCGCTTCTTCGCGATCAAATTCAGACTGCTTAGTATCTTATTCTAAAATCTTACATAACATTATTTCAGAAAACATTTGGTTAGCAAATGCAGTGAATAGCATCTAGTTCACACGTTTTATTGTTCAGTACAATTTTGCACCTTTTCATTATTACATTACATTATGACATTGTTTCTGAAAACATTTGGTTAACAAATGTAGCAAAAATACATTTTATTGCTTAGTACAATTTCACTATTTTGGGAAACAATAAAATACACAAAACATAAACATTACAAGAAACATTAGGAAAAGGATATTTTATGGTTTTATTACATTGATCCTTTTCCGAATCGTATCTTATTGATGCCACATGCATTGGGGATGGGGATTATTCGTAACTCCGGTGTGTCTGCTCAGCTATTCTAACCGAAAAATCCCCTGAACTAAATCACGTTGTTCACCAATGAGATTGGAGCCTGGGACCTTCGGCTTATGCGTCTCATACTCTAACCACTAGACCACACAGTGGGGAATATAGCCATAGTAAAAACTGCGATAGTAAAACTGCGATAAGAATAGAGCGTGAATTGAAGGCAATATTGATTTAAAGTGAATGAAGTACATGATTTCCATAATATGTTCGAAGTCAGTTAAAACAAAAATTGATAATACAGGTGAAATTTGTAAAATAGCGAAAAAAATTACTGTGCATTCTTAGTAAATAAACTCTTTTAACTTAATTCAAAAGACAGTGCATTTTCACTTCCCTTGGAACATTAAACTTATGGGCCGAAAACCGTAACACGCGACAGTGGTGTCATAGGTGGGATGAAAATTTTGAAAGTGAAAAACTTTTGAACATTTTTAAAGTGCATAATAGTTAAATGTAACGTGAAAACTGGTGGAAAATAGCTGAAATAATCAAAATGCCACGAAGCTTACATTTAAGAGTTAATAGGGACTCACAGCAGCCGGGGGCGCTGGGGCTGGGGGATCGCTGTCCTGGCACTTCCTCTTCCACTCTCTCCTTCCGCTAGGAAAGAGACTCCCCAGCTTGAAGGCGCCCCACGGCGTAACAAAACGAGACCTGGCCCGAAATAATGTGTCAAACGGTTCCAGACTGGGTTCTCAGGTTGACAGGGGAGGTGTTTAGTGGTTAGTCAAGTCACGCATGAGAGTCCCACACTCTGTGTATAAATGGCATTCGCCTCCCTACCACAAAAAAAAGAGTTAATGAATTGACAATGTCTGAGTTTAAGGGAGAAGCAGAAACAACAAAATTGAAGGAACCAGAAAATGTGCTGACGCAAATGTATATGCTGATGCACCAAGAGCAGTGACAACAAGCATTCGAGATCAATGCAAATTTGCAAAAACAGCCAACTGATTTGAAGGCATATTTGCCAAAACAGTTAACCGTAATAAAAGCGGAGCTTGGTAGTCTGAACACGTTAATCAAGTCGACGAGAAGATTAGCCCGGTCGAGGAGAGAATCAACTATGAGATGGAAAAAATTAAAAAGGGATTTGAAGCAGCGAAGGCAGTAATAACCACCTCATCAGCCCCGCTTATGACCGTAGTGCAAAGCACATCCAGAAATGTGAACGCACTAATATTCGATGGGCAAACCATCTGGAGTATCTACAAAACCCAGTTTGAAGCTGCTGCTCGGATAAGACACTGGAATGAGCAAGAAAAAGCTACTGCATTAATTCTTCCTCTGAGATTCAGCTGCCGAGCTTTTGCAGACGATCCCCGTTGAGTTGCACTCAAACTCGGCTGCTATAATGAATGCGTGTCAAATGCGTTATGGAGGCAATTATCTGAAGCAAATTTATTGCTCAAAGCTACGGTATTGGATGCAGAAGTCTGATGAAACACTGCAGCAGCTAACTCAAGACATTGTGCAACTGACACTTTTGCTTTATCCAGCTTACGACCCAGAACATAAAGATGACGCAGCAACAGAGGCATTCATTAGCGCATTAAAAGACGAGGAATCGCAACAAGCTGTGTGTTCAGCTCATAAGCAAACGGTCAAAGACACATTGACTTATAGTTTGAACTTTGAGGCAGCGAAAAAGATTTCTAGTGCCACTGCCCGGGGTCGCGAGGTAGTAACAGACGAATGCACGTGGAAACAGGTGGGAAATTGAGCTAGGCCGCAGGTAACCGGTGCGCCTAGATGCTTAAAACTGCGGGGAGAGGGGGCACCTGCCAGAAGCGAAGAAAATCGAGCTATTGGTCAGGGTGGAGGAGATCCAGACCGAGTCAGGAGCCCAGAATGGAAGCTCTTCAAACTGTGGGGGACAACTTCATGGAGCAGAGTTCGGCTAGGAGGATCGACGTCCCCAGCCCTACCCTCACTGTGTCAGACCTATATCGGGGAGAAGCAGACTTAACATAACAATCGACAATAGTGCAACCCGATCGATTATCCGACCTGCCCTAGCTAGGCAACAACTACTGCACAAGAGCAGGATTTTCTGACTCTGGACAGACACGGGAGAAACTGCAGCTGTCCATGAAGAGGTCAACCTCCAGATACAGTTGGAAGACCTTGCGTTCCGACATAATTTTCTTGTCGCAAATATTATGGATAGTTGCATTTTCGGAATAGATTTTCTGTAACCACATGAATTCACATTGGATTTTGGCGAACGGGTATTGACATGGCGGAATGTCGAACCATTGATGGGGGATTCCAGCGTCCTAATTTCCAAGATGAATGTGGTAGTATGTGCCGACACAGATGAACCGAAATCTTCCGAGAGCATTATATGATGGTGATTCTGAAGACCACCGATCTTATCTGATAGAGCCAATGAAGACGTCAGCATTGTGCAGCTTGATTGTAGGACGAAGTCTTGTAAGATCTATAAAGAATGGATACGTGCCGGTTAGAGTCCTTAACACTACAGACTTAACCACGAGCATCAAAGCGGGAGAAGTCATCAGCGGCTGCCAGCCTGTTTCCACCATCACCTCTTTGGAAGCTATTCATGAACATCATTGGTAAAGGAGGCAAGACACAGACAAAGCCCGGGAACTCACGCCTACAATATTGAAGTAGCCCCAATTGCCAGTGCAGCTATTCAAGCGAGCCTCTGATCTGGTAACCAAATACAGTGACATCTTCTCAATAAGCCCAATAAGCCCAAAACCGAACGAGTACGGTAACTCACGTCATAGATACACAGAGAGCCAAGCCAATTAGACAAGCACCGAAACGTCTTTCTATACCCAAATAAGGAGAAGTGAGCGCACTGATCCAGACATAGAAAAACAAGGTGTTATTGAGTTTTCTGCAGTCCATGCGCCGCGCCAGTTGTTCTAGTAAAGAAAACGGAAGGTAGCACTCGTTTTTATGGCAACTATAGGCAGCTTAACGACGTCACTAAGAAAAATAGTTACCCCCATCCAGGTATTGACGACATCATGGACACTTTAGCCGATGCAAAATGGTTTTCTACACTCGATCTCAAGAGTGGCTACTGGCAGTTAGAAATCAACAAGAAGGACTAAGAAAAGACCGCATTTTCAGTTGGGACCGGATTATGGCAGTTTGTGGTGATGCCATTTGGGCTTTGCAACGCTCAAGCCACTTTCGAACGCCTGATGGAATACGTGCTACGAGGTCTAGCCTGGCAGACTTGCTTGTTGTACCTTGATGACATCGTTGTTATCGGAAGAACTTTCGAAGAGCATGTGCGGAGCTTAGAAGAGGTGTTCTCACGATCGCGTCTGGTAAATCTGAAACTTAAACCCGAAAAGTGCACCCTTTTTGCAGCTGAAGTAAAATACCTGAGACACGTTGTATCAGCAGAAGGGGTTGAAATAGACCCTGAGAAAATTGAAGCCGTGAAAAGCTGGCCAACACCAAACACCAAGCACTAATTATGAAGTTTTCTGGGTCTGGTGACCTACTATCGAAGGTTCGTCAAAGACTTTGCCAAAAAAGCAAACTGTATCCATCAGCTAACCAAGAAAAATCGTCCGTATCTCTGAAATGAATAATGCCAGGCAGCCTTTGATATCTGTGTGAATAACCTATGCTGGCATATCCAAAACCCGAAAAAATGTTTGTAGTTGACACCGACGTGAGCAACGGTGGAATTGGAGCTGTGCTCTCCCAACAGATCGATGGCGAAGAAAGAGTCCTCTCGTAATACAGTCGAGTTCTCTCCACAAGTGAGAGGAACTACTGTGTGACCAGGAGGGAGCTTTTGGCTATAATAGAGGCCACCAAACAGTTTCACAAGTACCTATATGGCCTTTAAAACCCCGAGAGACAAGTTGCGAGATGAATCGAAAGATTGCAGTCATACGACTACAAAACTGTTCATCGGAAGGACAGAGTTCTTGATAATGCTGACGCCCTATCTCGTCGTCCATGTCCACCAAACTGCAAGCATTGCCGATGGGTTAACGAAAAGGAGTCGAGCGTTGATCTACGAGTGATAACGGCCGAATTCGATGAAGGTTGGTCATTGGAGCAAGTTCAAAATGCGTAGTTAGCCGATGAAGGCATCGGACCATTACTCGAATGGAAGGAGGTTACTAGGCGACCTAAGTGGAAGGACTGGTGCCACGCTGAAAAGTTATTGGGCACAATGGAACTCGTTTCAGGAGAAGGGTCGCGTACCCAAGCGGAAATGGGAAACGGCAAATGACAGCTCCTATAGGATGCAAACTATACTTCCTTTGATTTTATTATTTTGTGTTTTGTCTATACGTTCCGCATAACCAATTAATAATTTAACGATATTAAATATTTACACATTTTTGATTTTAGACAGCGTTATCTTTATTAGTTTGCAAGTTTAATTTTAATTAACTAATTAAAATGCATTTAGGTATTTTTAAAAAATTACAGAGATACTTAATAAACAACAAGTGAACAATGAATAAACTTTTGTTTCAAAGTTTGACAAATTAAACAAGTTGGGTAGACAGACCTATGCTCTGTGAGAAGGGTTTTGTACTCAACTTACAAAATGCAGTAACCAGCAACGAATAAAATCAAGAAAAACATGTCATGTTTGAGTATCAAAGTTGAAAGAATTTTGACTTCTGAGGTATTTGTTATAGTTATACCCATAAATATCTCCCTTGATAATTTTTTTCAGATTTTTTAGATCACGGGTGTCCATTCGCGAGGGAGGAAACACATATTTCATGTATTTCCCCCCTGTGCCCTGACTGAAGCAAAAACTGTCAGTTTAAGACCTGTTTTGAAAAGCTCTCATAGAGAACTTTCATTTGATACTCATATCAGCTACCTTTCATGAAATTTTTTTTCAGGGGCCACTCCTATGTACTGTAATCATCGATTCATGGCCTGTTTTTTTCGAATCCTAGAATGGTTACAAAGCCCTTTTGCTAGGAGTTCTCTCCTGCTTCTTCGACTTTTTTCAATTGTATGTACCCATCTTCATGACACCTATCATTCCTGAAATTTTCATGCAAATCCTAGCCAAGCTGTAGTGTCGAAGTCGGTAAAAGGCGCATCTGGCTCCATAGCCATATGTTTCCATAGTAATACAGGGCATATTGTTTCATAGTAATACAGGAAAATTCAAATCGCTATAACTTCGTTAAATACATTTTGATCTTTATGAAACTTTCAGAAAAGATCAATCTTTTAAATAATCATCTGTTTGCTAAATTTTATTGAATAAGGGTCCCGTTTAGATTTTATTCAAGAAAGCACAAAATCGATAAATCATATTATTACTAACAAAGTTGAGTGAATTTCGACTTCTCATGTATTTGTTGTTGTTGTACTCATTAAGGCCTACATTCATGATTTTTTTCAGATTTTTCGCATGGAAGGTGTCCAATCGCGAGGGGGGTACGCGAAAAGTTCGTACTTTTCCCCTTCCTCTGCCCTCCTCGGTACTCATAAGGCAATTTTAGGACTTGTTTTGAAAAGATCTCATTGAGGCCATTCCAATGACACCCTACTCGACTACCAATGGTAAAATTTTTTTTGAGGGGTCCCCTCCCTATATCGGGAGACCCCTTAAACCCCTTTGAAAAATTTTTCCACCCTTGAACTTTCAAGAAGTCACCACTTCTGACCTTTCCACAAAGTTTCATGGCTGTAGCCTCTATAGTTTCGGAGAAAAAGTGCTGTGACATACAGACGGACGGACGGACAGACGGACATAGGTCGTGATTGCAATAGGGTTTTGTATTTTAGTACAAAACCCTAAAAATGAACGAAAAATGGGTTACTCGATTGATTAAAATGAAATGTGGGGTTCGAAATTTAAAGTATTTTGGTTTTGTGGGGAATTGAATTTGGTGGATTGAATCAAAATGATCGATCGACTGACAAATCAATCAAATAAATCGAATTAATTACGAATGTGCTAATTATTACCGTACTAATTAACCTTAAATAACTATGTAAGTGGATTGTAGCATCGATGTTGATGGATCAGGCTGTGATTGGCATACAGGGCTGTCAGGAATTCAGCACTTCCTAAAAACCGAATCCACTATCTGGTTAAGGGAATCCACGATGGACCCTCGGGAGGCCACCTTGGCGTTAACAATTGCTGGAAAGGTTCTATTGGCTCCACGCTTGAGAGAACGTGGAGGACTACTGTCGTAGATGCACAGTTCGCGCTTCCGTCAAAGGTCCAAAGCGACGACTGCGAGCCCAAATGCAAGCTTATAATGTGGAGGTACCGTTTGAAAGGATCGCAGGACCCTTTCCTGAATCCGAATAAAGAAATCGACACACCTTGGTTGTAGCCGATTATTTCAGCAAGTGGCCCTAGGTTTACCCCATTCCCAACCAGGAAGCAACCACTGTAGCCGAACAGCTCGTGTTAAATCGGGTCAGTACGTACGACGTATCTTGTGAACTACATTCGGATCAAACCCGATACTGTGAGTCCCTAGTTTTTGTTGAAATGTGTGAGCTGCTGGGAATACGAGAAATGAGGATAATACCACTACACGGCGATAGTAAAAACTGCGATAAGTGTAGAGCGCGAACTGAAGGCGATATTGATTTATAGTGAGTTAAAGGTTTTTCGTGATATATATGAAGATATTGGAAACATTAATTGATAGGACAAGTGAAAAGTAAACTGAAGTGTGATTTGTAAAATAGTGAAGTTAACTATTGGCATGACGGTGCGTTTTCACTTTCCCGGGACATTAAACTATTGGCCGCAAACCATACCACGCGACGATATATATATATATATATATATATATATATATATATATATATATATATATATATATATATACATATATATATATATATATATATATATATATATATATATATATATATATACATACATATATATATATATATATATATATATATATATATATATATATCTATATATATATATATATACACATATATATATATATATATATATATATATATATATATACATATATACATACATATATAGCAAAAAAATTTCTAGAATTTCTTAAAAAGTCTGTTATGCTAACAAACATTTGTTATTTTTACAAATTGACAAAATATATAGTATTTCCATTCCTAGTCAACTATTTCCCGACACCTGTAAAGCCTGAAAAGACAAAAAAAACCACACATTTGCATTGATATTACACAGAACAATTAATAACAAATAAAGCAAGTTGGATAGACAGAAATACGCTCATGTCAAAAGAGTTTTGTATTTAACCTACAATATGTGGATGAATAGAATGATTTAATTCAAGAAAAACTTTCCTGATATGCACAACAAATATATGTATTCTTGCTGTATGTTTTAAGAATTCCATCTTAACCAGCCACGTTTTTGTTCCAATATTGTTTAGAATCATTTACTGACCTGAATCTTAAAGGTATTTTTGTTATTCATCTTATCTGAAAATTTGGAGATGATTCAATCAAAAGTCAAGTGTCTGGTTCGATGGCAAGCCCATGTAGTAGAAAAATCTTATATAATTGTTGCAATCGGAGGAGATTCAAATGGCTATAACGTCGGTAAATTTTATTGAAACTTATTAGAAAGAAATGACATTGTGAAGAACTTCTTAATTGGCTGATTTCATATAATTTAATGAAACTGATCCAGTTTATTGACAAAAAAGTTGTCTACTAGTATTAGCAAAATTCAACGAATTTCAGCCTCTAAGTAATTTGTTATTGGATCTAGCTCCATGATTTTTGGAGCTTTCTGAAAGAAGAACCTCCTTGTTTCCCATCCTATCTGTCCGTCTGTCTGCCTGTCCATCTGTCCGTTCGTCCGTCTCTCCGTCTCTCCGTCTATCCGTGCGTCGCAATAAAATTTCTTCAGAAACTAAAGAAGCCACAAAGCTCAAATTTTGTGAAAAACGTCAGAAGTGGTGGTTTCTCAAAAGTTTAGGTTTTATCAAATCCATCAAAATTTTTTAAGGGGGTCCCCCTTATAACGAAGTGGCCTTTAACCAATTTTTTTTTTAATGTAGAAGAGTATGGTATCAAATGAAAGGTCTTAGTACTTTCAGAATCTGAAAAATAAGTCATTTTTTGTATTGAAAGTACAGGGAGGCAAAATGCACGAACGATATTTGTGTCGCCTCCCTAAATAATTGGACACCTTTCAGCCGCAAATCTGAAAAAATCACGAAGTTAGACCTTCATGAGTCCAAGGGCCACGAATACCTCAGAAATCAAAATTCTCTCAAGTCTGTTAATAATAGTATGATATGTAAATTTCACATTTTCTGCCAAAAAATGAAACTGCGCCCTTAAACTTCTTATGGTTTTACATTTATGTAGCTTGATGTAAGACCCTTATGCCTACAAGGTTTCATGGAAATCAAATCATAATCAATTGAGTTATCGCCATTTCAACTGTATGGAATTACAAAAACAATAACACATGTTGGTAGTTAATATATATTTCAAATCGACCAAGGCAGTCTTATTTTCTTCGAATTTTTATGAAAATTTACCGAATAGTCGTTTAATTGAACATGTTCAATGAGCCGAGCATTCAGAAAAATTATTAAACATGGAACATAATTGCAGCTGTTATGTGGTGATGAACGAGTCTTTGCATCTTTTGGATAAATTTTAAGGGTTTCCTAAACAAGAATTGGGTGAAAAATTCAGATCATCGATTCATGGGATCAGAAATTTTTTTTTCGAATCCTCCAATGGTTACAAAGCCCTCCTGTTAGGAGCTCACTCCTGCCTCCTGGACTTGTTTCTCCTGTGAGTTTTAATTGTCGGTACTCATCTTCAGTCATTCACTAAATTGAATTAAGTGTTAAGAACATGAACCTTAAACGTTGAAGTTGGGGAAAAACAACTAAAAATTATTCAATCTATTCATTTTAAACATCCACCATTTTGTTTTACGATTACTGATACCACTAGCTGAACCAACTCCTAAAGATATTCATGATACGTATCAGTCCTGAAACTTTCATCTAAATCCTAGCAAACCTGTAGTGTCCGAGTCAGGAAAAATCACAAATCATTCGAAAGCCATATGTTTCCATACTAATACAGCATATACAAGTATTATTTCATAGTGATATGTTACATGAAAATTCAAAATGCTATAACCTCGTTAAATACTATTCGATCTTTGTGAAACTTTCCGGTCAACCTTGTAATAACCATTTGGGCACTGAATTTTAGTGAAGTCACAGGTAATGTCTAGATTTTATTGAAGAAAATGTCAAATCGATAAATCAGACTTTTACTAACAAAACTGGGTGAATTGCAACTTCTCATGTATTTACTATTATTCTACTCATGCAGGACTACTCGCATATTTTTTTCAGATGAAAGGTGTCCAATCGCGTGGTAGGGGAAGGGGTACGTGAAAAGTTCGTGCAGTTCCCCTTCCCAATGCCCCCGCGGTACCAAAAAGGCAATTTTAAGACTTGTTTTGAAAAGATCTCATTGAGACCTTTTCAGTGACACCCTACTCGAGTACCAATGATGAAAAATTGTTTTAAACGGTCACCTTCCTGCATGGGGATGCACCCCTTAAAACCCTTTGAACAAACATTTTCACCATCGAAATTTCAAGGTCACCACTTCTGATCTTTCGCAAAGTTTCATGGCTGTAGCTTCTATACTCTCGGAGAAAAACTGCTATGACATACAGATGGACGGATGGATGGACGGATGGACAGACAGACACAGGTTGTAATTGCAATATGGTTTTGTATTTTAGCGCAAAACCCTATAAGCGATGTTATACAAGGTGGGTAGACAGACCTACGCAGTCACCAGCAACGAATAAAATCAAAAAACATGTCAAAGAGATTTGCTCGTTCAAAAGGAAATCCATTGTTCTTCCATTTTTAACTAGCAAAAATCACTCAAGTCATAAAATCCCAAGATCAAATCAAAAGTGCTGTGTCTGATTCGATGGAAAGTCCATAAAATACCAAAATGGTGTGTTATTGTTGTTGTAATTGGAGAAATTCCAAATGGATATAACTTCCGTGAATATGATACGAATTTCATCAAACTTACAGAGTATTAGGATCTTGTGGAATACTACTTGGGTTTAAAGGCATCCATACAATTTTATTGGAGCAAATGTGAAATCCGAAAATCATAATATTATTAAAAAGTTGAACGAATTTTGACTGTGTTTGTTATTGCTATACTCACAAATATCTCCCTTGATAATTTTTTCAAATTTCTTGGATCATAGGTATCCAATCGCGAGGAGGAAATATATTTTTCGTGAATTACACCCCCCTGTGCTCCAAATGAAGCAAAAACTGTCAGTTTAAGAATTGTTTTGAAAAGCTCTCATAAAGAACTTTCATTTGATACTCATATCGGCTACCTTTATGAAATTTTTTTTCAAGGGCCACTCGCCTGTACTGTAATCATCGATTCATCGTCAATTTTTTCGAATCCTAAAATGGTTCCAAAGCCCTTCTTTTAGGTTTTCTGCCCTGCCTCCTCGACTTGTTTCACTTATGAGTATTAATTGTTGGTACTCATTTTCAGTCATTCATTAAATTGAATCAAGTGTTAAAAGCATGCATCTTACACGTTGAAGTTGGGGAAAAATAACTGAAAATTATTCAATCTTCGCATTTAAAACAGCCACTATTTTACTTTACGATTACTGGTACCGCTAGCTGAGTCAATTCTCATAGATATTCATGATACATATCATTCCTCACATTTTCATGCAAACCCTAGCAAAGCTGTAGTGCCTAAGTCTGTAAAAAGCGCATATGGTTCCATAGCCATGTGTTTCCATAGTAATACAGCGCAAATTGTTCCATAGTAATACAGGAAAATTCAAATCGCTATAACTTCGACAAATACGATTCGATCTTTATGAAACTTTCAGAAAAAATCAATCTTATAAGTAATCATCTGTTTGCTAAATTTTATTGAATTAAAGGGTACCATTTGGATTTTATTCAAGAAAACATAAAATCTATAAATCATACTATTACCAACAAAGTTGAGTGAATTTCGACTTCTCATGTATTTGTTGTTGTTGCACTCATTAAGGCCTACATTTATGATTTTTTTCAGATTGTTCGGATAGAAGGTGTCCACTCGCGAGGGGGGGGGGGGGGGTACGCGAAAAGTTCGTGCATTTCCCCTTGCCCTGCCCCCCTCGGTATATATAAGGCAATTTTGAGTCTTGTTTTGAGAATATCTCATTGAGACCTTTCCAATGACACCCTATTCGACTACCGATGGTGAAAAAATTGTTTTGAGGTATCACCTCCCTATATGGGGAGACCCTATTCCCCCCTTAAACCCCATTGAAAAATTTTTCCAACCTTGAACTTTCAAGGAGTCACCACTTCTGACCTTTCCACAAAGTTTCATGGCTGTAGCCTCTATAGTTTCGGAGAAATAGTGCTGTGACATACAGACGGACGGACAAACGGACACTGTTCGTGATTGCAATAAGGTTTTGTATTTTAGGATAAAACCCTAAAAAAAACAAAATGAAACTAGAAAGCCTTAAAATGTAGTTGCAAAATGAATATTTAAGATTTTTTTTTTTTTTTTTTTTTTTTTTTTTCTTTTTTTTTCTTTAAAAGCCGTCGGGCCTTGCTTAGTTGTGTGAGCAGACGCGTTTCGACTACTTTGAGTCATCTTCAGTGTCTAAAGGATGTGTTGAAGGGAGCGACTTTATATAGTCGTAGGATGGGTAATTAGCGAATAGGTAATTAGCGGATGGGTAATTAGCGGATGGGTAATTAGCGGATGGGTAATTAGTGGATGGGTAATGAGGTCAGGAAGTAACTTACTCAATTATGCCACGTAGGGGGATATTATGTTTTTGTTTTTTTGCTTGTTGGCTGTCCGTTTGTTCTGTTTCATCTCGTTTCCGTTTTCGTCTAAGAGTGTGGTCTAGGACTGAGAAAATTGCGTCGGAATTGGTAACAAGTTGTTCGTTGATAATGTCACCGTCTGTCTTTCTATGTTTATAAATTTCAAGCCTTTCTAGGATGTCAAGTCTTGGTCCTTTGTTTTGTTTGTGTAGCAATTTCATAGAGTTTGTCATAGCATCAGGCTCATGTGCGTGGTTTTGAAGGTGCGTCGCATAATTGGAGTCTGCCTTGTTGTATACGAAAGATCGTAGGTGCTCTTTGTATCTTGTCGTTAGTTTTCGTGTTGTCCTTCCTATATATACCATGTCGCAGTCCTTGCATGTCAGTTTGTATATGCCGCTGCCTTCGTATATCGATGTGTCATTCAGTTTTGGCTTCAGTTTGTTTCCAATGTTGTTGTTCGTTTTGAATGCAGTTTGCAATTTGTATTTCCTAAGGAAGTTTGATAGTTTGTATGTCTCTTTTCCTACGTATGTTAACGATATCCACTGTTGGTCGTTCTTATGAGTTTCCGTCGGTTGGCGTTCCTGTTTTTGTTTGTACTGTGTGACTAGTTTGTCAATGTCGCATTGTTTGTATCCGTTATTATTAGCTATTCTGTAAATGTTGTTTAGTTCGTTGGAGTAGTTAGTAGGAGTCATGGGGATGGAGTGAAGCCTCTGCACCATTGATCTGTACGCTGCTAGCTTATGTTGTGCGGGGTGGTTAGATGTTTCATGTATGGTATGATCAGTTGTGGTTGGTTTTCTGTATATTTTGTAGTCCAATCGTGTTTGTTCACGTGTCACAGTTAGGTCCATATAGTTGAGTTGTCCGTTTGTTTCTTTTTCCATAGTGAACTTTATATTCGGGTGAATTTCATTCATATAGGCAAGTAGTTCGTCTTGTTTATTTTCTTGTGAGTCAATAACAATGAAACAGTCATCCACATATCGTCTGTAAAATATTACATTGAATCTTTTGACAACTTTGGGTATAAAGACTTCTTCCAAAGATTGTAAGAATATTTCTGACATTATTGAGGACATTGGATGTCCCATACCCAGACCGTCTTTGGCAATGTATGTGTTGCTATTGAACTTAAAATAGTTCTGTTTGATTGTGGTCTTTATGAGATTGAGTATTTGATCTGTGAATCGTCGGCTGTTGTTGAATGAAAGTTTTTCTTTTAGTATGGCCAGTGTTTCATCGACAGGGATAGACGTATAGAGGTTGGTGATGTCTAATGATAAAAGTTGACAATTTTCAGTCAATTTTAAAGAAGTGGTAGAATTTGCTAGCTCGCGGCTGTTCTTTAATGCGTATTTGTCGTCAAGGTGCACGACATCAGCCATTATCGTTGCCAAGTACCGTGCTAATTGGTATGCAGGAGCTGGGCGGTAGTTGACGACAGGACGGATAGGAATATTGGGTTTGTGGAGCTTAGGTTGTGCTTTAAGGGGTGGTGTGCATGGATTTGGGTTTATGTAGCGTTGCTTAGTATTAGGAGGAATAATTAGTGGGGATTGTATAATGGCGGTACGTAAGTCCGCTTGGAACCTATTGGTGGGGTCTTTGTTTACCAGTTTGTAGCCGTTGGCGTTAATGAAGTCTATTGTTTTTTGTACATAGTCCGTTGTTTTTAGGATCACCGTTGTATGTCCTTTGTCAGCCTTCGTCACTGTTAGTAGGTTATCCGTTAGCTTTGTCTGAATGTGTCTTAATATCTTATGGTCTTCGTGGAAATCCGTTTTGTTTATGCTAGTGCGTATTTTTTGTAGTATGTCTACTGCAGTATGTCTTGCATGTGTCTGTTGTTCCTGCGGCAGTTTGTTAATGGCTAGTTCAGTGTCGATTACTAGTTGTTCTAGGTCTTTGTTGCGGTTTGTATTATGTAAGTTGTGTTTCAGTCCCTTATTTAATAGCTCCATTTCTTGTGTCGTAAAAGGCGTATCTGATAGGTTTACAGTCCGTGGATAGAAAGTTCTGTTCGCTGGTGTGGTCATTTTGTTTTGTTTTTTCATCAATTTGTCAAGTTTTTTCGTCATGGTCTCATATTTAGTTTTGAGCTGAATATCAATGTTTTGCCTCACGTCATTATAAAACTGTAGAAAGTTTTCAGTTTGTATAGTGTTAGTTAATTGTAAGTGTGAGTGTAGTAGTTGTCGGTTGATTTCGTCCTTTTTTATGTACAGTGTTCTTATTTCGTTTTTAATGCGGAGCATCTGTGCGCTACGTTGTGTGTTACGTGCAGCGATTGTGTTTTGTTTTATCACGATTCTTGCAAATGCTGGTGTAATGTTGTTTTTCAAGCACTGTTTGTTGAACCATATGTTTGCTATTGTTTGATGAAGTTTTAAGGTAAGGTATTGGAATGAACGCAACAGTTTTGCCTGGCTGGCAGTGTTGTAGTCAATAACTTTGTTTATTTGATATCCGCAGGCCAATCCTCTTTTTTCTTTAAAAGCCGTCGGGCCTTGCTTAGTTGTGTGAGCAGACGCGTTTCGACTACTTTGAGTCATCTTCAGTGTCTAAAGGATGTGTTGAAGGGAGCGACTTTATATAGTCGTAGGATGGGTAATTAGCGAATAGGTAATTAGCGGATGGGTAATTAGCGGATGGGTAATTAGCGGATGGGTAATTAGTGGATGGGTAATGAGGTCAGGAAGTAAGATTTTGTTTTAAAAGTGTAGCGAGTAATTCATATGATGATGATGAAATATAAAATGAACAGTTAAACGAACTAGCACGAACAACATTTTTTGTACATTTCCTCTCCCCCTGCAAGCTTTGAAGCAAAAGTTGTTAGTTTAAGACCTGTCTCGAAAAGTTCATAACCTTTCATTTGATACCCATATCGCCTACATTTGGTGAAATTTTGTTGCCAGGGGCCACTCTCCCTATATGGGGAGACATTACATGCATATATATATATATATATATATATATATATATATATATATATATATATATATATATATATGTATATATCTATCTATATATATATATATATATATATATCTATATATATATATATATATATATATATATATATATATATATATATATATACATACATATATATATATGTATACATATATATATATATATATATATATATATATATATATATATATATACATATATATATATGTATATGTATACATATATTTATATATATATATATATATATATATATATATATATATATATATATATATATATATATATATATATATATATATATATATATATATATATATATATATATATATATATACATATATATATATATATATATATATATATATATATATATATATATATATATATATATATATATATATGCATGTAATGTATGTATAGTATAGTATAAAACTAAATTAGGGCCTGAAGGTCGTAATTTATCTTTGATTTTTGCCAAATTTTCAGAAATTAAAAACTTCGACTAGTTTTGTTAATCAATCAAATTGGTTATGCAAAAATAAAATATATAGAGGCTGTTTCAGATAAAAATCCGTGATTTCTGTTCTCATATACCTTCATCCAATTTGCACCAAAATTGGTAAAAAGATTCATTCAACTTTGTAATAAAGATCACAATAAAAATCTGAAGTTGATCCATCAGAAATGGTAACTGCTCAGAAGTCGAAAACATTTGAACAATAAAAACACTCTTCAAGGTCAGGTCAGGATATCAAAATGGCAGCGAGTTCGGAGTTCGGAAACTTCTCAAAGCTACAATTTATATTGGATTTTTGCGAAACCTAATATCGAGGTAGACGTTGATGAGATCTTGTACTAAATTCGATTACTATGAACGCTACAGATTATAACAGTAGTAGGTACAATGTAATCAAGAAACTGTGTTTTAAAAGATTTGAAGTGAAAAAGATTTGCCACTAAAAAGAGTGAAATAAAACAACTTTTAGAAAAACAAGAAAACCGCCTTCATAATGCCCTAAAAGGGATGAAATAAAATTGATAGTAGGGGTGCCAAATCAATTTCAACATAAAATCTTCGAACATGTGCACCATCACAAAAGAAATGGGGAAAAACTGGGTCCGCTTCCATAAATTTTATTTCATCCTTTTTAGGGCATTTGGAAGGCGGTGTTCTTTTCTTTCTAAAAGTTGTTTTTTATGATTTTGGGTAGTACCCTATGAGAAGCCCAAAGTAAGTCGATGCTTTTATAATTTTCACACCTTAACTTGTCCCCTTCTCAGGGCTTTGTAGAATCACAAAGCCCTGCTAAAATTGCGAACTGTCTGTCCGTCTGTTCATAAGTCAACAGCAATTTTCCTTGGAAACTACATAAGCCAGAAACATAAAATTTCGTGTGTAAGCTTAAAGTGGTGATCTGTTGAAAGTTTACTACAACAAATTTTTAAGTTTTTTAAGGGGGGTCTCCCCATATAGGGAGAGTGGCCCCTGGCAACAAAATTTCACCAAATGTAGGCGATATGGGCATCAAATGAAAGGTGATGAACTTTTCGAGACAGGTCTTAAATTAACAACTTTTGCTTCAAAGCTTGCAGGGGGAGAAGAAATGTACAAAAAATGTTGTTCGTGCTAGTTCGTTTAACTGTTCATTTTATATTTCATCATCATCATATGAATTACTCGCTACACTTTTAAAACAAAATCTTAAATATTCATTTTGCAACTACATTTTAAGGCTTTCCAGTTTCATTTTGTTTTTTTTAGGGTTTTATCCTAAAATACAAAACCTTATTGCAATCACGAACAGTGTCCGTTTGTCCGTCCGTCTGTATGTCACAGCACTATTTCTCCGAAACTATAGAGGCTACAGCCATGAAACTTTGTGGAAAGGTCAGAAGTGGTGACTCCTTGAAAGTTCAAGGTTGGAAAAATTTTTCAATGGGGTTTAAGGGGGGAATAGGGCGTCATTGGAAAGGTCTCAATGAGATCTTCTCAAAACAAGACTCAAAATTGCCTTATATATACCGAGGGGGGCAGGGCAAGGGGTAATGCACGAACTTTTCGCGTAACCACCCCCACCCCCCCTCGCGAGTGGACACCTTCTATCCGAACAATCTGAAAAAAATCATGAATGTAGGTCTTAATGAGTGCAACAACAACAAATACATGAGAAGTCGAAATTCACTCAACTTTGTTAGTAATAGTATGATTTAAAGATTTTATGTTTTCTTGAATAAAATCCAAATGACACCCTTAAATTCAGTAAAATTTAGCAAACAGATGATTACTTATAAGATTGATTTTTTCTGAAAGTTTCATAAAGATCGAATCGTATTTGTCGAAGTTATAGCGATTTGAATTTTCCTGTATTACTATGGAACAATTTGCGCTGTATTACTATGGAAACACATGGCTATGGAACAATATGCGCTTTTTACAGACTTAGGCACTACAGCTTTGCTAGGATTTGCATGAAAATTTCAGGAATGATATGTATCATGAATATCTATGAGAATTGACTCAGCTAGCGGTACCAGTAATCGTAAAGTAAAATAGTGGCTGTTTTAAATGCGAAGATTGAATAATTTTCAGTTATTTTTCCCCAACTTCAACGTGTAAGATGCATGCTTTTAACACTTGATTCAATTTAATGAATGACTGAAAATGAGTACCAACAATTAATACTCATAAGTGAAACAAGTCGAGGAGGCAGGGCAGAAAACCTAAAAGAAGGGCTTTGGAACCATTTTAGGATTCGAAAAAATTGACGATGAATCGATGATTACAGTACAGGCGAGTGGCCCTTGAAAAAAAATTTCATAAAGGTAGCCGATATGAGTATCAAATGAAAGTTCTTTATGAGAGCTTTTCAAAACAATTCTTAAACTGACAGTTTTTGCTTCATTTGGAGCACAGGGGGGTGTAATTCACGAAAAATATATTTCCTCCTCGCGATTGGATACCTATGATCCAAGAAATTTGAAAAAATTATCAAGGGAGATATTTGTGAGTATAGCAATAACAAACACAGTCAAAATTCGTTCAACTTTTTAATAATATTATGATTTTCGGATTTCACATTTGCTCCAATAAAATTGTATGGATGCCTTTAAACCCAAGTAGTATTCCACAAGATCCTAATACTCTGTAAGTTTGATGAAATTCGTATCATATTCACGGAAGTTATATCCATTTGGAATTTCTCCAATTACAACAACAATAACACACCATTTTGGTATTTTATGGACTTTCCATCGAATCAGACACAGCACTTTTGATTTGATCTTGGGATTTTATGACTTGAGTGATTTTTGCTAGTTAAAAATGGAAGAACAATGGATTTCCTTTTGAACGAGCAAATCTCTTTGACATGTTTTTTGATTTTATTCGTTGCTGGTGACTGCGTAGGTCTGTCTACCCACCTTGTATAACATCGCTTATAGGGTTTTGCGCTAAAATACAAAACCTTATTGCAATTACAACCTGTGTCTGTCTGTCCATCCGTCCGTCCATCCATCCGTCCATTTGTATGTCACAGCAGTTTTTCTCCGAGAGTATAGAAGCTACAGCCATGAAACTTTGCGGAAAGATCAGAAGTGGTGACTTTGAAGTTTCGATGGTGAAAATGTTTGTTCAAAGGGTTTTAAGGGGTGCGTCCCCATGCAGGAAGGTGACCGTTTAAAACAATTTTTCATCATTGGTACTCGAGTAGGGTGTCACTGAAAAGGTCTCAATGAGATCTTTTCAAAACAAGTCTTAAAATTGCCTTTTTGGTACCGCGGGGGCATTGGGAAGGGGAACTGCACGAACTTTTCACGTACCCCTTCCCCTACCACGCGATTGGACACCTTTCATCTGAAAAAAGTATGCGAGTAGTCCTGCATGAGTAGAATAATAGTAAATACATGAGAAGTTGCAATTCACCCAGTTTTGTTATTAATAGTCTGATTTATCGATTTGACATTTTCTTCAATAAAATCTAGACATTACCTGTGACTTACTAAAATTCAGTGCCCAAATGGTTATTACAAGGTTGACCGGAAAGTTTCACAAAGATCGAATAGTATTTAACGAGGTTATAGCATTTTGAATTTTCATGTAACATATCACTATGAAATAATACTTGTATATGCTGTATTAGTATGGAAACATATGGCTTTCGAATGATTTGTGATTTTTCCTGACTCGGACACTACAGGTTTGCTAGGATTTAGATGAAAGTTTCAGGACTGATACGTATCATGGATATCTTTAGGAGTTGGTTCAGCTAGTGGTATCAGTAATCGTAAAACAAAATGGTGGATGTTTAAAATGAATAGATTGAATAATTTTTAGTTGTTTTTCCCCAACTTCAACGTTTAAGGTTCATGTTCTTAACACTTAATTCAATTTAGTGAATGACTGAAGATGAGTACCGACAATTAAAACTCACAGGAGAAACAAGTCCAGGAGGCAGGAGTGAGCTCCTAACAGGAGTGCTTTGTAACCATTGGAGGATTCGAAAAAAAAATTTCTGATCCCATGAATCGATGATCTGAATTTTTCACCCAATTCTTGTTTAGGAAACCCTTAAAATTTATCCAAAAGATGCAAAGACTCGTTCATCACCACATAACAGCTGCAATTATGTTCCATGTTTAATAATTTTTCTGAATGCTCGGCTCATTGAACATGTTCAATTAAACGACTATTCGGTAAATTTTCATAACAATTCGAAGAAAATAAGACTGCCTTGTTCGATTTGAAATATATATAACTACCAACATGTGTTATTGTTTTTGTAATTCCATACAGTTGAAATGGCGATAACTCAATTGATTATGATTTGATTTCCATGAAACCTTGTAGGCATAAGGGTCTTACATCAAGCTACATAAATGTAAAACCATAAGAAGTTTAAGGGCGCAGTTTCATTTTTTGGCAGAAAATGTGAAATTTACATATCATACTATTATTAACAGACTTGAGAGAATTTTGATTTCTGAGGTATTTGTGGCCCTTGGACTCATGAAGGTCTAACTTCGTGATTTTTTCAGATTTGCGGCTGAAAGGTGTCCAATTATTTAGGGAGGCGACACAAATATCGTTCGTGCATTTTGCCTCCCTGTACTTTCAATACAAAAAATGACTTATTTTTCAGATTCTGAAAGTACTAAGACCTTTCATTTGATACCATACTCTTCTACATTAAAAAAAAAATTGGTTAAAGGCCACTTCGTTATAAGGGGGACCCCCTTAAAAAATTTTGATAGATTTGATAAAACCTAAACTTTTGAGAAACCACCACTTCTGACGTTTTTCACAAAATTTGAGCTTTGTAGTTTCTTTAGTTTCTGAAGAAATTTTATTGCGACGCACGGATAGACGGAGAGACGGACGAACGGACAGATGGACAGGCAGACAGACGGACAGATAGGATGGGAAACAAGGAGGTTCTTCTTTCAGAAAGCTCCAAAAATCATGGAGCTAGATCCAATAACAAATTACTTAGAGGCTGAAATTCGTTGAATTTTGCTAATACTAGTAGACAACTTTTTTGTCAATAAACTGGATCAGTTTCATTAAATTATATGAAATCAGCCAATTAAGAAGTTCTTCACAATGTCATTTCTTTCTAATAAGTTTCAATAAAATTTACCGACGTTATAGCCATTTGAATCTCCTCCGATTGCAACAATTATATAAGATTTTTCTACTACATGGGCTTGCCATCGAACCAGACACTTGACTTTTGATTGAATCATCTCCAAATTTTCAGATAAGATGAATAACAAAAATACCTTTAAGATTCAGGTCAGTAAATGATTCTAACAATATTGGAACAAAAACGTGGCTGGTTAAGATGGAATTCTTAAAACATACAGCAAGAATACATATATTTGTTGTGCATATCATGAAAGTTTTTCTTGAATTAAATCATTCTTTTCATCCACATATTGTAGGTTAAATACAAAACTCTTTTGACATGAGCGTATTTCTGTCTATCCAACTTGCTTTATTTGTTATTAATTGTTTTGTGTAATATCAATGCAAATTTGTGGTTTTTTTTCTTTTCAGGACTTACAGGTGTCGGGAAATAGTTGACTAGGAATGGAAATACTACATATTTTGTCAATTTGTAAAAACAACAAATGTTTGTTAGCATAACAGACTTTTTAAGAAATTCTAGAAATTTTTTTGCTGATTTCCATGGATTAAATAAATAATTTTAAACGTGCTCCAACAGATCAAAAAAGATGAAAATCCAATATGAAAATAAATTACAAAATTACAAAAATGTATACTTTATATCAATGAATTTTTCTACACCGTTTGCGTCTTCGCGGTAAAAGAGTGACAAATACAGAGAAATTAATAAACAACTATTTAGATTTCATGTTGTGATTTCTACATTCCCTTTTTTACATTTATTGAAACTAGTCTTTAAAAACAAAATTTCATTTTGTGTACAGGTTATTTTCATTTCATTTTGTTTCACAGACATTCATGGTTATAAATATTTGTAGTATGAGGATTGGATTTGCACTATCTGCTTCTTGCAAATGGAAACTTTGTGCACAGGAATAGTGGCAATTCATTTCTCTCGGAGCAGATAACTACGAAACAGCGGCCTCAGTTGTAGCAATTTCGCATATCTCATAACCTTCATTGTTACACTCGCCGCAATAAAATTTGCCAGTCAGTGTTCACTGCGAGTTTATCAACGATACCGATTGATTTTCAATAGTGAGGACAGCTGAGGTCAGTGTTGCGTTCCTTGATCTGCCCAAGTTATTTCGGTTGTCCTACGGTGGTTTTTCTCCTTCTTTCTTCTTCTTGGTTGTGTGTTGTGGCACCTGTCACTGCCCAAGGAAATCCGTTGCTTCATTCACGACTCTGCAAGTAAAACACACCCGCGATGTCACGTGGCAGTTGACACATCGAGATCTGTTCTGTCGAGTGCTGTTTAAATATATTGTGCAAGGATAACAGATCTCTGTCGGGTATTGCTCCGAAGTATCGAAGAATATTACAACGCAGTATCCGTGATGGCAGACTGGCACGGAGAAACTGAAGGACATGTGTTTTGAGTTCTAGATTGAGGTTCAACCCTCCTGGGCGCATAGTAACCTGAAGAATAGTAGTCCCAAGGCAACTTTGGGGGTAAACTGTAGTTGCTGGTGGCTTCAACACCCATATTACCCAGGCAAAACTGTTAGTTTACTGAAGTTCTTGACCCTAACCAACGTACCAAATGTGATTTTATTGCCGCGCTTGCGGTAAACCTGCAACCTTGAAATTCCCTTTCCCTCTCTCGGCATCTTTTTTCTCTCCATTGATGTATTTACCATTGTTCTAGCTTGTTTAGTTCACCTGCTATATCCTGTTCAGTAGATGTGTGTTGGTGGTGCTCGTCACAAAAATGGAGAAAGGAAATCAAAGCAATGTGTCGCGATAAAATGTTGTGCCAGGTTCGGCGAAACAGCTTCGGAAACGTACGCTGAATTTGTAAAAGTGCATGGTGATAGTGCTCTTAGTCGTGGGGTGAGGGGTGAAAGCATGGAAGACGAGGCGTGGAGCGGGAGACCAGTCGAGGTGCGGACTGACGCGAATGCGCAGCGTGTGCGCACCCTAATCCGTAAAGATCGGCGTTTAACAGTTCGAATCTTGGCCTTGGAACTGGGTATGAACCATGAAATAGTCAGACAAATTTTAACCGACGATTTTGGGATGATAAACGTTTTGCGCGAAGATGGTTCCAAAGAACCGCCCTCAGCGTGTCTCAGTGTTTGGCCTTTAAAGGGATCGCCGTGTTGCAACAGCCACATTGTCTGCCCGATATGTCATCCTGTGACTTTTTTCGTTCCCTAGAACAAAATCAGTAGTAAACGGCACCCATTTTGAGTCAATTACGGACATCCAGGCGGCCGTGACGAGGGTACTCGCGGACATCCCAGTCAAATCGTTCCAGAAATGTTATGAAGCATAGAAAACGCGCTGGAATCCTTATAAAGCTGCCCAAGGAGACTATTTTGAAGGGGATGGGAAAGTTGTAGAATAATTTTTAAATGCACGATTTTCATGGAATCAGTCTCATAAGTAATGTTATCAAACATTGTACTTATGTCGAAGGAGAAGGGCAGTGCGTTAAAATTCCTGGTCACTAGATGACTACAAGATGTAGTGGTTCAACACTGCAAGTCTTTTCCATAGTAGACTCCCAGTTTTTTCCATGACATATCTGAGACGAAGTAACGTGTTAGGCTTGACACCTTGACAGCCCGGCATTTTACAAATTTCTTATCCAATTTGGCATTATAGTATTGGCTGCGTCCCTTTGCCAGAGGTTTCGTCTTTATATCTCATCACCTGCCTTGAAACCAGAAGGATGAGATCGCAGGTTGTGGCACTCCTCCCCTACACGTCAATTATCTTCAATCTCGACGTTGATCTCGTAATGCCCAACGTTTCTCGTGTGACTCAAGAGCTACTACTGGGTCTCCCAAACAATGTATGAACGACAAGCTTTGGGTGTGGTTTCAAGAGAGTAAGGCTGAAGAGAGAGCTTAAAGCTCAGGCGAAAACGTTCTTTCGCTCAATGTCTCAAAAGTTCATGGGAATGCCGAAAGCTTAAGCAAAAAGCACTCTTTCGCTCAATTACCCCAGTTTCGCATATTCACTTACTGCTACTCACCATCTAATCAAGCGAGCCCGAGCGGAGAGGAAAAGCTTTCGTGGAACGAGAGCACACGTGTTCGGCTACTCGGCACTTTTCTAATGAATTTAGGCTTAAAGCTCAGGAAAAACCGATATTTAAAGTTCTTGAGCAAGCTATGGAAGGCAGTTTGTGTTCGAATCTAGTAGAGAGCGTGCTGTTACCCACACATTAATTAAAACGTACCAATAAGTACGCTAATAAAGTATTAGAAATAGTGGGGGGTGAGGTGTTGGCTTGAGCCGTGAACCTCAATCGGCCATTTGGCGTTTCAAGCCGTGGAGCAAATCCGATCCACGTGCTCGTCTGGTTGATTCCCTCTACAGGCTGGCGCTCACCAGTGAAGCGCGACAATTTAAGGTGAACGTGAAAAGCACTTTACTCAATACTGATAAAGGTTTTCAGTAATACAATACGTGAAAATGTAATTTATAACTGTTTAAAAAAAATGAACTGTGAAATAAAATTAATTCCTTGAAATAAACGTTTGCCTTTGTTGATTTAGTTTGGATGGATAGAATAACAGGTAAGTGTTATGCAGGAAATGAACTGTGAAATAAAATTAATTCCTTGAAGTAAACGTTTGCCTTTGTTGATTTAGTTTGGATGGATAGATTAACAGGTAAGTGTTATGCCGGGAGCCTTGATGATGTGTGAAGGATACACATCAAACCCGAGCTCCGAGCTCATACTGTACATGGTTATGTAACGAAAATGGCACAGTCGGTAGGATATTGGTTTTGCAAGCACTACAATGCAGTGCATTGTGTTGCGAATTTATATGGGCAGAAAACCTCTTTTCCCTGCCAATATCCGAACCCTCTCAACTCCTGTATGTCACCATTGCTACTCATACTGTCCATCAAACTAAATCAGCCTTCCATAAAAATCAAATAATAATTTTAATCATAACATTGATGTTACTCATGAAGTGCATAAAACTAGATCAAACTTCTCACAAAAAAAAAAACCAAATAATAATATCAATCGTTCAAATAGCTAGAATATAATATCAATATTCAAATATAAAATTAAGGCTACCCGTCCTGTCCATGAAACTAAATCAGTCTTCTTTTAAAACTCAAATAATTATGTTGATCATTTTAACAACCAAAATATAATAACAATATTCAAACATAATATTAATCAGTCTTAACATCAAATAGTCATATTGAACGTTTAATAAAGCAAAATTTAATATTAACATCCAGTAACATAAGCACAGAAATCTTCAATCCATATTCTTCATTCATTTATTCCTACCTTCATATATCTTAAATCTCACCTTACGTATCTGAAGATTGTTCAAACTAACTTCTGACTCGCTCAGACCCAACGTTCAATTTATAAAAGATATAAGATTTCTGTCAGCTAACATGCAAAACACTGAACATTCCAAGTAAACATTAAACCCAAATAAGCAAAACGGAAACTTAAAAGCAAAGCAAACGCGTGCCCATTATTATCAAAATATAGTGCCATTTATCACTCCAACTACTTAAACAATAATACGCGTACCCACATGCATATTAAAGTCTTATCTTTCGAATCGAATGAGCATTCGAATTGCCTGAGATGCAATGAAAAGAGCAAACAAAAACAAATATTAAACTACATAATTGAATGGATAGACATCTGGACAATAATTTTTAAATCCAATAAAATTAAAGAGCAAACGAAATGAATAAACTGCACTAAACAAATACAAAAAATTATTTATATTAGAACACCAATCTCCCAGCGCAAAAAAACATGAAACTAAGCTCATTTCAAGCTACACTGAAACAATCTAAGAGTGTGAATATGAAATAATAGGGGCAAAGACGCTATACCTATGTCTAAGTTTCACGATCACTGGAATGAAAACCACTAGATCAAATAACAGCCCCTGAGCCGTTGATGCGAGATGTCAGCAGACACGCTATTTTTTTAGATATAAGTCCCCTCAGAAACAATGAATAGCCTATGAGCTGCCAGACTTCAACTGTCGGCAGACACGCTACATTTAGTATTAAGTCATATGCAAAAGAGACATCGATTTACAATTCAGTCGCAGCCTCTGAGCTGTAAATCTAAAATGGTTTGCAGACACGCTATCAACCAAGTACTCTTTAAACAAGCCACTACGTTTCCTTGCACAATAAATACATTATAATTGCTAACTACTAAAAAAAGTCAGCAATAAAACTCCTGTAGAAAATGCAAGACAATTCAAAACCCCTCATTTCCCAACCTTTTACTTTACATATGAGAACGATATCAAAATTGCATTTAAGAACGCTAAAACATATACTTTAAGATTCTTTAAACAGTCGTTTTCTCGTGATCATGAATCAAAATTAAGATGAGCAGCTGAAAATAATGCGTATATAAACAAGTTGGGTAAACAGACCTACGCTCATGTCAGAAGGGTTTTGTATTCAATTTACAAAATGCAGTCACCAGATCGAATCAAATCAAGAAACATGTCAAAGACGATTTTATTGGAGGAAATAGGAAATACGAAGATCATACTATTTTTAACAAAGTTGAACGAATTTCGACTTCTGAGGTTCTTGTTTTTTGTTATACTCATAAATATCTCCCTTGATAATTATTTCAGATGTCCATCCGCGAGGGAGGAAACACAATTTGTTCGAATCCTAGAATGGTTACAAAACCCTTTTGCTAGGAGCTCTCTCCCGCCTCCTTGACTTATTTCACTTATGAGCATCAATTGTAGGTACTCATTTTCAGTCATTCATTAAATTGAATCAAGTGTTCAAAGCATGCACCTTAAACGTTGAAATTGGGAAAAATAACTCAAAATTATTCAATCTTCGCATTTAAAACAGCCACTATTTGGTTTTACAATTACTGATACCAATAGCTGAACCGATTCTCAAAGACATACATGACACCTATGATTCCTGAAATTTTCATGCAAATCCTAGCAAAACTGTAGTGTCTATGTCGGTAAAAAGCGCATTTTGTTCCATAGCCATATGTTGCCATAGTAATACATGCAGCGCATATTGTTCCATAGTAATACAGGAAATTTCAAACCGCTATAACTTCGCTAAATATGATTCAATCTTTATGAAACTTTCAGGATAGATCAATCTTATAAATAGTCATCTGTATACTGAATTTCATAGAATTTAAGGGTACCGTTAAGATTTTATTCAAGAAAACATAAAATCGATAAATCATACTATTACTAACAAAGTTGAGTGAATTGCGACTTCTCATGTATTTGTTGTTGTTGTACTCACCAAGACCTACATTCCTGATTTTTTTCAGATTTTTCGGATCACAGGTGTCCAATCGCGAGGGGGGGGACACAAATTTTTCGTGTATTTCCCCTCCCTGTGCGCCCCTCGAAGCAAACTTTGCCAAACTAAGACCTGTTTTGAAAAGTTCTCATCAAGACCTTTCATTTGATACCCATATTGGCTACCTCCAATGAAATTTTTTTTTCGGGGGGTCACTCTCCTATATGGGGAGACCCCCCTTAAATACCTTACAAAAATTTTGTTGTAGTTGAACTTTGAAGAGATCACCACTTTACACCTACATACAAAATTTGATGTTTCTAGCTTAAGTAGTTTCCGAGAAAAACTGCTGTGACACACGGACGGACGGACGGACGGACGGACGGACGGACGGACGGACGGACGGACAGACAGACAGACGGACAGACGGACAGACAGGACGCGATTTTAGAAGAGTTTTGTAAAATTATTTTACAAAACCCTAAAAATGGAGAAAGATGCAATAACAAATAACTTAAATGTTGAAATTCGTTGAACCTTGCGAATAATCGCCAGTAAAACTGTATTTGTATGATTAGATTGAATGAAACTTGATATTTAAGTGTCGTGTAAAAGGTTCTTATATTCTACAAGTTTTAATAAAATGTACAGAAGATATTGTCAATTGTATTTCCTCCTACTACAAAAATTATATATGGTTTTTCTACTACATGGGAATCAAAAATTTTTTAACGACCAATGAACTTGGTCACTTGGAAGAAAATAGACGGAACACATATCGGGTCTTAAGTGAAGGCCGAAACTATATGTTTCGAGGCCCAACATATAGTGATAGTGTCGCTTCGGCCATCTTTTATAATAATTTTCTCACAAGAAATTTCCAACGCACTTTTTCTGCTCAACAGTTCACTGAAATCAATAAAAGTATATATCAAAGCTTTCAAACTTAAGGTCACTCCTTCCAATTTCAATTTGAGAAAACAGATCAACATCGTTTACATATTTACATTAACTCATGCAACATTTCTAATTTTAATAAAAAGAAACTTCATAATAAATAGCAGAGTTCGATTTATCAATAACCCACAAGTATTTAAACATACATCAGAAGACATTTTTAATAAACCTCCCTTTTACCACCACATATGAAGAAACAAGTATGTAATGGCCAATTTAAGCGAATCAAACAATAGTTAAATGCAAATACCTTAAAAGCTCTTCCTCCTACACAATCCCACAGGATAGATAGATTAAAAGCCCTGTCCACTACGAAATGCATTAAACCGACTTAATTAGAAACAAATGGTCTTCAAGGAAATTACCAGCCAACAACGAATTAGTACATACATATCATATACTTGATATACTTCCTAGCAATTACCGCATGTGAAAGCTACAATATGTCGCTTCATTCAATTTCTTCATGCGTCATTGCAGAAGAAATGCTAATCATATCTTCAAAGCTCATTAGCAGCGAGCAAAAACAATCACCTAAGCCTTCAATCTATGACTCCCAATCCCATTAACAACAAATATTAAGGGGACGTTTATTTATTACACTCATTATCTCACACCCTATAAAGCCAAGATAGCTTAACTGAAGTCTTGGGAACACAACAACAACGTCTATTAAGCTTCATCTATGGAAAACCACTCTCTCGGCAAAAGTTTTTCCGAAGCGAATCAATTCCCGAACGCAACAACCGTGTCAAAGATTCATTTCCCATTTACATATTCACTCGTTCCCAATAAGTAACCGCTAAAGCTTTAACAATATTTACTAATGAAACTTCTCTACTAACCTTTCAGCACAATAATTTAAGAGAATAGTAGCAAAAGCTTACATAAAGATCTTAAACGAAAGCAATTTAATAGTGTTGATAAACCATGAACGGTAAAAACAAACAATTTTTTTTTTGTACATTTAAACAATGTTGACCGTCGTCTACATCAAATCCTCACTAACGCTAACTGCTTATGATTTACTAAAACCGGCACTATTCAAATAGTAATAATCTAATAAAAACCACTAACCAAACAAAACGGCAAATTCTATCTTTGGCATTCATTTGTAATTATAGTATTCAAAACGAAAATAAAAAAAAAATTGGGTAGACAGACCTACGCTCATGCCAGAAGGATTTTATACTCAACTTCTCAGAAATGCAGTAAGCAGCAACGAATAAAGTCAAGAAATAAGTATGTCAAAGAGATGTGCACGTGTAAAAGAAAATCTATTGTTTTTCTACTTTCAACGGTCGCCATTATTGTTGGAAACCAACAAAAATCACTCAAATTATGAATTCCCAAAAATATTAATATTATTGTCCTAATTTGCGAATTTCAAGAAGATCAAATCAAAACTGCAGTGACTGATTCGATGGAAAGTCCATTAAATACCTAAATCATGTAGTGTTGTTGTAATTGGAGAAATTTCAAATGGCTATCACTTCCGTGTATATCATTCGATTTTCAAGGATCTTTTAGAGGACTACTTAAATATCGAATTTCATCTAGTTTAAGGGTACCTATACGATTTTATTGGGGGAAATGTGAAATTCGAACATCATACTATTTTTAACAAAGTTGAGCGAATTTTGACTTCTATCGTATTTGTTGTTGTTGTACTATTGGGAAGTATAGAAAAAGAGATTTGATTAAAATGTAGAACCCTAATGGCCAGCGTTTTCACGCCGATGTAATGGCTGCGCCGTAATTTAAATGAAAGTCAAAATTATTCGTGGAAATACTTACGGTGCTCTGTGAAGTGCACTCGCAAGTTCTATATTCAGACTGTCCTCGTTACAATATTTTCTTAGACTATTTATACTAATTCTACACTACAAATAAATGGTCAAACACGATGATGACCCTTTTCCGATGTTCCTATTCAAAAATCAATAAATGTCACATATATCTCAATTTACCAAAACATCCATTTCAATACACAAAACAAATATCCAAACATAATATCCATTCCTCATTATCTCATACGGTTAGTCACTATTGCATTGTTCTCATTTAACATTGAAAACAATGCAATCACATACAATACATTCGTATTCGCTTTGGCTTGGCTGCAATGCCACTTGAGAAGTCTCGTGCCAAACAAATGCATGCTGTGACGTAACACTCATGTAGGTCGTGTACTCGGTTCATTGAGTCACGCTACATGCAATCCAGAAATGATTATCCATGGAATATGATATCCTCATGAATGGAAGCGTGACATTGAAGATTATCCATGCACATGCTTGTGTGGATAATTATGTCAGCTCAGGAATGCGCTATGGAATTTGGTATGGAATGCGTATTTGGATTGAAATGTAATTTATGTACGTTATGTACGTAGCATATGTAAGTATAATAGAATATTTGCATGTTTAAATTGAGATGCAATTTATGTACGTTACGTATGTACTACACCCTCACCGTTTTAGTGTCGAGAGTTTGTACCACAAAATTGAGACATGGAAAAAGTTCACTTGTGTTGACATGACAATATATAGTTAACTTATTTCTAGTGTTTATGTACAACTCCATTTTTTTAATTGGTTGTTATGGTATTCTTTGTGTTTTCCATTAACATCTATTATGGAGTTTACTCCATTACATTTAATTACAGTGTATGGACCTTGATAAGGTTTTTGATTCTTCTTTCTATTATTTACTTTTATTAACACTTTATCACCGGTACACAATTGTAATGGGTTTATATCAATATCTTGTACTTTACTTAGCCTAATTGTTTTTACTTTATTAATTATGTCTCTAGTCTTATCAATTGTTCTTTTTAATCTTAATTTAAGTTCATTTGCATAATTGTCTACATTATATATTTTATCATTATTTACATTAATTTCATCATTTGGCAAGTATGGTAATTTTCCAAATACTAATTCATAAGGTGAATATTGTGTATCTACATTAGGTGAGGTGTTGTAAGCAAAGGTATAATAAGGTAGCCATGTATCCCATTCGAGATCTTCAGCAAAGGCTAACATAAACTCGATCAGTACCCTATGGTTTCTTTCAACTGTACCAAGTGTTTCATGATGGTAAGGGGTGGAAAAAATTTGTTCAATTTTTAATAGCTTACAAACTTCTTGCATTAATTCATTAGTGGATTCCGTACCTCTATCCGATTTCAATACTTTAAATTGTCCATATTTCAATATGAAACTATTCACCAAGGTTTGTGCTACTGTTTTAGCATCTTTAGATTCAATTGGTGACGCAACGACAAATTTCGAAAGTTCGCACTGCATCGTTAATATATAACGATAGTGGTTCGAAAGTCTTAAAGGTCCTACCGTATCTATTTGTATTATTTCAAAAGTCGTTGAAGGAGTGTCAGTATGTACTGGTCTTTCTTTGGTATGCCTAACTTGTTTACTTTTAGCACAAATTTCACAATTACTTATAAATTGTTTTACCATATTGCTCATATTTTTCCAGCAATATCTTTGCTTGAGCTTGAGAACAGTTTTTCTAACACCTAAATGTCCTCCATGTGGTGAGTTATGATACTCAATAATAAGTTTATTCTGAGTCATTTTGTCTTCTATTCCTTTTGGCGGGGTGTACAGCAATATTTGTAGTTTTGGGCACTTGTTGTATCTTTTCCTCAGTTGCAACTTGTTAAACATTTTTTTGAAATCTGCTATGTGTATACACTTAAATATTCCATCATTATTGGCTAAAGCTAGCTCATTTATATTCCAATAATGGGTAGCGTCAAGTAGCTTTTCCATGATGAATTCGAAAATTTCATCAGGACTATCACTACGACACTGGTAATGTAAGGTCAGTAGTTTGTCTTTATCAGGAACGGATTCGCTGAAAGCTCTATCACTAGGACTCTTACGTGTCAATATTGTTGGCTTTTCTCCATCAGGAACGGATTCTCTAGGAGACTTATCGCTATAACAATTTACTAACACTTCCTTTTTCGTACGTACGATTTCAATAAAAAGATTTCTTTTGTTTTTACTCATGAGTTTTTCATTTATATTTCGCGGTATATCAAATTTTAAAGTTTTAACAGATCTGATATCAGCCAATGATGTGCAATCCCAAATACGAAGTTGATCAGGCTTCTTTGGAAGATTGGTATCATGGTTGTCATCATGATTGTTAATATTGACGTCATTATTTTTGATATTTTGCGCCATGCCCCTAGTTATTGCCAAGGTTTTTTTAACCTGTTCATCCCTTTCTTTTGGGATCATCTCCTTTAAAATGTCGGAGGTAAGTTCTATGCGGGATAGTGCATCCGCATTGGTATTAATTTTGCCTTTCTTGTATATGATTTCAAAATCATAGTCTGAGAGGTCTAGGCGTATCCTTGTCAGTTTTGAAGAAGGATTTTTATGGGTGAACAACGATACCAATGGTCTGTGGTCAGTTACCACTATGAATTTTCTTCCATAGAGGTATGGTCTGAAGAAATTAATTCCCCAGTGGATCGCTAATAATTCTTTTTCGATTATTGGCTTGTTCAGCTCATGCTTGTTTAGTGATTTACTCGCATAGGAAATCGGTAAATCAGAACCTATATCCCCTTGGGATAAAACTGCTCCTAACGCGTAACTCGATGCGTCAGTTGTCAGTATGAACGGTTTGTCAAAGTTTGGATACTGCAAAATTGGTGGTTTCATCAATTTGTTCTAAAGAGTATCAAAAGCTTCTTGGCATGAGGAGTCCCGTAAAAATGGTGCATTTTTCTTCAATAATGTATTTAAACTCTTTGCGATATCTGCGAAGTTTGGGATGAAACGCCGATAGTGGTTACAAAATGCAACGAATCTACGCACTTCATCTGCATTCTTCGGAATAGGATAGTCTTTAATAGTTTTGTACTTTGCTGGCTCAGTCTTAATACCATCTTTAGTTATTAAGTGGCCTAAGTATACAACTTCAGGCTTGAGAAATTGACATTTCTTGGGATTCAATTTCAGGTTGTATTGTCTTAGCCTTTCGAAGACCTTTCTCATGTTTTGATTGTGGTGTTTAATACTACAACCAAAAATGATTATGTCGTCGACATAAAGGAAAGCTTCGAAATCTAGACCACATAAAGCAATCGTTAGCATTCTCTGGAAACTATTAGAGGATACTTTCAACCCAAAAGGTAGCCTAGTAAATTGGTAATGGCCACGGTTATCAGAAAATGCTGTTAATGGCCTAGATTCTTTATCTAATTCAATCTGATGAAATGAACTAGTCATATCAAGAGTTGCAAAATACTTCGCCCTGCCCAGTTTATCTATGACATCCTCTAATCTCGTTAGAGGGAACTTGTCATTGACAATTTTGGTGTTTAGTTTTCGAAAATCGACCACTAAACGGCACTTCTTATCCTTACCATCGCTTTTATTAGGTACGATAAGCAAGGGTGAATTGTATGGGCTATAGGACGGTTCAATGATTTTATCATTCAGCAATTTCTGAACCTGACTTTGGATTTCCTCGTTCTGAGAATGCGGTAGTCTATAGTTCTTAATATAGACGGGTGTACTATCTGTGACTTCCAAATGTTGCCTATAAAAGTTGTTGGATGTTAGTTTCTCGTCATCTAAATGAAAGATATCCTGATATTCTTGTAGAATATCCAAAAGACTGTCTTTAGCTAGTTGATCACTTGATGAAATGTTAATTTCTTCAAGGATTTTCTTGAATCTCAAATCCGTATCCTGATGATTCCGTTTGAAACGTTTAATTTCATAATTGTCCAACGGCGAAATTTCAAGAAGATTCTGCACGTTGTCAATTGTAACGCTTGTATCAGAAGCATTCAGAATTCGGATAAGTTTTATACCTTTTGCCGGTATAATTGAGTTACTGACGAATACGTTTTTCTGTATTTGCTTGCTTAAGGCAACATGGTCTTTATCAACTTTTATGTCAATCGGTACCACTGCTTCTGACCTAGCTGGTACTTTGATATGTTTGACATCGCTATTACTGAATTCCATAGGGATAATGGCTTCGTTTTGGTCCATGTAGAATGCTACCGTGTAGGTTTCATAATCGATTTTACACAAAAATCGTTCTAACATGTCCCTTCTAATAATACCATCAGTATAAATTGGGAATTTGTCATCCACCATAAAAAAATTGTGGACGACATCACAAGTTCCTATTTTCAATCTAAGTTTGATTGAACCTTGTGATGAGATAACCTCTTTGGTTATACCGGTTAGGCTACATTTATCCCTAATGGAAAAAGTTCCATCTTCTTCGATTTTGCCTCTTTTACAGAGAGAGACATCAGCTCCAGTATCTACTAGAAATTTTAAGTTGTGTCCTGCGTTGTCTTCAAATCCGCTACAGGTGTAGGTGTATATTTCACTGTTGCTGTTGGCCCGCTCGGTGTGTATTCTTGATCCTGCGCGAGATACTTCCTGCGGAACTCCTGTTTCGCTAGTTCAACCGCTCGTTCAAAAATTTTATCAAATTCTTCCATAATTTCGGACTGGTTTGGATCGCCATATTGGGAAGTATAGAAAGAGAGATTTGATTAAAATGTTGAACCCTAATGGCCAGCGTTTTCACGCCGATGTAATGGCTTCGCCTAAAGGCTGAGCCGTATTTTAAATGAAAGTCAAAATTATTCGTGGAAATACTTACGGTGCTCTGTGAAGTGCACTCGCAAGTTCTATATTCAGACTGTCCTCGTTACAATATTTTCTTAGACTATTTATACTAATTCTACACTACAAATAAATGGTCAAACACGATGATGACCCTTTTCCGATGTTCCTATTCAAAAATCAATAAATGTCACATATATCTCAATTTACCAAAACATCCATTTCAATACACAAAACAAATATCCAAACATAATATCCATTCCTCATTATCTCATACGGTTAGTCACTATTGCATTGTTCTCATTTAACATTGAAAACAATGCAATCACATACAATACATTCGTATTCGCTTTGGCTTGGCTGCAATGCCACTTGAGAAGTCTCGTGCCAAACAAATGCATGCTGTGACGTAACACTCATGTAGGTCGTGTACTCGGTTCATTGAGTCACGCTACATGCAATCCAGAAATGATTATCCATGGAATATGATATCCTCATGAATGGAAGCGTGACATTGAAGATTATCCATGCACATGCTTGTGTGGATAATTATGTCAGCTCAGGAATGCGCTATGGAATTTGGTATGGAATGCGTATTTGGATTGAAATGTAATTTATGTACGTTATGTACGTAGCATATGTAAGTATAATAGAATATTTGCATGTTTAAATTGAGATGCAATTTATGTACGTTACGTATGTACTACAGTACTCATAAGCGCCTACCTCCATAATTTTTTTCAGATTTATCGTATCACAGGTGTCCAATTGCGAGGGGAGAACACACATTTTTCGTGTATTTCCCCTCCGTGTGCACCCCTCAATGCAAAAAGTGACTGACAAATTAAGACTTGTTTTGAAAAATTTTCAGCGAGACCTTTCATTTGATACCTATATTGGCTATCTTTGATGAAAGTTTTTTTGGGGCCGCTCCCCTATATGGGGAGACCTCCCTTGAATACATCATAACATTTTTTTTTGCAATTGAACTTTCAAGAGAGCACCACTTTACACCTACATGAAAAATTTCATGTTTCTACGAGTAGCTTAAGTAGTCTGCAAGAAAAAGTGGTGTGAGACACGGACGGACGGACAGACAGACAGACAGAGAGGTCACGATTTTAGTGGGGTTTTGTAAAATTATTTTACAAAACCCTTTAATATGAATTATCATATCGTGAACGACAAGCTTTTGGTGTGCTTCCAAGAGAGTAAAGCTAAAGGGAAAGCTAAAAGTTCAGGTGAAAACGTTCTCTCAGTCAATGTCCCAAAAGATCGTGGGGAAGCCAAAAGCATCAGCGCAAAGCATTCCGTCGCTCAATTTCCCCGGTTTGGAATACTCTGATACTCACCATCCGAGCAAGCGAGACAGAGCGGGAATGTTTTGTGGAACGAGAGCGCACGTGTTCGGCTACTCAGCACTTTTCCAATGAATCGAGGCCAAAAGCTTAAGAAAGAACGATATTTAAAGTTCTTGGGCATGCTTTGGAAGGCAGTTTATGTTTGAAACCGACATTTCCAGTCCTTCTGATTCGGATTTATATAGGCGCGGATTTAACCGTTCGTAAGCATTTGCTTGCGGAGAGTTAACTGCAGTTTGCTGGTGTGTAGTGTTATACTTATTCATCAGTTCACGAAATTCACTGGAAGTGAAATAGACTCCATTGTTGGAGACGGTATATTTTGGTTTTCCAAGTATGAGGTAGGCACGTTTCCCCACGAAACTTATGATTAGGGCTGTATGCATGTTCCGGATCGGCTAAATGACCGGAAGCTTTGACAATTGGTCCAGGACTATAACAGCTTCAATGTGTCCAGCAGTCAAACCAGGATACGGGCCGATGAAATCGACATACAAGCATTGGAACACATGCTCGTGTATTCAAATTCGCTCGTCGGAGGTTCAAGGACAGCGTTAGGCACTTGGGGTTACCTACATGTTTCACAGGCAGTTACGTATGTTCTTATTTGTTGGGCCATTTTAGGCAAGAAGAAATAAGTTTTCAGCCACCGTAGCGTATGACAATACCCACAATCAGTGGGTGATAATTGGCCCACCCTGGGTAAGAGCGAGGGTCAATTCTCAGGGCACCCACAGCTTCCACTATTTCTCCTCTTATACGGGGCCTCCGGATGGATGTTCCACCAGCTTGTATATAAATTCCCCCGTTACCCACAGGTCTAACATCTGTGATAGCTGGCTCTGAATGATGTGCATCAGCTGGGTGTAGCCCGCCAACATGGATGTGAGGTAGTTCAGGACGATAAATAAAGGACTGGCGTACTCCTGGGTCAACTTGGCTTCACGAGCATCCCCGATAAGTTATCGGGTACCAGATATTTACTTCCATTCCAAAGTCAAATCGCAAAGTTAAACGCCTGCGATTTCAAGGCCCATCTTGTCAAATGACCATGAAAGTCAGTTTGAACACCAACACCGCTGCCAAACATTCCTGCTCACAAACAGTGTAGTTCTGCTAGGCTGGGTCTAGGTTGTGGGGCATGAAGGCTTTAGGCATCCATAAACTGGACTATGACTGCTCCTACTCTATGTTGACTTGCATCACAATGGATTCTGGGCTATGTAGTACGGGAGCTGTCGTGAGGCTTTTCTGTAGCCCTTCGAAGGCCCGCACGCCGAGCACTTCCTGTATGAACTTCCATTCCTTACGTAGCATGTCTGTCAAGGGCGTGGTAATTTATTTATATAATTATTTCTATTTAACAGAAAAAATTCCAATAACAAAATAGATAAAATAATAGTACAGCAAAATGAATTAAATAATAGCACAGCATGCAAAAAGCAAGATAAAAGTAATAAAAAATGCAAAAACTAGGAGCAAATAAATAAGAAAAATTACTAAGAGCTGAGAAGAAGACAGTTGACTAATCGTTTATAAACTAAATACAAGAGGGGGAAGGGCCCAAGCTAGTTTCGAGGTAATCTGAGCATGGGTGAGTGAAAATACACCAAACTACGTGCAAATGGAACATCAAATAAATGGTTGCATAGTCATGTGCATTATTGGGACCAGCCTTAGACCTAGAAATTGGCGCAACTGACTGGTGGTCTTAGGCAGAGGAAGGGTGTCTATTACCTTTATTTTATTCAGATCGGTTTTGATGTTATCCTGACCTTTTATGTGAGCCAAGTAGTTAATCGCCCACTTAATGAACTTTCTTTTCTGGATGTTGATAGGTAACTCCATCTTCTAGATATGCAAGACCACGTCCTGAAGCAAGGCGATGTGCTCATAAAAGGTCATTAGTAGTAAGCCATCCAGGTATACGAAGACTTGGTGTCATAGGTGCGGTGGTATTACCTTATCCGTAAGGTGTGTCATTGTCTGTGGTACATTACACAGTACAAAAAGGCATGGTCACAAAGTGGTACAGTAGGCCGGCTGGGACCGTAAACGCGGTTTTCTCCTTGGAACCAGAATCTAAAAGGGTTTGCCAGAATGCGCCTTGGAGATTTAAGCTGGTAATGAAGAGTGCTTGAGGTAAACAACTTAAGATACCCTCGATCAGCAAGAAGCGCATACGTCTCTAATAGAGACGGCATTTAGGTGCCTGCCGTCTGAGCATTTCCTTATCTAGCTTAACCACTAAAATGACTGGCGACGCCAATGGACTTTACAATTCTTCAATCACAACTGGTGCCAACATTCGATCGTGCTTAAAGAGGTAGTGAAGTTTTAGATTTGGTCCGTACGGTTTTTCAGGACTTCTCTTGCAAAATTAGCTGCTATGCAACTATAAACTGGCTTTAATGCATATTAAGCCTACCATCCAATTATGCAAGATTTATACCAAAGTATACGGGTGGATATCTTCTTTCAAAAGTTCGTCTACCCTGATTGCATTTAACAACATTTTCGACTGCTCCACCTTTCTCCACAAGTTCCTCATCCAACAGATGGCTCGTTTCTCCCGCGTGTATGGTATGAACACAATTTTGCAACTAATTATGCGTTGGCGTACCACTAGATACTCCCTCAAAAGGAACATGGTGCGCTTTCTTATATCACAGGACAATCGGATTATCGGCTACCACGGGATTACCCCTTTCGATAACACTTTGCGTCGATGGCTACGCTTCGGGAGACTTATGATCATCATATATCGTAGGCGGAAATGTTTTACCAGTCTGGTTCTGTTCGGTTTCGTTCTATGCAGGTTCTTTGGGAGCGATGGCTTGGTGTGTTTTCAACTTAATTCTAAATATTCATTTTGCAACTAAAATGTTTTTTCAATAAAGGGGTCAGATAGCATGTCATAAGGAAGGTCTCATTGCTATCTTTTCAAAATAGGTCTTAAAACTATTTTATGAGTGTCAAGGAGGGCGAAAAAAGAAGAAATGCACAAACTTTTGGCGTACCACCGCCCGCCCTTCGCGATTGGACATCTTTGATCCGAAAAATCTGAGAAAAATCATGAGTGTAGACCTTTTTTTTGTTTTTTTGTTTTTTTGTGGTAGGGAGGTGAATGCCATTTATGCACAGAGTGTGGGATTTCCATGCGTGACTCCCATGCGCGACTCCCATGCGCGACTGGTCGCCACAAAGGGCTGACTACGAGACCATTATGAAATACTACGGACTTCATAATGGCTCGGACAAGAGCCGCACAAATCCCAAAGCTACCACCAGATAGATGATGGAAGGGCCGAAAGCGTTGGCTAATTCCAAAAGTTGGATCTAAGTCCAACTATCTCGTGCAGGGAGATATAACCAACGACATGAAATTCGGTTGATCACAATCATCATCCACACTATTGCAGCATGACCACTATCATAGCCGGTGGAGACTATCAAACACAAATCAGCACGGGCGCCACTGCAACTGCGGCAAACCACGTGATCAAAATCTAAAAATTATTATCAAAACTAAAAACTCTCAAACTCAAAACAGTCCATGAAATCATTATTTAAATTATAATCATTTGAAACATAACCGAAACATTAAATCGAAGATAGTAACTAAAATCGTTGCAAATAAAAGAGAAAGAGAAAAAAAATATTTCCCTGGAATGCACCAACCACCATTCAAGTTAGACACTCCAGGTATTCAGCCCAACAAATCTAAAATTGAAAAATTTAAATTATAATTAAAACCTAATAAAACAACCACGGAAGTCACCGCAGTTGCAAACATTAAGGATTAGCAGAGGGGTGTGTAGCCCGGGGTGGCATACTGAGGCCGGCTAGCGCTCAGTCATGTCGTGGTCTTCTGGGACACCCTCTGCTCATGCTGAGCCACCTTACATATAAATACTAGCACAAAGGGAGAAGGACGGGAAAGGGGAGGACATTCTGAGAAATGAAAAATATGGCTTTTACTGTGACATGGCCGTTTTTTTACTCACAAAAAAAATAAACAACTTTATATCACAACAAAATCTGCAAATTATCAATTTCAATAAAAACAAGAAAAAAAGGACTCCTTTAAGATTTAACGGACAGAAGAAAATAATCAACAAAAATCTTTTATATGAAGGAAAACACAAGGAAATAAACGAGCTTGATGATACTACGAGTATATAGGAAAATAAACCAAACAAATACTCACTCTTTTCCTCGTTGATCTCCGAGCGCTCGGCGATGACAAAAAAAAAAGTGTGTGGGGCCACTGAAAATTTGACTTTAAATTAACCCGAAAATTCAATCAATACTAGAAAATCAAGGAGCAGGCAACAGCCCCTTATCGCCCTCTCCGGCCCGTCGTTCTGGCTTAATTGCAGAAACGAAAACTTTAATTCTGAAACCTGGCCCTCTTCGAAGTCCAACAAAACAATTTTTTTTGTTGGTTTTTCTGTTTTTTTTTTGAGAAAGAATCACTCTCGGCACTTAATTTTATTTCAACTGGTTCGACTTCAAACTCGCACTAACTTTAATCCCGGAGGCCAAAAACCAAAAATTCTTCTCACTCACTAATATTTCCACATCGATCATAAGTTATTCCACAACGAATGTAATTTCTTTTGCCCTACCTCACACCAAAACTTTCGCCACTCAACTTCGCAATTAAATTATTCTATTTCCTCTTCCGTCACAAAAAATTAATCCCCGTTTACTTCAAATTCTGATCTCTGTATTTTTTTTAGCTTCTGCTGAAATTCTCAAATCCAAAAATTGACTTCACTTTCACTCAAAGCAATTACTCTTTTTTAGTTCAATCCTCACTCCCAGTCAAATACCAACTACTAGAAAATGGTGGTAAATCGGACCTATGAGGCGAAGTGAAGAAACTTGTGGGTGGGCACTGGTCCGGTATCTGGTTATTCATTGTGTTATGGTATTCCTGGAAGGACGAAGGGGTCTCATTTGGAGGCCGACTCTGGAAGTGTGCATGATATCCTGCAGCGGATCTGTCTAGAGGATCACACCAGGCATTCTCCAAAAAATATCAACCGCGTCAATGTTGGGAGGATGCCTACTGCAATGGTCAACCACAGGTCTTCCGGATTGATACCACACAGCTTCCACTCTAGTGCAGTGATGAACTAACTCTGTTGTCGATGCGAATTCCAAGCCTGCCAAATAATTCCTCATTCGTTTGTCCATGTTCCGCAATAGAATGGCCTGCATGTCAAAATCGGATAACCAATTTTTAAGACGCAAGGCCATCTCCATTATGGAGCCATGAAATTCACGGAAAGGTTCGTCTGGCCTCTGGAAACGCGCACCGATTGCTCACCGCACATCTACGTCGGTCCAATGAGATCCATAACGCTCCTTCAATGCAGCTTCCAAATCAGGCCACGTAAAATTGGGGTTGAGCTGCCGGAATAACCTGTATCATTTTTCTGCTGGTCCTTTCAGAAGAATGTGGAGGCTAGAGGCCAGTTCCTCCAAGTGAATGTTAAAATTTCTTGCCAATGTGGTGGCTCGAAAAAGGAACTGCTCGACATCTAGACCAGCAGAAGAACCGTCAAAATTGACCCTCCACTTACGCATTGGTGGAAAGGAAGAAAATTCGTCGTCAGAGCTAGAATGGGTGGAGTAAGAAGCGTTATGCGATGCCATGATTTAAAATAAATATAATAAATACTGGACAATAAAATAGGAAAATCGATAAATTAAATACAAATTAGCGGCCGGACACACCGACAAAATCAGCAAAATCAATAAAAAGCAGACGGATTACACCGACAATTTGAATAGAATAAATAATTAAATAAATCACAGACAAACGATTCTATAAAAATAAATTAAAATTTGAATACCAGACAAACAAACAGACAAGTAAATAAATATATAAAATCTTAGCACCTAACCTAAGCTAAAATAAAAATTAATTCGAATTCCCTAGTCTAACTATCAATAAAACTATCGTACAAAACAATTGTACTCAACTTTACTAACCCAAATTAAACCAAAACCTAACTCACTACCTAAACTAAACTCAATTAACCAAACTGAGCCTAAAATTATTTAAAACTAATATAAATCATAAACCCTAATTAAACCCAGAAATCCCCAATAAGATAAAATACCCAAATACCTAACTGTACAGATCGAAGCAAAAGAGTGAAAAAGAAAGTGCAAATTATTGCAATTAATAGGTTTAACATTTCATTTCTCAAAAAGATTCTCCCTAGGAGAAAAAGGTAATTAAAAGGGGATGGATGTTAAAATTTTACGAGACACAAAGCAGACAAACTGCAACATTGCCTGGCATAACAATAGTACTTGAAGGCGGACTTCGCTCAAATTGTCGGCACAAAAGGCTGACTACGAGATCATTATGAAACTTGACCCACTAAACACCTCCCCTGTCAACCTGAGAACCCAGCCTGGAACCCTTTAACACATTACTACGGGCCAGGTCTCGTTTTGTTACGCCGTGGGGCGCCTTCAAGCTGGGGAGTCCGTTTCCTAGCGGGGGGGGGAGAGGGGAAGAGGAAATGCCAGAAGAGCGATCCCCCAGCCACAGCGCCTCCAGCTGCTGTGAGTCCCTTTTGTATTTTAGGACTGCCCGAGCATAATGTGCCACCTGGTTCCATTTGTCAACCGATTCGAGCATCACCGCAACTATATTATCCGGGGTGAGCTCTCCCGTCTCCCTGTAGAGTTCTTTTCGCAGCCTGACCCATTTTGTACACTTAAAAAATGTGTGACAGGCATTGTCCTCCTCTCCTGGGCAAAACCGACAATCGGGAGACCGTGACTTACCGATCTTGTGCAGTGTTACGGATAAAACCGAAGGGCACCAGGATTACCTCACCCCGAACACTATCGTAGCATTCGCGTGACTATGTATAGTCTGAAAGCTAAGCCGCACTCGACTAGGGTTTAAGCAAACATAATTGTCATCGAGCGAAGGTCAGAATCACCGCATGGCTGAAGTTGGAATGTTCCCCAGAAATATTTCGGTAAAATCAAAACCTAACAAGATCGAGCCAGATGTTGCCAAGGAGGATTTAGATGATGAATCGCTTAGCCCAGTAGAAGACGTCCAAGAAAAGATTGTTCAAGAGGTTTTTGTTAGCAAAAGGCATGTGAAAGAAGTGAAGGAAGTGAACGAGGAAGCAGTTGAACTTGTAAGGCCTCAAACTCCTATGAATCCGTCAAAAGAGCAAAAGAGAGCAAAACAGTCGCAAAGAGAAGCGCCGGTAGCTGTGATTAAGGAAGTTGTTGCAAAGATTGAGACTCTTCCTACTGAAAACACGCCAGTCTTGCAAAGTAAAGAAACTAAACAACCCGATGAGAAATTGGCAAAGCAGGTTGATTCGCCAAAAGCTCAAAACAAACAAACTAAAGTTAAAAAGAAAACCGAAGCAATTTGACATCTGCTGCTTTGAAGAAAGATTTACCAATTCCGACTGTAAATGCATTTAACATTGTCGAAGATCGGCTCGGGCTGACGAAGCTGTTCGATGCAGAGGATGTGTTTGTTGAGCATCCCGATGAGAAGTCCATTATTACATATGTTGTAACCTATTATCACTACTTCAGCAAAATGAAGCAGGAAACAGTGCAAGGCAAACGTATTGACAAAGTGGTCGGAATCGCAATGGAGAACGAGAAGATGATTAATGAGAAAAAATGCATTCTTCGACGGATAAGCAGTACTTTTTCCAAAAGGTGACTGCCCAATCCATTCTCATCATCTTCCAACAACGGAGGAAGTATTGACGAGGACCAACCAAAATATCACAGCTTGTATGTTTTTTGTTATTGAAAATGACGAAACGCGCACGATAGACAATATTCACAACGAAGCTAAGCCCAACCAAGGTGACAGGATGACGACAGATATTTCCGTGGTGCGTTGGGACCCAAGTCAAGGGCCCGGTGCTGAATATATTGACGAATACGAATACGACGGAGGTAATTCAAGCTCTTGATTGTTCGAACGATCGCGTATTAAAGCGCTAGCCGAGGAGCGTGAATCAGTACAGAAGAAAACATTCACAAAATGGGTAAATTCACATTTGGTTCGGGTAAATTGTCGCATACAGGATTTATATGTGGATATGCGAGATGGCAAGAATTTGATACGATTGCTAGAAGTTTTATCAGGCAGGCGACTGCCAAAGCCGACAAAGGGTAAGATGAGAACTCACTGTCTGGAAAATGTCGATAAAGCGCTACAGTTTCTCCGGGAGCAACGAGTACATTTAGAAAACATCGGTTCACATGATATTGTAGATGGAAGCGCATCTCTAAATTTAGGTCTTATCTGGACAATTATTCTAAGATTCCAAATCCAAGATACTACTATTGAGGAAGTAGATAATAAGGAGGCGAAATCTGCAAAGGATGCTTTATTGTTGTGGTGTCAAATGAAAACAGCTGGATATCATAATGTTAACGTACGTAATTTTACGACCTCTTGGAGAGATGGTCTTGCATTTAATGCTATCATCCATAAAGACCGCCCGGATCTAATTTAATTTGAGAAATTATCAAAGTCTAATCCCATTGGTAACCTGAACAATGTCAGTAAACAGACATCACTGACAGGCCAAACTGTCAGTGAATTATGTTCAGCTGATTCAGCCGCACTTGGAGTGCTCGCCACCGGAGGGGAGCGGAGACCAAGCGGCGGCAGAAAGGAATTACCCCGCTGAAGAGATGGATGACCGAAGAGCGGAACCATAGCCGTTAGGAGGAAGCTATAAAAGCGCGCGAAGAATGACGCGCCTCCTCTTTTATCTTTTCTATCGTGTGCGACGAAGCAGCGGAGCAAGAACAACCAGGGAGAAAGTAATTCGAAGCGCAGCGGCAATCTTCAGTGGAGGACAGCGGAATAAGCAATTGAGATCCAAGCGAAGGGAAAATTTGTATCAAAACGACGAGCAAGCACAGACATTGGAGGAAAGGCTACAAAGTACAACAGCGTATACGATCGTCAAAGGGGCCCCTTTGTAGGTATATGATAGAAGTAAGTTTTCTTATTGAATACAGTGTATCACATGATAAAATTATATGGAAGTTCCGATTTGGAGTACAAGTGTTGGAAAATTTTAGATAATCGTAGTTTCTTTGTGATATATTAATGCTTGGAGGAAGAAATTTTTGTCTTTAGGACAAGATTAGAGAAAATCTTTGTTTTCAGATTACGGGTTGTGACGAGTGCGGCTTGGAAGGACAAGTCGAAGTGGAAGTGTCGTGGAATTAAATGAAACTCGTGATATCGGGAGTCAGAGTGTTCGGGGGTGGTATAGTGGTCCACGCGAAGATTAGTGTGATTAAGAAGTGGAGGTGTACAGTGGTGTAGGTGAAGGATTGTAGTGAAGGTCATAGGGTGGTTATTAGCTAGGGTTTCGGCCGAATAACGTCGCGTTTAATCTGGTTAGTCGCATTCTCGCTTGGCGGCTATCTGGGGCTTTGAGGGACAAGCGAGTGGCGCCCCACGCCCGTCTTCGGACGAGAGCTAACCGGGTCCATAAGCCCCGCCGGAGCACTCCAGTTTCCCTGAGGGCCATAGTGGCTCTCGCGAGGTAAAAAGTGGGTGTAACATTTGGCGCCCAACGTGGGGCCCTTTTGGGCAAGAGTCCGTCGGAATCCTCGGAAGGATTGATCGTTCGAGTTGAAGTTACGTTTAACGTCAAGTGTACGCCAAATAGTGAATGAATTGTGTGTTTGAAGTGCAGTGAATATTATTGCGGGTGTGGAAAAGTGTAAAAGTGAGACTCGGTGGAAGTGTATTGTGGTGGAGGGTAGCTTTTAAGTATAGTGATAAGGTGATATTAGAATTCGGGTATATTGTGTCCATTGACAGTGTAAAGGAAATAAAGTACAGAAGGGGCTCCTATTTTAGTGATAGTAATTGTGTTTTTGTACAGGCCGTCAAATTAGGAAATAAGTTGTTCTTGTTTTACAGCTGTTTTCATTTTAAAATTTGAGGATGTCGAAAGCCGGAAAGTTTTTAGTGGATCGACTGGTGAAGGACGAGTCAAGTTATGAGTTGGCCATCCGGAATTTGCCGCCAGACACCGTGGAAGCAATGAAGAAATCGATTCGAGCTGCGTTACGGGCAGAGGACGCCCTGAACGAGTCGTTAGTGGCGAAAAATTACCCGTTCACGTATGAGGAAGACCTGGAAGCGATCAAGGAGAAGATAGCGGAGGTTGAGGATTTGGTGGCAAGCTTCTCAAATGACAAGAAGTCCAAGGAATACCTAAAAATCCGGGCTAAGGTGGAGTTTTGTTTGCGAAGAATTCGCAACATGGCTCAGCTACCGGAGGCATCACAGGTGGAATTGGACAGGTTGCGTCAACAGCTAATCATGGCCCTGGGGATGGTGATTGATCGGGCAGAAAATGAAGGGGAGACAGAAGACGAACCCGTAGCACAGGAGCGTGAATATGAACGCAGACCGTCCTTGAGACCGGGAGAGCCGACATCCTGTTCAACACCGAGATTCGGCAATGATGATCTGAAACATCAGAATATTGCAAAGTGGGGTGTTACGTTTGCTGGAGAAGCATCGGGGAATTCGAATGCTTTTCTAGAAAGGGTAGAGGAATTAAGGGAGGCTCGGGGAATGACCAAAGGACAACTATTTAGTGCAGCGGTGGAGCTTTTCGAAAAGAAGGCTCTAATTTGGTTTCGAGCCAATCGACAACTCGTGGATGATTGGGACGGTTTGGTCAAAGCCTTGAGAACGGAATTCTTGCCGCCAGACTACGGTGATCGTCTTAAGGAGGAGATCAAGGAGAGGACTCAGGGCGTAGATGAGTCAATTAGAGTTTACGTAGCGGTGATGGAGGGAATGTTCAAGCGATTATCGGAGCCGAAATCGGAGAAGCAGAAGCTCAAGATCATTCGGAAAAACATATCCCCTTTCTATCAAACTCAGTTGAGTTTAAGGACTATCGAGAGTTTGAAAGAGTTGGTTGAGTTAGGAAGGAGGTTAGAGGAGACTCAGCAAGCGGTTGAAGCCTTTGTACCACCAGCTCAACATCGAGGAAAGCGACGTTTGGAATAGGACCTGGCTTATGTGGAGACCAGATCATCTGTGGGAGAAAGGGGCCAACGCGGGAATGTGAGACGGTGCTGGAATTGCCAGCAAGCTGGACACTGGGCAAGAGAGTGCAGACAGCCGAAAACGTGTTATGGGTGTGGAAGAACGGACACGACTCGAGCTAACTGCCCAAATTGTCGCCAACAGAACACGACGAGGGCAGGGGGAGCAACTAACCGACTATCGGGAAATGAGCAACGTGCCCCATAGGTGACCGCGGTGGCACGGACAAAAGGTCGCAACGGAGTGTCTCAAAAGTAGAATTCGCCTTGGAGGAGAAAGAGGGAGATGCTCGCCCACATGTTCTGGTGGAAGTTGCAGGAAGGAGGATGCCAGGTCTATTGGATTCGGGGGCAAGCAGAACAATCATTGGTTCAGAAGGTTCGGAGCAAGTGAGGAAGATCGTTGTTGCCTTGGATAAGTGTGCGACCCAGGCAGTACGAACCGCGAGTGGCGAGAGTTGTAAGCTGGAGGGCTCCGTATGTTTGCCTTTTAGGTTAAAAGGACATACACAATACTTGGAAGCATTGGTGGTTACCTCGGTTCCACAAACACTAATCCTGGGGGTGGATTTTATAAAAAAATTCAGGATTGTCTTGGACCTTAGCAGTCAGCATTGGGACTTCGTCTCATTACTAGATGAGAAACTCCCCAACCACTTACGATCACTGAGTAGTCTTTCTTTAGAGCAGGAGTTGGAATTAAATAAGCTGCTGGAGGAGGAATTTAAGGCTATGGGTGAAGGGTTGAGGGAAACATCGGTAGCAGAGCATGTGATCAAGACAACTGCAGCGCCCATCAAGCAAAGATATTACCCGATGTCGCCAGCTATATTGAAGCATGTCTGTACCGAGCTGGATGATATGCTAGCCAAGGGAGTAGTGGAACCTTCGAACAGTGCCTGGTCATCCCCACTCTTGCAAGTGAAGAAAAAGGAGGGTACCTATCGATTTTGCGTGGACTATCGGAAACTCAATGCAGTATCGGAGAAGGATGCGTACCCAATACCATACGTTCCCTCGACCCTCGATAAATTACGGGATGCTCGGTATCTATCGTCTCTCGACATAAAATCCGCGTATTGGCAAGTCCCAATGGCAGCGGACTCAAAAGCCTTCACGGCATTTACCGTGCCTAAGAGGGGACTTTTCCAGTTCAGAAGAATGCCATTCGGATTGCAAAATGCCCCAGCGACTTGGCAACGATTGATTGATCGCGTGTTGGGACCAGAGCTAGAACCGTACGTATTTACGTATCTGGATGACATAGTGATCGTGACTCAGGACTTTACAAAGCATGTGGCAATACTTAGGGAAGTATTTCGACGGCTACGAAAAGCAGGACTACGGGTATCGAGGGAAAAGTGCCAGTTCTGCCGGCCGCAATTAAAGTACCTGGGTTACGTCGTCGATGAACAAGGGTTAAACGTCGACCCAGATAAGGTGAAATCGATGCTGCATATTCCGTCCCCAAACACCGTGAAGAATGTTCGGCGATTTCTAGGGATGGTATCCTGGTACCGGCGATTTATCCCGAACCATGCCACCATTACTGCACCACTGACTGACCTTCTACGGAAGAATAAGAAATTCGTGTGGGCTCCACAGTGTCAAGAAGCATTTGAAGTCTGTAAAGCGAAACTGTCATCCGCACCAATCTTGAGTTGCCCAGACTTCGACCTTCCTTTTTGTATCCAAACGGATGCGTCCGATGTCGGTTTAGGAGCAGTTCTTAGCCAGAAGCATGCCTCAGGGGAGAAGGTCGTGTGCTATTTGAGTCGTTCCCTTAGCAAGGCGGAGAGAAAATATTCCACAACGGAGAAAGAATGTCTCGCGGTGCTATGGGCGGTGGAGAAGCTGCGGCCATATGTGGAAGGCTACCACTTCCAAGTGATAACGGATCACTATTCGTTGGTGTGATTAAATAATCTGCGAGACCCTACCGGTCGATTCGCTCGCTGGGCGGTCAGATTGCAGCAGTTTGACTTTGAAATTATCCATCGAAAAGGAAAGGAACACTTTGTACCGGACGCTCTATCACACTCAGTACCAACGATAGACTCAATGGTAAATGGAGAGGATGACGCATGGTATCGGAAGATGAGACAGAGAATAGAAGCCGAGCCCGAGAAATATGCCGCCTGGCAAGTGAGGTCAGGGGAATTAGACAAGCGGATGCAAAGTCGACTGCCGGGTCCCGGGGGGGAAGACTCTTGGAGGAAGGTAGTTCCGAAACCAGAACGAAGAGAGCTCTTACTAAAATTCCATGATGACCCAACAGCAGGACACATGGAAGTAGCGAGAACGCTCGATTGTATTGAACAGCACTTCTACTGGCCAAAGATGGCCGCGGACATTAATACATAGGTGCGACGGTGCAAAATTTGCCAGTCAGTAAAAGTGGATCGTCAAGGATCTGCGGGTCATATGGTCAGTAGGGTGAGCGAGGCTAAACAACCATGGGAAACTCTTTGTGTTGACCTAATCGGACCTCTTCCTCGTTCGACAAAAGGGAACACACACATTCTGACGGTTGTCGATTACTTCTCCAAGTTCATGTTGCTATATCCAGTACGATCAGCCACAGCCAATGAGGTCACACGGATCTTGGAGAACCAAGTTTTCATGCTGTTCGGCGTACCACGCTCCCTTATATGCGATAACGGTGTGCAATTTCACTCGAGAATTTTTCGGCAAATGCTGGGGGCTTATGGGGTTCACGCGAAATTTACCGCATTCTACCATCCTCAAGCTAACCCCGCCGAGCGAGTGAATCAAGAAGTCAAGAAAATGCTGAGGGCGAACAGTACAGAGAACCACCGGAAGTGGGATATAAACTTGGCAAAAATTGCATGCGCATTACGGACATACACTCATGAGGTTATGAAAGCAACTCCATATTTCGTCAATTTTGGAAGGGAGATGATAACCGACCCACGACAGTACGAGGCAGGTGGAGCGGAGAATCCAATTTCATGCATCCAAGAAAAAGCTAGGGCTCTGCAGACTATACGAGTAGAAATTGCTCAGCGGATGAAACAGATGGCAGGAAAGGTCAGGGCCCGGTACAATCTCCGAAAACGCCCAGCATCTTTTAAGGAAGGTGACAAGGTTTGGAGGCGAAATTTCGTGCAGTCGGACGCCGCAAAATATTTCTCCGTGAAACTAGCTCCTTTTGTGCTAGAGAAACAAGTATCAGCGAGCTCCTACAACCTCAGACACATGGATGGGAGAGCTGCAGGCACCTGGCATGCGAAGGACCTCAAAGTGTACGTCTCGTAAAGGTAGAAGCAGATCAATCCATGGAAGGTCATGGTAACCAAGACACGAGTGAGTTACGCATTCTAAAACAAGGCGGATCGTAATAGAAGTTAGTTTCCCAAGGGTAAGACATGAAAGGAGAACCCGCTTACCTGAGCTTCAATATGTAGGAAAACCGCGAATCAGAAACTAAGGGATAACTGGATAGAATTGGCGCGATCGTGAGTCGAAGTTTACAAATAAGTATAAAGCTAACCTAACTAATTAAATTGGTTGTTGTTGAACTATCGGTAGCTTGAAGGGAAGTCGAGGTTTTCAAGTTTGGTGTTAGTTGAGTTCATATTGGTTGGTACTAATAATAGGTGGGGTTGAGGGGCCCAGAAGTCTTAGTGATAGTTTTTTTTTTTTGGTTGGTGGAGGTCATAGTATTAGTTTTCTTTAGCTTTCTTTTTCCTACCTAGTACTCGTAGTCTGGTAGGTTGGCAGACGTGTTAGTGTTAGTTTTCTTTTCTATATTCACTACTCGTAGTCTGGTAGGTTGGCAGACGTGTTAGTGTTAGTTTTCTTTTTTTTATTCAATACTCGTAGTCTGGTAGGTTGGCGGAAGTCTTAGTCTTAGTTCTCTTTCTTTTTGCTCAGTACTTGTAGTTTTTTTTTAGGTTGGTGGAGGTCATAATATTAGTTTTCTGTTTCCTTACTTAGTATTCGTAGTCGATTAGGTTAATAGAAGTAGTAGTATTAGTTTTTTTTTACCTCTTTTTCTTGTTTTGTTAGTACTATTATTAGGTGAAACTGCTGGGCCGGGAGACTCTTAACCTCAGGGACGTTGAGTGGTTAGTATTATAGGAGTGTATTTCAGGGAAATCCACTAAAAGTAGGGGGGGAAATGTTACGGATAAAACCGAAGGGCACCAGGATTACCTCACCCCGAACACTATCGTAACATTCGCGTGACTATGTATAGTCTGAAAGCTAAGCCGCACTCGACTAGGGTTTGTTTGCCATTCCAAATTGTAATCATATTAGTAGTCTAAATACGATTGTTGGTAGTTTTAAGCAAACATAATTGTCATCGAGCGAAGGTCAGAATCACCGCATGGCTGAAGTTGGAATGTTCCCCAGAAATATGTCGGTAAAATCAAAACCTAACAAGATCGAGCCAGATGTTGCCAAGGAGGATTTAGATGATGAATCGCTTAGTCCAGTAGAAGACGTCCAAGAAAAGATTGTTCAAGAGGTTTTTGTTAGCAAAAGGCATGTGAAAGAAGTGAAGGAAGTGAACGAGGAAGCAGTTGAACTTGTAAGGCCTCAAACTCCTATGAATCCGTCAAAAGAGCAAAAGAGAGCAAAACAGTCGCAAAGAGAAGCGCCGGTAGCTGTGATTAAGGAAGTTGTTGCAAAGATTGAGACTCTTCCTACTGAAAACACGCCAGTCTTGCAAAGTAAAGAAACTGAACAACCCGATGAGAAATTGGCAAAGCAGGTTGATTCACCAAAAGCTCAAAACAAACAAACTAAAGTTAAAAAGAAAACCGAAGCAATTTGACATCTGCTGCTTTGAAGAAAGATTTACCAATTCCGACTGTAAATGCATTTAACATTGCCGAAGATCGGCTCGGGCTGACGAAGCTGCTCAATGCAGAGGATGTGTTTGTTGAGCATCCCGATGAGAAGTCCATTATTACATATGTTGTAACCTATTATCACTACTTCAGCAAAATGAAACAGGAAACAGTGCAAGGCAAACGTATTGACAAAGTGGTCGGAATCGCAATGGAGAACGAGAAGATGATTAATGAGAAAAAATACATTCTTCGACGGATAAGCAGTACCTTTTCCAAAAGGTGACTGCCCAATCCATTCTCATCATCTTCCAACAACGGAGGAAGTATTGACGAGGACCAACCAAAATATCACAGCTTGTATGTTTTTTGTTATTGAAAACGACGAAACGCGCACGATAGACAATATTCACAACGAAGCTAAGCGCAACCAAGGTGACAGGATGACGACAAATATTTCCGTGGTGCGTTGGGACCCAAATCAAGAGCCCGGTGCTGAATATATTGACGAATACGAATACGATGGAGGTAATTCAAGCTCTTGATTGTTCGAACGATCGCGTATTAAAGCGCTAGCCGAGGAGCGTGAATCAGTACAGAAGAAAACATTCACAAAATGGGTAAATTCACATTTGGTTCGGGTAAATTGTCGCATACAGGATTTATATGTGGATATGCGAGATGGCAAGAATTTGATACGATTGCTAGAAGTTTTATCAGGCAGGCGACTGCCAAAGCCGACAAAGGGTAAGATGAGAACTCACTGTCTGGAAAATGTCGATAAAGCGCTACAGTTTCTCCGGGAGCAACGAGTACATTTAGAAAACATCGGTTCACATGATATTGTAGATGGAAGCGCATCTCTAAATTTAGGTCTTATCTGGACAATTATTCTAAGATTCCAAATCCAAGATACTACTATTGAGGAAGTAGATAATAAGGAGGCGAAATCTGCAAAGGATGCTTTATTGTTGTGGTGTCAAATGAAAACAGCTGGATATCATAATGTTAACGTACGTAATTTTACGACCTCTTGGAGAGATGGTCTTGCATTTAATGCTATCATCCATAAAGACCGCCCGGATCTAATTTAATTTGAGAAATTATCAAAGTCTAATCCCATTGGTAACCTGAACAATGTCAGTAAACAGACATCACTGACAGGCCAAACTGTCAGTGAATTATGTTCAGCTGATTCAGCCGCACTTGGAGTGCTCGCCACCGGAGGGGAGCGGAGACCAAGCGGCGGCAGAAAGGAATTACCCCGCTGAAGAGATGGATGACCGAAGAGCGGAACCATAGCCGTTAGGAGGAAGCTATAAAAGCGCGCGAAGAATGACGCGCCTCCTCTTTTATCTTTTCTATCGTGTGCGACGAAGCAGCGGAGCAAGAACAACCAGGGAGAAAGTAATTCGAAGCGCAGCGGCAATCTTCAGTGGAGGACAGCGGAATAAGCAATTGAGATCCAAGCGAAGGGAAAATTTGTATCAAAACGACGAGCAAGCACAGACATTGGAGGAAAGGCTACAAAGTACAACAGCGTATACGATCGTCAAAGGGGCCCCTTTGTAGGTATATGATAGAAGTAAGTTTTCTTATTGAATACAGTGTATCACATGATAAAATTATATGGAAGTTCCGATTTGGAGTACAAGTGTTGGAAAATTTTAGATAATCGTAGTTTCTTTGTGATATATTAATGCTTGGAGGAAGAAATTTTTGTCTTTAGGACAAGATTAGAGAAAATCTTTGTTTTCAGATTACGGGTTGTGACGAGTGCGGCTTGGAAGGACAAGTCGAAGTGGAAGTGTCGTGGAATTAAATGAAACTCGTGATATCGGGAGTCAGAGTGTTCGGGGGTGGTATAGTGGTCCAAGCGAAGATTAGTGTACAGTCGTGTAGGTGAAGGATTGTAGTGAAGGTCATAGGGTGGTTATTAGCTAGGGTTTCGGCCGAATAACGTCGCGTTTAATCCGGTTAGTCACATTCTCGCTTGGCGGCTATCTGGGGCTTTGAGGGATAAGCGAGTGGTGCCCCATGCCCGTCTTCGGACGAGCTAACCGGGTCCATAAGCCCCGCCGGAGCACTCCAAGTTCCCTGAGGGCCAAAGTGGCTCTCGCGAGGTAAAAAGTGGCTGTAACAGCAGGTAAGACTGAAAACATCCGTGCCCGCTCAAAAGCTGGGTCAGATAAAGGTCAATCAGTGAGGCGCACAGTTCACCTTCCCTTCGTAGAATTCACCCAAGACTGCTGCCAATCGTTGAGCGAGCGCTGTCTCTCCTTACGGACAACCATCTCCCTCATATCCTCGTTTTGGCGCAGGTAAATAGCGCGGCGCTCTCTAGCAAGGAGGGCGACAGGTATCACGCCTGCAATCACTCTCACTGCCGAGTCTGAGACTGCTGGATACGAGGATACAATTCTCAGTGCCCCTCTTCTCTATACCTGTGCCAAAAGTTTTCGGTATACCTCCTTGCTGAGAGCGTCGCCCCATACCTCTGCTCTGTACAGTAGCACTGACCCTACAGCACTCATCAAGAGGCGTCTTCTTGATGGGCTGGGTCCCCCTACGTTGGCCATCATTCGACTCAGAGCCGATATTTCCGAAGAAGCCTTCTCAGCCATTGCCCTGATTTGCTCAGAGAAACTCATCTTCGAGTCGATCAGTAGCCCCAGCTACTTCACTGCTGGCTTCGATTCGATTTGTATGTCTCCAATACTGATCATCCTTACTCTAGGCATTCTCTCTTTTGTCAAGATGACCACTATGGTTCTCTCCAGGGCTAAACTGAACCCGCGAGCAGTCATCCAGTCCCTCACTCGGCGCATTAGCATACCTAGCCTAAGTTGTGTTTGTTCAACGGTGCGTCCAGCGACCAGAGCCGCAACATCATCCGCATAGCCGACCAAGTGCAACTCATCTGGTATCTCAAGTCTCAGTAGCCCGTCGTAAGACACGTTCCACAGGTCTGGACCAAGGATAGATCCCTGGTAAACACCCGATGTAATTTCCATGCTTCGTTGGGCCTGTGTCGTGTCGTAGAGCAGGCTTCGGTCCTTAAGGTAGTTCCTCAAAAGCCGCACTAGATATTCTGGATCTTGAAAAGTGTTTTCCAGCGTATCCAGAATATCCACCCATCTAGCGGAGTTGAAGGCATTCTTGACGTCGAGTGTCACCAACAGGACGATCCGTCGCTTGGTGCGACTATGTGCCTCTGCCTTTTGGACAACGTTCACCACCTCTGCAATCGCATCAATGGTAGAACGTCCTGCTCTAAAGCCTTACTTCCGAGGAGATAGGTCCCCAGCAGCTCAAATCGCGTCAGTGAGTCTTCGCTTGATGAGTTTCTCTAGCACTTTCCCAGCCGTGTCTAGCATGCATAACGGGCGGTATGCAGACGGCGATCCGGGATTTGTCTTCCCCTTGCTGATCAGCACGAGCCTCGTCGCCTTCCATCGTACCGGGAAAACCCCGTCCCGTAGGCGAGAGTTGAATGTGCTGAGCAGCAAGTCAGGACAATGGTGATAGACGAGCCGCAACACCTCAGCTGGAACACCATCTGGACCTGGAGCCTTCCTCGCTTTCAATGAGAGGACTGCCTCCTCCAGTTCCAGCTGTGTGAAGAGTGGGCACTCTACTGCTGTTTCACCATGGACAGCGTCAACACGGACGGGATGGGTGGAGAAGAGTCCCCGCACTATCGCGTCCATCTTTTCCGCGTCATGTATACAAGGCTTCCGTAGGGCACCAAGTTTCCCCATGACCAGCTTGTAGCCACGGCCCCACGGATCCCTGTTCACATTGTCCACTAGGTCTTGCCAGCAGCGAGCCTTGCTACTGTTGATCAGTTTGCGAAGGCATTTCCTGGCCGACTTATATGCTGCCACCTGGTTGCATGCTTCGTCAAGGTTCCACGCCCGTTGAGCCTCACGTCGAAGCTTGTGACACTCCCTTCGCTTTTCAGCGATTTCAGTTGACCACCAGTACACTGGGGGCTTGCCGTGCCAGGGTCTTCGACGGGGCATAGAAGCGCAGCAAGCAGTCATGATGATGCTCATAGCAGAGTTCACCACGTCTTGAGCTGCCAGTTCTTCCATCCCCTCCGGAGCTCCCTGCAGCGGCTCACCTGCTGTGAGAACCTTGACGAACCTCTCGACGTCCATTCTTCCGATGTTCCATCCAGTTTTAGAAGCCCGAGAGCACAGACGTCAGGAGACAGCATCACTTATCTCAAGTAGAATGCACTGGCGATCACTGGCTGAGTAGTCCTCTAATACTTTCCAGTTGTGTATCCTCCGTACTAAGGACTCCGAGGTGAATGTCACGTCCGGTATGGTTCCCTCACAGCCAATACGGCGGAAAGTCGGTGTATTTCCGGAGTTTAGTACGACGAAGGCCGTCCTGGCCGCCATTTCCAGGATTCGTTTTCCCCGCTGATCCGTCTGGGGCATGCCCCATGCGATTGCTTTAGCATTGAAGCCGCCCCCAACGAGCACTTTGCCCTCTGCGTTCGAGACAGCACCCTCCAGAGCATTAAGTTTGGCTTGAAAAGATGATATCGATTCGTTAGCCGTGAGGTACACAGTAAAGAAGGTGATCCCTGAGCACCGAACCCACACGAAACCATCCCCCGTCCACAACTCTCCGCTTGAAAGTCACTGTTCCGAACCCAGATAGCGGCAGTACCAGTTTCATCAGAATACCATAATGCAGGGCTTTTATTATGGTGTCGATCACTCAACAGCAAGAAGTCGGCTTTCATGTCCCTTGCAAACTGCTCAAGCAGATTTTGGGCGGTTGAACTGCGCTGTAGGTTTAGGTGCAGGATGCGGGTCATCGAAGCTCTGATTTTGTCTTGGCTAGGGCTTCCTGGAACACCCGGCATTTTCCTGATCCCAAGACGTGTCCAAAATCAGGTTTTGGATCAGCATGCTTGCAAAGAATACAGTGTGCCTACTTCATACACTCTTTTCTTTTATGTCCCATTTCACCGCATTTGTAACATAGGCAACTCCCATCGGGTCCTTTGCATACTTGTGTGATGTGACCATAACCAAGGCATTTGAAACATTGAAAATGCGTTGCTCTTCGCCGTATCCAACAGACAACCCACCCAATTCGTACTTTGCTCTTGTTCAGGAATTGTTCGGCGTCCTTTTGGGCAAGTCAACTATGGCTATGCACTGTTCTCTGTAGTTTTCTGGTGTTAGTCTCGCTTTGATCCTTCCCACGCTAGGGAACTCCTTTTTGATGGCCGCTTCTACCTCGGCCAGTTCCGTCACGCAGTCAATGTCCCGTATTTCGATCGTTGCCATCGGCTCGAGCGAGGATATAGTTGCGCTTTTGCCGAGGACTTTCTTTACTGCGTCACAGAATGCTTCTTTATTGCCGGGCTCTGCTCCGAATTCGACCAGTATGTGGCCCGACCACGTTGGTCGTACTACTTTAAAGGTAGTATTGGTGTCTTCGGGCCTTACGTTTCCCCTGGTGTCCCGCAGTACCTCCGCGTAGGATTGGCCATCTTGGGGCTTTACAAGTAGTGCCTGCTGCCGGAGTCTTCGTCGGGGCTTCTGACTCTCAGTTCTTTTTCTAATTAGGCGTCCGTACGAACTTTACTTTCTGGCTTTTTTTGAAGGAGTTTCTTTGCGGCTTTCTTCGCTCCTTTTGTAAGCACTGTATGAAACCCCTGGTCTGGTGCTCCACGCCCATCAAGTGCCTCTTCATTCCTTCTTCTATCCCGATCTCCTTCGATTGGACTAGACGCCATTCTTTTATTGACTTTTAATGATGGAGCTATCTGCATGTCACCTTTGGATTTGACCTCAAGCGCCTGTTTAGGCTTCTGTTCGTCTTCGGCCCTTAACCAGCTCCTCCGATAGTGCCCTATGCGATCTAGGAGCTCCTCTAGTTCAAGGAGCCCTGCCTTTGCTGCTTTGCTGATTTTTGGGGAGTCGCATGCAGCTTGTATTCTTTTCAGAATATCTCCCGCTTATCGGAGTAGTCTTTCTTCTTCGTATCGCTGGGCCGCAATTGTACCTTGCAACCATCCTTGGGAGAGGTTATCGCGTTCCGTTTCTGAGTGCAGTACTTTCGCCACATTTTCAACGTTGGCAGTGCAATCACGCGATGTCTGGTCACTCTTTGCTTTTAGTGTCGTAATCTCCTCGTTGGCTTCTGAATTTTTCGTTGCAATGTCGGGATTTGCGACCCTTGCATCGGTTGCTTCGGTAACGATCGCAGCGGTGACAATCGAATTTTCGGTGCTCTTTATGTTACTTCCCACCGCTTGAACACCTGAAGTGTCCTGCAGAGTTTCCCGCTTCTCCTTAATAGGACGCTCGGGCGTTCGCATCATTTTTTTGCCGCGCCCGAACGCCGCAGGAATCTCAGTCTGAACCAGACTGTCTGCTTTTCTCCGTTTTTCGTCCGTCTTCACTGTCGTTGTGTTAGTCTTCTTTTTTGTCGTTGTTAGTACCGCTCGCGATGTACTGTTGACATCATGGCTGCGACCGCTGGTTGCGTCGTCATCATTTTTTGGATGTTTTTGTTTTTACTATTTTATGAGTGTCAAGGAGGGCAAAAAAGAAGAAATTCACGAAATTCTTGGCGTACCACCCCCGCCCTTCGCGATTGGACATCTTTCATCCAAAAAATCTGAGAAAAATCATAAGTGTAGACCTTAATGAGCACAACAACACCAAATGCGTCAGAAATCAAATTCGACTCAACATTCTTAGTAATACTATGATTTATTGATTCAAGCTTTCTTGATTGATTGATGATCTAAATGTCAATTCATTAGTTTAATTATAACCGAAAATTTCAGAAAGATCGAGTAATATTCAACAAGGCTATGTGGATTTGGAATTTCCTGTATTACAACATCCACTATGCATGGCTTTGGGAAAGTGTGCACTTTTAATCCACTCAGACACTAGGATTTGCATGAAAGCTTCAGGAATAATATGCACTCGTTTAATAAATATCTTCACGAATTTGTTCAACGGGTGGCATCCATTTTCGTAAAACAAATTTAAATGAGAATACTGCATAAAATTGTTTTATTTTTTCCAAACTATCATCCAAGGTTGATTAAATTTATTATGATGAGCAGCTGAAAAAAATGCGTGCAAAAAATGGAGATAGATGCAATAACGAATAACTTAAATGTTGAAATTCGTTGAACTTTGCTAATAATCACCAGCAAAACTGTATTTGTATGATTAGATTGAATGAAACCTGATATTTTAGTGCCCTGTAAAAGGTCTTTATATTCTACAAGTTTAAATAGAATGTACAGAAGTTATTGTCGTTTGTATTTCCTCCTACTAAAAAAAGCACATATGGTTTTTCTACTAATGGGAATCAACAATTTTTTAACAACCAATGATTTTGCTCACTTGGAAGAAAATAGACGGAACACATATCGGGTCTTGAATGAAGGCCGAAACTATATGTTTTGAGGCCCAACATATAGTGATAGTGTCATTTCGACCAGCTTTTATAATAATTTTCTCACAAGAAATTTTCAACGCACTATTTCTGCTCAACAGTTCACTGAAATCAATAAAAGTATATATCAAAGCTTTCAAACTTAAGGTCACTCCTTCCAATTTCAATTTGAGAAAACAGATCAACATCGTTTACATATTTACATTAACTCATGCAACATTTCTAATTTTAATAAAAAGAAACTTCATAATAAATAGCAGAGTTCGATTTATCAATAACCCACAAGTATTTAAGCATACATCAGAAGACATTTTTAATAAACCTCCCTTTTACCACCACATATGAAGAAACAAGTATGTAATGGCCAATTTAAGCGAATCAAACAATAGTTAAATGCAAATACCTTAAAAGCTCTTCCTCCTACACAATCCCACAGGATAGATAGATTAAAAGCCCTGTCCACTACGAAATGCATTAAACCGACTTAATTAGAAACAAATGGTCTTCAAGGAAATTACCAGCCAACAACGAATTAGTACATACATATCATATACTTGATATACTTCCTAGCAATTACCGCATGTGAAAGCTACAATATTTCGCTTCATTCAATTTCTTCATGCGTCATTGCAGAAGAAATGCTAATCATATCTTCAAAGCTCATTAGCAGCGAGCAAAAACAATCACCTAAAGCTTCAATCTATGACTCCCAATCCCATTAACAACAAATATTAAGGGGACGTTTATTTATTACACTCATTATCTCACACCCTATAAAGCCAAGATAGCTTAACTGAAGTCTTGGGAACACAACAACAACGTCTCCCAAGCTTCATCTATGGAAAACCACTCTCTCGGTAAACGTTTTTCCGAAGCGAATCAATTGCCGAACGCAACGACTGTGTCAAACATTCATTCCCCATTTACATATTAACTCGTTCCCAATAAGTAACCACTAAGGCTTTGGCAATATTTACTAATGAAACTTCTCTACTAACCTTTCAGCACAATAATTTAAGAGAATAGTAGCAAAAGCTTACATAAAGAGCTTAAACGAAAGCAATTTAATAGTGTTGATAAACCATGAACGGTAAAAACAAACAATTTTTTTTTTTGTGCATCTAAACAATGTTTACCGTCGTCTACATCAAATCCTCACTAACGCTAACTGTTCATGATTTACTAAAACCGGCAAAATTCAAATAGTAACACTCTAATAATAACCAGTAACCAAACAAAACGGCAAATTCTATCTTTGGCATTCATTTGTAATTATAGTATTCAAAAAGAAAATAAAAAAAAAGTTGGGTAGACAGACCTACACTCATGCCAGAAGGATTTTGTACTCAACTTCTCAGAAATGAAGTAAGCAGCAACGAATAAAGCCAAGAAATAAGTGTGTCAAAGAGATGTGCACGTGTAAAAGAAAATCTATTGTTTTTCTACTTTCAACGGTTGCCATTATTGTTGCAAACCAACAAAAATCACTCAATTTATGAATTCCCAAAAATATTAATATTATTGTCCTAATTTGCGAATTTCAAGAAGATCAAATCAAAACTGCAGTGACTGATTCGATGGAAGTCCATTAAATACCTAAATCATGTATTGTTGTTGTAATTGGAGAAATTTCAAATGGCTATCACTTCCGTGTATATCATTCGATTTTCAAGGATCTTTTAGAGGACTACTTAAATATCGAATTTCATCTAGTTTAAGGGTACCTATACGATTTTATTGGGGGAAATGTGAAATGCGAACATCATACTATTTTTAACAAACTTCAGCGAATTTTGACTTCTATCGTATTTGTTGTTGTTGTACTCATAAACGCCTACCTCCATAATTTTTTTCAGATTTATCGTATCACAGGTGTTCAATTGCGAGAGGAGAACACACATTTTTCGTGTATTTCCCCTCCGTGTGCACCCCTCAGTGCAGAAAGTGACTGACAAATTAAGACTTGTTCTGAAAAATTATCAGCAAGACCTTTCATTTGATACCTATATTGGCTATCTTTGATGAAATTCTTTTCGGGGGCCGCTCCCCTATATGGGGAGACCCCCCTTGAATACATCATAACATTTTTTTTGTAATTGAACTTTCTAGAGAGCACCACTTTACACCTACATGAAAAATTTCATGTTTTTACGAGTAGCTTAAAAAGTTTGCGAGAAAAAGTGGTGTGAGACAAGGACGGACGGACAGGTTACGATTTTAGTGGGGTTTTGTAAAATTATTTTACAAAACCTCTTAAAAAGATTCATCCGCAATGCGCTTCATACGAATTATCATATCGTGAACGACAAGCTTATGGTGTGCTTCCAAGAGAGTAAAGCTTGTTACGTTGGCACAATTAATGGCCCCTCTATTTTCAAACCTTTAAATACCCCGACGCTGAACTTCGCTTATCCGATGCAAAAACCAACATCATCTCAACGCGGCACACACAATCCAGCGCGCGTTGATGAAATGATGCGGCTGATGTAATCAAGCGGCTGAAGTTGAAATAACTTGGAGACGCGTTGATGAAAATGACGCGGAGGAGGCAGTTGAGTTTGAGAGCGGATCGGAAAGAGTCGTGGTGAACGGACGTATAATTTTATGGCGTATCCCCTTTGTAGAAAAAAAGAAGCCCTGTGAATCTCAATTCAGAAAGTTCGTAGAAAGATAGCCTCTTTTCGTGTTTGCAACAAAGGATTTTGTGGAGTATTTAGTATTTCCAAGGATTGTGATATTGTGTAAATCGTAATCAAATTTGTGTATTAATTGTTCAAGACATAGTTGTTCAGAATGGCGTATGCATATTTATTCAAATACATCATCATCGGTGACACGGGTGTTACCTCAGGTGGAATATACATTTTCTAACGCATTTGCAATGTACAGCCTTGGACTTTCGTTTGGCTCCCTGAAACAGCTATTCGTTACTCCAATATTCTAAATTTAGTGGCTTTACTACGCATTTTGTAAGATCTGTATTCGTAAGTGTCATTTGTCTGGGCGTCGCTGACGTCTTATTGTTTGAGTAATTTTCGACGTATCAGCGAATGCACAAGCATTAACATGTCTGTTCGCTGTTAACAGTATTCGAGGAAAGCCATCGAAGTCCTCCGACATAGACTAATCGCATATGAGAAAATTCGGTAACATATGTTACCACGAAAAATTTGCTGCGCTTCCTTTATCAGCAATATGTACTGCCGTAATCAATATTTTGCTTATTTACTTTTTCTCTAAAGGAGTCAGGAAGTCGTGTCTCTTGTTACAATTCACGGACAAGCGATTTCAACCCGTCCATGATTTAACGATCGGAGTTTGGTGCTCGCATGATAATAATTGATGGAAAACAGATAAAGTTGCGAATTTGGGATGCGGCAGGCCAGGAGGCATTCAGGTCAATTACTCATTCCTGATATCGGGGTGCAGCGGGAGCTCTGCTTGTGTATGATATAACCCGTAGAGAAACATTCAACCACTTGACAACATGGCTTGCAGATGCTAGGCAACATTTCAAATTCGAATATGGTCATAATACTTGAAATCTGAAACAAAAGTGAAAACACAATCTGGCAAAGGTGAGCAGTATTTATAACAAATGATTTATGTTCATGTAGAGACCTTTTATAGATAAGAAAAAGTCGTTTTTAAGATGAAACCCAATATTAAACCTTTTGAGACCAAAAATAGCGGAAATGCATTGTATAAAAATGATTCTAAATTATTTAATGTGTTGATTAAATCATTTATTCTAGTTAGTGGTATACTTACTTGAATTCACTGTAATTCAGATTCCAGCTTTAAGCTTCATTTTAAAATTAAGTTTAATGCGTTTGACAAAGCATACATTTTTCGATAAAGAGGCTGATGAGTGAATCTGTCGATGAGCAAATAATAGGTGGAATCTGTTTAAAAATATCGTGGCGTTTTAGTTTGTATGTAATTATCTCAATTTGAAAATACTTTAAGGCTCACTTGAATATTGTTAGAGCACTGATAAAACATTCCGAAAACAAATGTTCATTTTACAATCAAAACAGCCTAGGAAAATTGAAATAATTAAATAAGTTCAATGTGCTGGATTAAGCCCAGTTTTCATTTTTTTTGATTCAATTTAATTTAATTTCAGGAAGTTATCAGAATCCATGACGCACTGCTGAATATTTTAGTGTGTGTGTGCGCGTGTGTTCGACATTATGGAGTTCTTTAGAAAAAATTCTTTCTGTCTCTCAACCCACTCCCATACGCGGTGAGCTAGCCGTGTAACCAAAAAGATCTCCTCTTCAGTCACCATCATGTGACTTTATGTGGTTCCATAGGGAAACAGTTTTTGTTTAGTCAGCAACCTTTGCTGAATACCGTTTTTTTTTGCTGCGAGAGGAACTCCTCAGTTGCTATTACTACATCCATCCTGCTTTTCTTGATAATGCATATTATGTTTTTTTTTAATTTTTTTCCTGCGGAACACCACCACATGACAAGCTGAAGGGAAAGCTAAAAGTTCAGGTGAAAACGCTCTCTCAGCCAATGTCCCAAAAGATCGTGGGAAAGCCAAAAGCATTAGCAAAAAGCATTCCTTCGCTCAATCTCCCCAGTTTTGAATATTCTGATACTCACCATCCGAGCAAGCGAGACAGAGCAGGAATGTTTTATGGAACGAGAGCGCACGTGTTCGGCTACTCAGCACTTTTCCAATGAATCGAGGCAAAAGCTTAAGAAAGAACGATATTTAAAGTTCTTGAGCATGCTTTGGAAGGCAGTTTATGTTTGAATCTGACATTTCCAGTCCTTCTGATTCGGATTTATATAGGCGCGGATTTAACTGTTCGGAAGCATTTGCTTGCGGAGAGTTAACTGCAGTTTGCTGGTGTGTAGTGTCATACTTATCCATCGGTTCACGAAATTCTCTGGAAGGCCCGCAAGCCGAGCACTTCCTGTATGAACTTCCATTCCTTACGTAGCATGTCTGCCAAGTGCGTGGTAATTTATAGACTTGGTGTCATAGGTGCGGTGGTATTACCTTATCCATAAGGTGTGTCATTGTCTGTGGTACATTACACAGTACAAAAAGGCATGGTCACAAAGTGGTACAGTAGGCTGGCTGGGACCGTAAAAGCGGTTTTCTCCTTGGAACCAGAATCTGAAAGGGTCTGCCAGAATGCGCCTTGGAGGTTTAAGCTGGTAATGAAGTGTGCTTGAGGTAAACAACTTAAGATTCCCTCGATCAGCAGGAAGAGTATACGTTTCTAATAGAGACGGCATTTAGGTTCCTGCCGCCTGAGTATTTCCTTATTTGGCTTAACCACTCAAGTGACTGGTGACGCCCATGGACTTTACGATTCTTCAATCACAACTGGTGCCAACATTCGATCGACTTTGTCATATGGCGACATTTTGTTCGCTGAAGATATGGGAAAATGTCTCTGCTTAATGGGTTTATCATCTCCCGCATCTATAGTGTGAGATACCAGATTTTTCCGTCCCATGCCTTCCTTGTCATGCAAAGGAAAGGCTATAGCTGCATCTATTTGTAGCTGTTGATTAGCATAACAATGTGTTGAGTCGGCAGAGATCTCGGCGCCTGGTTATCAGCGATAGTTACCGAGTCGAGGGAGTTACTGGTGAATAACCCTGGGGCCAAGTTGAACTGTCGAAGAAAGTCTACTCCTAGGTACAGACTTTGAGTCAACTGGGTTATAATATAAAAATTCAATCACTGATGTCACCTTCAAGAGGGTGACATCAGTCGTGAGTTTCCTTGCAATGGAGTGACAAGTTCCGCCCACCGTGCTTAAAGAGGTAGTGAAGTGCTAGGTTTGGTCCGGATGGTTTTTCAGGACTTCTCTTGCAAAATCAGCTGCTATGCAACTATAGACTGGCTTCAATGCATATTAAGCCTACCATCCAATTATGTAAGCTTTATACCAAAGTATACGGGTGGATATCTTCTTTCAAAAGTTCGTCTACCCTGATTGCACGTAACAACATTTTCGACTGCTCCACCTTTCTCCAGAAGTTCCTCATCCAACAGGTCGCTCGTTTCTCCCGCGTGTATGGTATGGACACAATTTTGCTACTAATTATGCCTTGGCGTACCACTAGATACTCCCTCAAAAGGAACATGGTGCGCTTTATTATATCACAGGACGACCGGATTATCGGCTACCACGGGATTATCCCTTTCGATAACACGCTTCGGGAGACTTATGATCATCATATATCGTAGGCGGAAATGTTTTACGAGTCTGGCTCTGTTCGGTTTCGTTCTGGGCAGGTTCTTTGGGAGCGATAGCTTGGTGTGTTTTCAACTTAATTCTAAATATTCATTTTGCAACTAAAATTTTTTTCATCAAAGGGGTTAGATAAGATGTCATAAGGAAGGTCTCATTGCTATCGTTTCAAAATAGGTCTTAAAACTATTTTATGAGTGTCAAGGAGGGCGAAAAAGAAGAAATGCAAGAAATTTTGGCGTACCACCCCCGCCCTTCGCGATTGGACATCTTTGATCCGAAAAATCTGAGAAAAATCATGAGTGTAGACCTTAATGAGCACAAGAGCACCAAATACGTCAGAAATCAAATTCGACTCAACTTTCTTAGTAATACTATGATTTATTGAATCAAGCTTTCTTGATTGGTTGATGATCTAAATGTCAATTCATTAGTTTAATTATAACCGAAAATTTCAGAAAGATCGAGTAATATTCAACAAGGCTATGTGGATCTAGAATTTCCTGTATTACAACATCCACTATACATGGCTTTGGGAAAGTGCGCACTTTTAATCGACTCAGACACTAGGATTTGCATGAAAGCTTCAGGAATAATATGCACTCGTTTAATAAATATCTTCACGAATTTGTTCAACGGGTGGCATCCATTTTCGTTAAACAAATTTAAATGAGAATACTGTATAACATTGTTTTATTTTCTCCAAACTATCATCCAAGGTTGATTAAATTTATTAAGATAAGCAGCTGAAAATAATGCGTGCAAAAAATGGAGATAGATGCAATAACAAATAACTTAAATGTTGAAATTTGTTGAACTTTGCTAATAATCGCCAGTAAAACTGTATTTGTATGATTAGATTGAATGAAACTTGATATTTAAGTGTCCTGTAAAAGGTTCTTATATTTTCAAGTTTTAATAGAATGTACAGAAGTTATTGTCGTTTGTATTTCCTCCCACTACAAAAATCACATATGGTTTTTCTACTACATGGGGTTTCCACCGAACCAGATACTATGCTTCTGATTGCATTTTCTCCAAATACGACTTCTGTTCAAAAAGTACCCGGGATTTCCGTTTTTTCAAAAAAATACTTATTTATTAGTCTACATCAATGTAGTCCCCTTCAAAGTAGTCCCCCCAGATATAATACAGTCATGTCAGCGTTTTTTCCAATCTTCGAAGCACTTTTGATATTCACTTTTTGGTATGTCCTTTAGCACTCTCAGCAATTCGGCCTTTATTTCTTCAATTGAGGAAAAACGCCGACCTTTCATGGGTCTCTTCAACTTTGGGAACATGAAAAAGTCACAGTATCTGGTGAATATGGAGGTTGGGGCATGACTACGGTATTGTTTTTGGCCAAAAAATTACGAACAAGCAAGGACGAGTGAGCAGGTGCGTTATCGTTGTGCAAAAGCCATGAATTCTTTTTCCATAAATCGGGGCGTTTTTTCGGATTGCTTCACGCAAACGTCGCATAACTTCAAGGTAATACTCCTTATCAACCGTACGACCTTGTGGTAAGAACTCTTGATGCACTATGCCATTAAAATCGAAGAAAACATTAAGAAAAACCTTGACATTTAATCGAACTTGACGTCCTTTTTTCGCTCTTGGGGACGTTGAATGCTTCCAGGTGGACGATTGTGCTTTGGTTTCGACATCATAACCATAAACTGATGTTTCATCACCACGAATGACCCTTTCAAGCAAACTTGAATCATCGTTGACGTCATTTAACAGCTCCTGAGCGATGTTTTTTTTGTCAAAATTCAGCAGTTTCAGCAAAAATTGCCGAGCTCATAAAAACACGTCAAACCTTAGCGACTACCACAGACAAAGTAAACAATGAATATGGTTGAAAATTTTATCATACTTTAGGGGCATGTATACCAACACAATAAAAAAAATTTTGACAATCGGACTCTCCAGACCCGCGAAATTTAAAAATTCCGGGTACTTTTTGAACAGACCCCGTATATAATCATATTGATCGTAACGTACTGTACCAAATAATGCTTTGCTTTGGCATCCCAACCAAATAAGTCCGTCTTTCCAAAATGAAAATGACGTTGACCAAATATCGGTTTAAACAAGGAGATGGGCTGGCCCCATTGCTATTCAATTTGACTCTGGAGTACGTCATACGGAAGCTACCTGTCGATACGCGATGTATATTACTATACAAGTTGAGCCAAGAAGTAGCCTATGCAGACGACATCAACATTATGTCAATTGTTAATCTGCCAAAGAACTTTTCCTAAAATTCGACAGCAAAGCAAAACTTGTAGGGCTACAAATCAATGAAAATAAAACAAAGCTCATGACGCAGTCGAGGACAAATACCTCAAATACACAAAATATCACTCTTGGCGAATACAGTATCGAGAATGTTAGCGAATTTGTGTATTTAGGTGCCAAAATAATGAAAACGGGCAATGAAAGAGGCGAAGTACACCAAAGAATACAGCTCGCATATAAAATATTTTATTCTGTATTGACAATCTTGAGGACAAAGCTCGAAGTATACAAATCTGTGATAAGACCTGTGTTTTGCTATCGGTGTGAAACATGGACCCTAACCCAAGCATCCGTAGATATATTGAACGCCTTTGAGCGACGGATCCTGAGGCGAATAATCGGAGCGAAGCTTGACGGAGACCAGTGGCAAATTCGATACAACCACAAGCTGTATGAAATTTTTGACGTACCGGAGGTTTCAGAGATTATAAGACTGCGGAAGCTGCAATGGGCTGGACACATGAATCGTACGGATAAACAACGGATACCCAAGAAGGTATTCGATTCACTATTTTTGTAAAAAGTTTTAACAATAATAAAACGTTTCGCTGATGTGTATGACGCCATGGCTAAAATTGTAAAAGTCCAAGCTGTCATAATCTGTTAATATATGGACCCGAAGTTGGTGATAAATAAGAGTTAAGGCCCATTCACATGTGTACACTTGTTATGAATCACCCTATATATATATATATATATATATATATATATATATATATATAAATATATATATATATATAAATATATATATATATATATATATATATATATATATATATATATATATATATATATATATATATATATATATATATATATATATATATATATTAACCGTTAAACCGTCGAAGTGCGTGGACGTGTTTTAGATTCGCTCCGCGATATTCATGGAATCAATTAGTGAAACATTAAATCAATTAGTGACACATTAAAATCCAAAAAGTGTAAAGTGTTAAATTAGTTTATATTATAAAAAAAAAAAATACTTCTTATTAATGATTTATATTTTCTCTGCGTTGTCAAGAATTACGTAAAGTTACATTAAGGTGACCCAATTGCGCCATAAATTAAAAATCGACTTTCACCTGTGAACCAATTTCTGCTATCGATATATTGTAAGCATATTCGAACTTGATGACTAATCCTAGTCACGTTTCAACGAACTTCTTCAATTATCAAAAAATGAAATATAACGCTTCCTTTAATATTCGTTGAATGTTTATTAATTTTTACAAACACCGCGGGTTTCGGAATAAACACCTATTCCATCCTCAGTGCAAACTAACAATTCTTATTTCCTAACCTACCTATTTATATACATTTATTTAATTCATATTTTTCCAAACAATAATGAAATACTTAATCCTAGATAATTACCTACGCACACCTTTTCCCACCATAAAAGTTAATCCTCCGATTCGCCGTTAATTGCCTCGTTCGCTTCTTCGCCTTCGTTGCCCGCACCATTCACATCATCGCTTACGTTACCTGGGTTTCGTTTCCTAGTGATTTTGTTCAGGATGTCCATTAACGGGGAATATCCGTTACCTAAATCGTGATTTAAGTGTGCATCAGCTAGTTCCCTTGATATTATCAAGCTCTCGTATGCGTCCAGTTTGTACCATTTCGTGATCTCCTTAACCAATTCTACATCGCTTTCTCCTATGCTGTGACTTTCCTCCAAAATATGCTTCGCTACCGTTGATTTGACCAGCTCTTTGCTCCTGTTGTTCCTTAATATTATTTCTGCCTCCCTCACGTGTTCATTCAATCTTGTGGTAATCAATCTTCTTGTTTGCCCTATATAGGTTTTTGGGCACTCTGGGCATGTTATTTTGTAAATCCCGCTTACTTCATTTTTCGTTTTTTAGGGTTTTGTAAAATAATTTTACAAAACCCTTCTAAAATCGCGTCCTGTCTGTCCGTCTGTCCGTCTGTCTGTCTGTCCGTCCGTCCGTCCGTCCGTCCATCCGTCCGTCCGTCCGTGTGTCACAGCAGTTTTTCTCGGAAACTACTTAAGCTAGAAACATCAAATTTTGTATGTAGGTGTAAAGTGGTGATCTCTTCAAAGTTCAACTACAACAAAATTTTTGTAAGGTATTTAAGGGGGGTCTCCCCATATAGGGGAGTGACCCCCCGAAAAAAAATTTCATTGAAGGTAGCCGATATGGGTATCAAATGAAAGGTCTTGATGAGAACTTTTCAAAACAGGTCTTAGTTTGGCAAAGTTTGCTTCGAGGGGCGCACAGGGAGGGGAAATACACGAAAAATTTGTGTCCCCCCCCCTCGCGATTGGACACCTGTGATCCGAAAAATCTGAAAAAAATCAGGAATGTAGGTCTTGGTGAGTACAACAACAACAAATACATGAGAAGTCGCAATTCACTCAACTTTGTTAGTAATAGTATGATTTATCGATTTTATGTTTTCTTGAATAAAATCTTAACGGTACCCTTAAATTCTATGAAATTCAGTATACAGATGACTATTTATAAGATTGATCTATCCTGAAAGTTTCATAAAGATTGAATCATATTTAGCGAAGTTATAGCGGTTTGAAATTTCCTGTATTACTATGGAACAATATGCACTGCATGTATTACTATGGCAACATATGGCTATGGAACAAAATGCGCTTTTTACCGACATAGACACTACAGTTTTGCTAGGATTTGCATGAAAATTTCAGGAATCATAGGTGTCATGTATGTCTTTGAGAATCGGTTCAGCTATTGGTATCAGTAATTGTAAAACCAAATAGTGGCTGTTTTAAATGCGAAGATTGAATAATTTTGAGTTATTTTTCCCAATTTCAACGTTTAAGGTGCATGCTTTGAACACTTGATTCAATTTAATGAATGACTGAAAATGAGTACCTACAATTGATGCTCATAAGTGAAATAAGTCAAGGAGGCGGGAGAGAGCTCCTAGCAAAAGGGTTTTGTAACCATTCTAGGATTCGAACAAATTGTGTTTCCTCCCTCGCGGATGGACATCTGAAATAATTATCAAGGGAGATATTTATGAGTATAACAAAAAACAAGAACCTCAGAAGTCGAAATTCGTTCAACTTTGTTAAAAATAGTATGATCTTCGTATTTCCTATTTCCTCCAATAAAATCGTCTTTGACATGTTTCTTGATTTGATTCGATCTGGTGACTGCATTTTGTAAATTGAATACAAAACCCTTCTGACATGAGCGTAGGTCTGTTTACCCAACTTGTTTTTATCTTTTACGGCTCCCAATAATGATTTAAGTTGAAGATGTCTACTGGATGTAACCACTTGAATATTGTAGCTTTTTAATATTTTCGCAATTACTGCCGTTAGTGGTGAGTGTGGAAAAGATCGCCTGATGCTTACTTCATTGTTTCTATTTTGCATGAACAATGTCGTGTATTGATCCTTCGATAATTTTCTCGAGGTTTTTGAGATGATTTGCTCAATTATCTTAGTTGGGAACCCATTTTGTCGCCGTATCTAGTATATATGCTCGTTCTTTGGCAAACTCATCTTCACTCATCGGAATTGTTAACAATCTGTGTGCCATCGAGTGGTAAGTCGCCATTTTTTGTTGGTATGAGTGCTCAGAATCGCAGGTGATCGTCTTTTGTGTGCTCGTCGTTTTCCGATAAATTCCAAATTCCACCTTATTGTCGCGTCTTTTTATCAGAATATCCAAAAATGGTAGTTCCGAGTTTGCTTCTACTTCGGACGTGAATTGTATGTTTTTGTGGATTGTGTTTAGTTTTTCTCTACCACTTCGTTTTTCGAGCCATTCTTCGAATATCCTACACACAACATCGCGAAATGGCTAATCAAGGAAATCGATAGCATAGGTATGAATATAGGTGGTAGAGCAGTACGAAACAGTGTGGAATTTATAGAAAAACTTCAAGGGATCAACATTGAACCGGATGAAAAATTAGTCTCATTCGACGTAAAAGCCCTCTTTCCCAGCATCCCGGTTAAAGAGGCACTATGGATATTCGAAGAATGGCTCGAAAAACGAAGTGGTACCCGAGATTGGAAACGAAAAGTAAGGCAGTACACTAGATTAGCGTCGATATGTATGAACGAAAACTACTTTACCTTTAGGGGTAAATACTTCAAAACGAAGGCAGGCACCGCTATGGGCAACCCATTATCACCATTGTTGAGCGAAGTTTTCATGAGCCATTTGGAGGGAAGAATGGAAAGCAGCCAAATCATGCCCCGAATATGGTGGAGATACGTAGATGACGTGGTAGCGGTGGTAAAAGAGGCAGAAATTGAATAAATCAGAGAAAAACTAAACACAATCCACAAAAACATACAATTCACGTCCGAAGTAGAAGCAAACTCGGAACTACCATTTTTGGATATCCTGATATAAAGACGTGACAATAAGGTGGAATTTGGAATTTATGGGAAAACGACGAGCACACAAAGGACGATCACCTACGATTCTGGGCACTCATACCAACAAAAAATGGCAACTTACCACTCGATGGCACACAGATTGTTAACAATTCCGATGAGCGAAGATGAGTTTGTCAAAGAACGAGCATATATACTAGATACGGCGACAAAAAATGGGTTCCCAACTAAGATAATTGAGCAAATCATCTCAAAAACCTCGAGAAAATTATCGAAGGATCAATACACGACATTGTTCATGCAAAATAGAAACAATGAAGTAAGCATCAGGCGATCTTTTCCACACTCACCACTAACGGCGGTAATTGCGAAAATATTAAAAAGCTACATTATTCAAGTGGTTACATCCAGTAGACATCTTCAACTTAAATCATTATTGGGAGCCGTAAAAGATAAAAAAACGAAAAATGAAGTAAGCGGGATTTACAAAATAACATGCCCAGAGTGCCCAAAAACCTATATAGGGCAAACAAGAAGATTGATTACCACAAGATTGAATGAACACGTGAGGGAGGCAGAAATAATATTAAGGAACAACAGGAGCAAAGAGCTGGTCAAATCAACGGTAGCGAAGCATATTTTGGAGGAAAGTCACAGCATAGGAGAAAGCGATGTAGAATTGGTTAAGGAGATCACGAAATGGTACAAACTGGACGCATACGAGAGCTTGATAATATCAAGGGAACCAGCTGATGCACGCTTAAATAACGATTTAGGTAACGGATATTCCCCGTTAATGGACATCCTGAACAAAATCACTAGGAAACGAAACCCAGGTAACGTAAGCGATGATGTGAATGGTGTGGGCAACGAAGGCGAAGAAGCGAACGAGGCAATTAACGGCGAATCGGAGGATTAACTTTTATGGTGGGAAAAGGTGTGCGTAGGTAATTATCTTGGATTAAGTATTTCATTATTGTTTGGAAAAATATGAATTAAATAAATGTATATAAATAGGTAGGTTAGGAAATAAGAATTGTTAGTTTGCACTGAGAATGGAATAGGTGTTTATTCCGAAACCCGCGGTGTTTGTAAAAATTAATAAACATTCAACGAATATTAAAGGAAGCGTTATATTTCATTTTTTGATAATCATATTCGAACGCTTAATAATTTCGCGACTATTAATTGATTTAACTGTTTTGTGCTGTGTCTGCAATTTGTGCGAATTAAGTGTTTGTTCTAGTATTGTGTGCCATACATAGTAATCACACGACCTTGACATTGGATAGCATATATATATATATTAAACAATGAACTGTAAATGTGATCTTGCTAATTGTGTAGCATTTGATCATACGTTTAAATATGTGATATGCAAAAGTTTCTGCAGGAGAAAACTACATGGTGCTTGTATGGATGCGCCAAGGGATTGGTTTCATCCCTATTTGGAGGCACATTTTATTTGTTCAGACTGCCAAAACGTTGAGGACCAATTCAGAACTTTCTATGATCAAATAACTGATCACATTGATGTCCTCATGAATGAAAAGGACCAATTAATTTCATACGAGGTGACCGAAATACTCCTCAGGAGCTGCCACATCAGTCACCTCGGGGCAGCTCGACTGCAGGGTTCCAGATGACCACGAACCCATATATATATATGTTGCAGCATGGCAGTGCTGCAAGCTCTATCGAGCAGTAATTTCCACATTTACGCAGTGGTGGCGAACTTATAAGAAAATTTTGTTTGAGGATTGCTGGTTGTCCTAAGTGAAAGAACTGCATTGTCCTTTCACCCGAGCATTTTAGCTGTCAACATAATAGCATTATTCGCTCGATGGACTTCAGCTGGTTCCATCATATAGGCTGGTTCCATTAAAAATCTCGCAGTTTCATACGAGGTGACCGAAATACTCCTCAGGAGCTGCCACATCAGTCACCTCGGGGCAGCTCGACTGCGGGGTGAAGTCCATCGAGCGAATAATGCTATTATGTTGATAGCTAAAATGCTCGGGTGAAAGAACAATGTAGTTCTTTCACTTAGGACAACCAGCAATCCTCAAACAAAATTTTCTTACCAACTAATTGCCCGCCAGAGTTCGGAATCCCGAGCAAACGATGAAAGCTTCATGGAAATGGCAACCTGCTTTGATGAACTTGCTACGAAGCTCTCAAGCCGCAATAATAATATAATTAGAGCTCTAGAATCAGTCGACTAACGTCTTATTGCGATGAAAAACCTGATTTCGAATTTACATCTGCCGAGTACTGAAGTTTTGAACAAAGACAGGATGAAGGAGTTGCTGGCCAATATATCGAATAAAATACCACATCAGCAAAACGATACACACCTTTCTCAAGTGTTAACAAAAATTGAAGGACTGCAAAACAATTTGCCACTTTGGAAGAAAAGGTACAAAGCTTTACAGTTGCTCAAAAAACTGCTATATATCCTATCAGTGCTAATACACACGAAGCTCATGATCATACATTAGAATTAAATGTGGATGCCGCTACACGAATACCTTCGATTCAAGTTCCAGTCGTTCCATCTCAAATTTTTAAACTGGGCACATTTTGGTCTGAGGATGACTGGAGAAACAGAATCAGGATATTGGAGTTTACCAACCAAGCATCCAGGGAGATTTTCTATCTTAGAAAAGCATCAACTAAACTCGATGCCACCGGATTGCAGCAGTTATTCGAACGAGATCTCAAAATACAAAGCTGCTAAGTGGAGGAGTTACCGCATCGGAATAAACATCGACGTGCTTTCAAAGTTTTTATACCAAGCAGGTATGCATGGCTTTTTACAAACCTAAGAGCCAAGAATGGAAAGTATGTCTGGAATGGTATGGTGTTTAGCAAATGGTAAGCGGCAAAAAGATCAACAAATTCAGAGCACCCAAGTATTTATTTAAGTAATAAATTTTCGGTAAAAGAAATAACACGTAGACTAAATACCAAAAATATTAATATTAATAATACATTAAATCAAAACAATGTTAATGTTAATCCTAATCCAGATTCCAATCAAATAAGTCATGGCTCCCCTCCTAATCTCCCAACGGATGATCTCTTAGAGCATCACTCAACTTCCGAAACACCAAGTGATAGCACTATTAGAAATTTGCAACAAAACAGCCCCATTGTTCAGTGCGAAAATTCTTTAACCTCAACTTCAGCCGCTGAAAACAGGGGATCCGTGGATAAATACTCTAATTTTGTACATGGTGGTGTGCAATTCTCCACCTTACCATCTCCTGAGACGAATTTATTTTTGAACCCGCTCATACCTCCAGTGGTGAAAGCCACAATCAATGCCAGCAATGATATGGAAGGCAAATATCTCTTATCCCGACTTAGAGATCATAAAATTTTTGAAAATGTTAGGCTTTATCTGGCATACATGTACAAGGCTCCGGACACAACGTGCATTGATGGCAAAACAAAGACAAACATTATGGTTATGATCCAGCGGGAAGGCCTTCCTATAGATGTTGAGGCCCTCCGTAGGATTTATATCAAATACCACGAAGAGTTTGGAATAACATCAGCACAAACTAATAAAGATCTGGAAACTTACGCGTCGCATGTAAGCTTCAATTATATATATGCACTTCAACGATCTAGAGAGCAACATCGTAAATTTTTTCGTCCCCAATAACGCACTTACTTCTAAACGCCTCAACCTCTTTTACCATAATTGCGGTGGTATGAGAGGGAAAATTAACAAACTTTATCTGGACGCCAAATCATGCCATTTCAACGTTCTTACCTTAACTGAAACGTGGTTGAATGTCTTTTATCAATGAAGAGATTCTGGATAGAAACTGGTCAATTTTTAGAGACGACAGGGATTCTCACAGCACTGGGCAATTGCGTGGAGGAGGAGTCTTGATTTTAGTGCAAAATTCGTTTTTCAGTGAGCCCGTCAGTTCTGTCTCTAACAATTCCTACCAGCATAAAATTGTTCGTATCAAAATTGCGAATGTAAACTTGTATATAGGGGCTTTTTATATCCCTCCAAGATCCAATGAAGAAGTTTACAATAATGCGTGTGACATAATATCGTCACTAGCTGCTTCCATCAATGAAGAAGACATAATAATCATCACTGGGGATTTTAATCGACCGAATTTGACATTCACTGTCGATGAATCTGATAATGGACTCCTCCTAGTCAATTTTCTAGACAGTATAGACTTCAACATTATTAGCACCACGTATAGCAATGATTTGCAGCAAGTTGCTTCGACCCCCAACCTTCATGGTAATTGGTTAGATCTCATTTTTGACTTCCATAATGCTGACTATGATAGCATTAACAATCATCTTCATACTATTGATTGGACTGGTACGCTTTCAACGTTAGGTACAAACGACGCAGTAGATTGTTTCTACAAGATATTCATGTACGCCGTTGAGAGGTACGTGCCCAAAATTAAAAAGAAAAATAAGCTCTCTGAGCCTTGGCTTGATGGCGACCTTAGGTATTTAAGAAACCAAAGGAATAAGCTCCACAAATTAATTCAAAAAAGATCCAACGTTAGCCAAGAAATGAAAAATAAATATGATGCGCTGGTTAAAGAATTGCAACTCAAATCTCGGGAAGCATATGATTCTTACGTTAACATAATTGGTGAAAACATTATCCATAACCCAAAAAAGTTTTTTGATTTTGTAAACATTAAACGTAAGTCCCAAGGTTTTCCCAATTCTATGGTGTATCAAGACTTGAGCTCGTGCAATCCCGTAGACATCTGCGAATTTTTTGCAAGTCATTTTCAATCCGTGTACTGTCCAACCAACTCCTCATCCTACATACCTTCTTCAGTCGAAAACTCAGCGTCTCCCATCGAGGAACTCTGCATTTCTGATAATGATATATCCAACGCAATAGAGGCACTTGACATCAATAAAGGGCCTGGTCCTGATTTACTCCCTCCTCGCTTCTTGTTTCACTGTAAAGAGCAATTGATTCTTCCTCTGCATATTATTTTCAATAAATCCCTCTCTTCTGGAACTTTCCCAACGATATGGAAGACATCCCATTTGATTCCAATTTATAAAAGTAAAGATAAGGCATCAGTTGATAACAACAGAGGCATTGCAATACTATCAGCAATTCCTAAACTTTTTGAAAAAATAGTCTGTTCAAAAATATCGCCCATCATTGAGCCTCTGCTAAACGATCAACAGCATGGTTTCCGAAAAAATCGCTCAACAGTTACAAATCTTACATTAATGGTTTCTAGTATCCTCTGTGAAATGGAAAAAGGTAACCAAATTGATGCGATTTACACTGACTTCAGCAAAGCGTTCGATCGCGTTAACCACGAAATTTTAGCAAACAAATTAAAAATCTTCGAAATCCGTGGTCCTTTGCTAGACTGGTTCGACTCATATCTCAAAAATAGGACCCAATTCGTCAAATTTCAAGGGTTTGTGTCCAAAGAAATAAATGTTTGCTCTGGTGTACCTCAAGGCAGCCATCTTGGTCCCCTACTTTTAAACATCTTTATTTCTGATCTCTCTGTTATGCTGTCTGATATTCCCCATCTATTTTATGCCGACGATCTTAGGCTATTCAATGTAGTAACGTCTCCTAAGGACACGGCATTTCTTCAAAACAAGGTAAACTCTCTTTTAAATGGTCAGAAAAAAACCAACTTTCTCTGAATTTCGAAAAATGTGTGGTAATAAGTTTTTCCCGTAAAAACTCCGTTCTTGCTTGCGATTATCATCTCAACTACCACAAACTTAACAGAATGAACAGCGTCGTAGACCTCGGCGTTATTTTGAACAATAAGCTTCGATTCAACTTGCATTACGATGAAGTTATCTCTAGGGCCAATAAGCTACTCGGCTTCATCAAACGGCGATCCAAAGAGTTTCAAAATATTTGGGTATCTAAGACGTTGTACGTCGCGTTAGTTCGCCCAATGCTTGAATATGCTTGTCTTATTTGGGATCCTGTTTTTCATGTCCACATCGACAGACTTAAATCGGTTGAAAAACAGTTTGTATTGTTTGCATTGAGGTCGCTATATGATCCAAAAAATTTTCAGGATTTGCCCCCTACGAGCACAGGCTGCAAATTTTGAATATGCCATCACTTGCTTCCCGGAGAATTGCGATAACCTGCTGTTTCGCGTTTGATGTCCTCAGAGGCTCGATAAATGTTCCATTTTTAACTAATAAAATAAAAGTACATGAGCCCTTGCGAGTCACTAGGCACTCTCGTCTGTTGGTGGAAGAGCGGCACCACACAATGTATGCCGATAATGAGCCTATCAATAGATGTTGCAAAACGTTTAATTCACACGGTGTGCATTACTCCCCAGACATGTCCAGAACCCATTTCAAAGCTCTGCTATCAAATGCCCTAGCATCTTAATCCCATCATGTATCCAACCCTGATACCATATTTTTATTGTATCAATCTAATTAATTTTAATTTGTATTTTTTAAGTAATTATTGTGTGTTAGCGTACAAAATTTGTATATTTTTATTTCTTGTACCAGTGCCTTGCTTGGCTAATAAATAAATATATATATATATATATATATATATATATATATATATATATATATATATATATATATATATATATATATATATATATATATATATATATATATATATATATATATATATATATATATATATATATATATATATATATATATACGAGTATATATATATATATATATATATATATATATATATATATATATATATATATATATATATATATATATATACATACATATATATATATATATATATATATATATATATATATATATATATATATATTTATATGTAGATATATATGTATGTATCCAATATATACAGGGTGCGTCAGTGAAATCCGGAAAGAACAGGTAGTTTATAATATTTATTTATTACTTATAAACTAACATTTACTACAAAAATTATTATATTTTAATTGTAGATATTCTCCTTAAATTTATAACTCAATGTAACCCCCACATACTTTAATCACCGCTTCAATTTTCCACCTGAATCGCAAGAACGTCTTGTTTAAATGCTCTTCTTGTAATTTGATGAATGCTGCTTCAACAGCAGCCTGTAGGGATACCACATTAGGATGTCTGGAGTTGTTAGTAACTCGCTCAATAACACTCCATACGTAATAGTCCAGGGAGTTTAAAACTGGGCTATTATGAGGCTAATAGCCCTTCGGTCTTCAGTGAATACAGAAGCAAATAACAGCGGGCATCTGGGATGGCATCTGTTGTATCTTTGTTACATAGGGCACGCACCTCAGGTCCTCTTCGGGGAATGGAAGCTTCACTTACACCCATTTTTCTTAGCGAGCTCTCAGGATCTTCCGACACAATTTTTCGGATACCCGAAAAGCCTTATAATTTCTGTTGGCGACCATCCAGCGCGAAGACTTTCCATAACCGCCGCTCTTCGATTATATTCCTCACTTGACTACACTAACTTCGCCATTCAGATTTCACATACGTCCGTATTTTTTCATGGATGAAAACAACCACCATATTACCGTCAATGGAGAGCGCTATCATGTTACTCGTATGTTGGAAGATTATTTGTGGCCAGGACTGGATGAACTTGACATTAACGATATGTGGTTTCAATAAGACGATGCCACTAGTCATACAGCACGCCTCATAACCGATTTGTTATGTCCTTAATGGTAAAGCCTGTATATAATAAAAATATTAATAGAGATCAAGTCTGTTTTTTAGGGCTTTGTAAAATAATTTTACAAAACCCTTCTAAAATCGCGTCCTGTCTGTCCGTCTGTCTGTCCGTCCGTCCGTCCGTGTGTCACAGCAGTTTTTCTCGGAAACTATTTTAGCTAGAAGCATCAAATTTTGTATGTAGGTGTAAAGTGGTGCTCTCTTCAAAGTTCAACTACAAAAAATGTTTATAAGGTATTTAAGGGGGGGTCTCCCCATGTAGGGGAGTGACTCCCCGAAAAAAAAAATTTCATTGAAGGTAGCCGATATGGGTATCAAATGAAAGGTCTTGATGAGAACTTTTCAAAACAGGTCTTAGTTTGGCAAAGTTTGCTTCGAGGGGCGCACAGGGAGGGGAAATACACGAGAAATTTGTGTCCCCCCCCCTCGCGATTGGACACCAGTGATCCGAAAAATCTGAAAAAAATCAGGAATGTAGGACTTAATGAGTACAACAACAACAAATACGTGAGAGTAAAAATTCACTCAACTTTGTTAGTAATAGTATGATTTATCGATTTTATGTTTTCTTGAATAAAATCTTAATGGTACCCTTAAATTCAATAAAATTCAGTACACACATGACTATTTATAAGATTGATTAACCCTGCAAGTTTCATAATTTAGCGAAGTTATAGCGGTTTGATTTTTCCTGTATTACTATGAAACAATATGCGCTGCATGTATTACTATGGCAACATATGGCTATGGAACAAGATGCGCTTTTTACGGACTCAGACACTACAGTTTTGCTAGGATTTGCATGAAAAAATCAGGAAAGATAGGTGTCATGAATATCTTTGAGAATCGGTCCAGCTAGTGGTATCAGTAATCGTAAAACAAAATAGTGGCTGTTTTAAATGCGAAGATTGAATAATTTTGAGTTATTTTTTCCCAACTTCAACGTTTAAGGTGCATGCTTTGAACACTTGATTCAATTGAATGAATGACTGAAGATGAGTACCTACAATTAATACTCATAAGTGAAACAAGTCAAGGAGGCGGGAGAGAGCTCCTAGCAAAAGGGCTTTGTAACAACTCTAGGATTCGAAAAAATTGGCAATTAATCGATGATAACAGTACAGGAGAGTGGCCCCTGAAAAAAAAATTCATCAAACGTAGCCGATATGAGTATGAAATAAAAGTTTTCACGAAAGCTCTTCAAAACAGTTGTTAAACTGTCAGTTTTTGCTTCAGTGGGGGCACAGGGGGGAAATACATGAAAAATGTGTTTCCTCCACATCCATTTCGTTATCCATTTCGTGCTAGGGAAAGTATAACCCTGCCATTTGACATCTGTTAAAATTAAATGTCATCCGAAGCGTGTTACTTAGTGGAAGGTTTGGCATTTAGAATTATGGATCGTTTAACAGTCGAAGAACGTGTTAAAATTATTAAATTCTATTATAAAAATGGTGATTCTGCTGTATCAACATTTAGGACTTTACGAGCCGATTACGGTCGACATAATCGACCTACACAGCAAACAATTTCGAACACAGTGAAAAAATTTGAAGAGACTGGATCGATCTTTGATATTGCAAGGCCTGTGCATCATCGCAACATTCGTTCTGCTGGAAATGTCACTGTCGTTGCTCAAAGTGTGGAGGAAGACCCGAATTTGTCGATTCCTCGACGTGCTCAACATTTGGATTTGCATCTCCGTCCGTACAAAATCCAACTCACTCAAGAACTTAAGCCTCAAAACCATACACAACGCAGAATGTATGCGAATTGGGTGATTGAACAACAAGCCATTGATAACGATTTTTCGAACAAAATTTTCTTTAGTGATGAGGCTCATTTTTCGCTCAGTAGTTAAGTAAATAAACAGTATTGCCGCATATGGGGCTCTCAAAATCCTCTGGTGATCGCAGAAACGTCTTTGCATCCCGAAAAAGTGACCGTTTGGTGTGCATTATGGTCTGGTGGTGTTATTGGCCCGTATTTTTTTGAAAACGATCAAGGAAGAGCCATTGCAGTCAATGCTGGCCGCTATTGACGGATTTTAACCGATTATTTTTGGAGACAAATTGAAGATCATGATCTGAAGAACATGTGGTTCCAACAGGACGGAGCCACAAGCCACACAACACTGGCTAATCGAGCACTTTTGCAAGAGAAATTTCCAGGACGCGTAATTTCGAGATGTCGAGATGTCAATTGGCCCACAAGATCCTGCGACCTTACATCTTGGATTTGGGGCTATGCGAAAGATTGTGTTTACGCAAACAATCCTCAGAACCTTGAGCAATTGAAAACCAATATTCGTGAAGTAATGGCCGAGATATTGCCGGAAATGTGCCGAAAAGTCATTGAAAATTACCTCAAAAGGATCGAGGCCTGTAAGAAGCTCCGGGGAAGACATTTGAATGATCTTGTATTTTATATATAATTGCAAGATTTAGTCTTAATACAAAATAAAAAATTTGGTTTCTGTCTGAATATTTTATGTATTTTCTTTTACTTTACTTTCCCAAGCGTAAAATGGATAACCCTATATATACAGATGTATATATATTGTTACATGCACAAATAACTCTGCGAGCTACTGTCGCAATCGTTTTCACAACCATTAAGAACATCATGATCAACAAACGAATGTACTCGAAGGCACAAGAACCCACCAAGCATGATCACTGCGGCCATTTAGGATTGCACGGATATTCAAGGTAGCTCTCGTCAGAACATCCGCCAATGTACGAGAAATGGATTGAATGGCTACAGACCCTATATAAAGGCGAGCTGAATTAATGGGGGGATTATTAAAACCGTGATATAGTA
>OZ017739.1:207848478-207955978 GCA_963969285.1 Odontomyia ornata
TATGTACACATATATATATATATATATATATATATATATATATATATATATATATATATATATATATATATATATATATATATATTTATATATATATATATATAAATATATATATATATATATATATATATATATATATATATATATATATATATATATTTATATATATATATATATATATATGTGTGTGTGTGTGTGTGTGTGTGTGTGTGTGTGTGTGCGTGTGTGTTTTATTCAAGTCAAACCATTTCTAATGGCGGCTGCTCAAAGGTTAAAAAAGTTAAACAATAAAATAGCACTTCGGAGGCAGGTCAAAATATGAAAATGGCGGCTAGGCAAAGTTTTAAATTCGAAAACTTTTCAAAGCTACAATTCATATTGGATTTTTATGAAATCTAATATCAATATAGACGTTGATGAGCTCAAGTATTAAATGTATCAAAACTAAATTCAATTCCTATGAACGCCGCAGATTTTAGCCGTAGTGGTTTTTGCATTGCAGTAAAAATTATATTTTAATATACATGGCACGATGTATTCAAGAAAATGAGTTTTGAAAGGTTTAAAATGGAAAAATTTGAGTTCGGGTGAAATAAAAAACGTTTAAAGAAAAAAGTAAAACCGACTTCGAAGTGCCCTAAAAAGAAGGAAATTTATTTTATAGAAGCGGTGCCAAATCGATTTCCCTATTTCAAGGTAAATACTTCCAACATCTGCACCATCACTAAACAATCAGGGAAAAAATGATATGGCACCGCTTCCATAAAATTTATTTCATCCTTTTTAGGGCACTACAAAGTTCTAAAAGTTTTATATCAATTAGTTTTGTCGCGCCGCTCACGTCTTCGCAATTAATGAGTGATAAATATAGAGAAATCAATAAATAACTATTTACATTTCGTGTTGTGATTTCCCCATTTCCTTTTTTACTTTTATAAAAACCAAAATCTCATTTTGTGTACAGGTTATTTTCATTTCAAATATTTAATGGTCTTTTTATTTTGTTTCGTTTTGTTTCCCAGACATTCATTGTTATAAATATTGATGGTATGGGGATTGGAATTGAATTATCTTTTTCATGTAACTGGGAGCATAGGAGTACTCAATTACTCAATGGTGGCAATTCGTTTCTTATGGGGCGAGTAGCTATGAAACAGTAGCCTAATTTGACCTTTTTAAGGTTTTGTGAAATCATTTTACAAAACCTTACTAAAATCGCGTCCTGTCTGTCCGCCCGTCCGTCCGTCTATGTGTCGCACCACTTTTTCTCGCAAACTACATAAGCTAGAAACATAAGATTTTGTATGTAGACGCAAAGTAATGCCCTCTTTAAAGTTTCACCACTATAAGCAATTTATTAAATGTTTGAGGGGGGTCTCCCCATACAGGGGAGTGGCCCCTGAAAAAAAAATTCTATTGCACGCAGGCAATATGGGTATCAGATGAAAGCTCTTGATAAGAACTTTTCAAAACAGGTCTTAAAATGACAAATTTTGCTTCGGGAGGTACAGGAGAAGGGTAAATGTACAAAAATTGTGTCTCCATCCCCCTCCCTCGCGACCCAAAAAATCAGACAAAAAGCACAGAGGTGAGACTTTAAGTGTACAAGGGCAATAAATACCTCAGAGGTCGAAATTCAATCAACTTTGTTAATAATAGTACATTTAATAAATTTTATATTTTGGCCTATTAAAATGAAAATGGGACCCTTAAATTTCCAAAAAGCTATAATTTAAGTTTTTTGAAAGTAATTGCGTGTATTCTGAACATTTACAATAATTAAATAATAAACAGAAAAGTTACAGCCCGTTGAATATTTAATAATTACAACAATGTGAACACGTGATATGTAGGAATTGCTTGCTGTAACCAAATTTGCAAGTCAGTGTTGTCTGCGAGTTTGCCAACGATACCATGGGATTTCAAAACCGGGCACTGCTAAGGTCCGTGTTGCCTCTCTAGATCTGTTCGAGTTTATCTCGAGTATCTTGCGGTGGAATTCTTCCCATCCTTTTTCTTGTTGCTTGCTCTACTTCGCCGATGCGACTGATGATTTGTAGTAGGGATGCCATGTCGGGAATCTTAATAATGGATAGGCGTCTTCGTATCTCTGGAAGAAGGTGTCATTTCAACAGGGACAACATCTCACCCTGGGAGGGTGGAGTCAACCGCTGGACATGGAGGCGTAGGAGGTCTGCCCTGAACGAGGCAAATGGCTCTCCCGGGTTTTGCGTTCGGGACTGTGTTTTATCTCGGATAAGTTCATCCTGATTGATCTTGGAAAATCTGCCCACAGAGTGTCCTTGAGGTGAGACCACCGCTATCAAGGTAGGCAAAATACCCCCAGGTAGGCAAAATACCCCCAGGCTTGGTTGAGCCACCTGCCAATATTTCGTTGACCAGAGTCTCCACCGTTTTAATGAACAATTCCATGGATAACGAACCAGGCTCCCCGCTGAAGTATAAATTCCAAATACTCGCCAACACCGGTATCTGAATATGCTCTACTCGGTCAGATTCGTTCGACAATCCACGGTACGCAGGAGGCGCAACTGGTCCAACTAACGGTGGGATAACTTTCTGTTGCGCGGTTGATAGGCCGAGGCTATCAGATTCATGGCAGAACCGGGGAGTGGGCGTTCTAAATCTATCGGTGGTGCGAACAAACCCATGGGTTTTGGACCCTGGTATAGCGATGTCCACAGTCTAGATCTGGCTACAATTTTCGATCCAACTGGCCGCAGTAGCCTCATAATATCCTGGAGGGTTGCTGCTTCTAACGTTATGCTTCTATCGTAGGCCTTGAACCCAGTTCTCTGATGGCTACCATGTTGGTCTTGGTAGATGGTAGTGCTTTACGTCGATTTTACGGTACTACTCCCGAAGTCGTGGCAAGCGGGTATCCAGCTGCTTGTTATATGATATGGATAAGTTTTCGGCATTGCGGACAACTGTTTGAAGACAACATTATGATGTCAAACTGGAGTTTGTCAACGCGTTCTGGTAAAGTAAACAAGTTGAAGGAGCATAAGAGTACTCCTGCCAGCAGGGTTTTGTGAAAAATTTGTAAATCTAACAATATGTTCTGCAAATCAAAACTTGACTAGTATACTGATTCCATAAATTGAATTCAAACAACTAAATCCTAGTTATTATGTATTTAAATTTGTGTTTTGACCCCGTTGCTTGGATAGTCATGGTAATATTACAACTCATTTCTAAAATTTTTATCAAAATGCCTACATATTTGTCGTGTCTAGGTCCGTGGCAAATATGTATCTCCCTGGTATCACGTTTTAATGTTGTTGTAATTGTTAAATATTCAATCGGTTGTAACCTAGCTGTATATTGTTTTATTGATATGAAATTTCCAGGACGCATACAAATGCTATCAAGTAAATCCATTGTAGTTTTTGAATTTGAATTTGCCATTAGGCCCCGTCTAGTTATACTCAAATCATTCGGCTCAGGACCCATCGCTGCTTGGGTTAGGGTCCACTTTTCACACCCATAGCATAACACATTTTTTAATCACAGATTTGTATACTTTGAGCTTTGTTTCCCTGTGTATGCTGCTGGTCTTCAAGATCGTCAATACTGAATAAAATATTTTATTTGCGAGCTGTATTATTTAGCGTATTTTGTCTCATTCATTACACGTCTTCATTATTTTGGCACCTAAATGCACAAATTTGCCAACATTTTCGATACTGTATTCACCGAGAATGATATTCTGTGTATTTGATGTTTTTTTTTATCTTGACTGAATCATGAGCTTTGTTTTATTTTCATTGATTTGTAGCCCTACAAGTTTTGCTTCGCTGTCGCGTTTCAGGAAGAGCTATTTCGGCGGGTGTTAATGACCGTGATAAAATGTTGATGTCATCCGCATAGGATACTACTTGGCTCGACTTGTATAGCAATGTACCTCATGTATCGACAGGGAGCAACGGGGCCAGCCCATCTCACTGTTTTAGTCCGATATTTGTGCCAAAGGCATCGGTGAGTTGATTATTGATGCGGACCGGGAAAGTCGTCGACGTCATTGTCATTTTGATAAAACAGACTGATTTGGCTGGAATGCCAAAGCAAAGCATTAATTAGTATAGTGCATTACGATCAATAGTGTCGTATGCTTGCTCAAAGTCAACGAAAATTTGGCGCAGGTCTTTGCTGAACTCCCAGCATTTTTCAAGTTCTTGCTTGACTGTGAACAATTGGTCTATTGTCGATCTACCTGCTCCAAAAACACCTTGATACACCCAAATAATACTGTTGGCGTATGATCCAACTTTACTTTCTAAGATTTTGGAAAATATTTTGTACTCTATAATTTTCGGACTGTAACTTGTCACCTGTTTTTTGGATCTTGAATAAAATTGATTGGCTCCACACTTTTGGCATATGTTTTTGTTGCCAAATGTGCTGGATGACTTTGTAAATAGCTTTATGCACACTGCTGCTATCATATTTGATGAGCTCCACTAGATTTTTATCGATACCCGGCGCTTTTTTATTCCTTTGGGCTTTTATGATGGAAGTCATTTTATGGATAGATCGATGTGGGAAGCAAGTCGAACGTATGACTAGATTTTTACTTCATGCAAAGTCGATCAGGCACTGGCCGTTGTCATTTGTTTCTGACTGGAGGCATTACCCAATGAGATATCCGATTGCCACTGTTAGCGTTGAAATCACCCAGAATAATTTTTGTGTCGTTTGTAGGCAATGAGTCGACTAGCCTTTCCAGGTGATTGTAGAACATTTCCTTCATTTCTTCATCCTTTTTTTCGGTCGAGGCGTGAACATTGATAAGCCAAATTTTGAAGAATTTCACTTTCATACGGATTGCACCCAACCGTTGTTTTATTGCCTTGAAGTCGAAAACGAGCGATTAAAACTCCTTATCCACAATGGAAGGCCACTCCAAATTCTCGTTTTCCAGTAGACTTCCCACTTTTGGATATTGTGGGCGATCTCAAGTCTTGAATATCATTTCCAGTGCAGTTCGTTTCCTGAATTGCCAGTATTTTTAATTTATATTGACTGGCCTGTAGTAAAAGGTCCTTAACAGCGTCAGGGTAATTGAGTGATCTGACATTCCATGATGCAATGCCATAGACCTTTTTCGGATAGCGAGATTGTTGCTTTAAGTCCAATCCATTCCAAGGCCTGTCAGCAGGTTTCGAATTATCACCTAGCCTCCATTCCACCAGCATGCTTATCACTTCGATTCCTTTATCTGGCATGGAAGATGGAAGGCGCAGGTGTAAGTAGAATTTAGTAGCAGAGCTGTAGATGTGTTTACAGTTATTAGCATTTCTTGGCATTTAATGTTCCATTATTGGCGAACCAGTAAGCCCAATGCGCGACTCCGAGAATATTTGCTACCATATTTGCTATATGAAGAGACCTCCCCTTAACACCTTATACGTTTTTTTTTTGTGAGGGGATTTTAAAGAGGGCTCCACTTTACACCTACTCACAATATCTTATGTTTCTAGCTTATATCGTTTGCGAGGAAAATTGCTGTGATACAGACAGAACCGGATTTAACTACCGTTTGAAAAATTATTTTACAAAACCCTAAAAAGATGAAAATCCAAAATGAAAGTAAATTAAAAATGTCAAAAGTTCTCACTTTGTTAGCCGGATTCCAAAGGAAATTTAGGGTTTGGTACTAAAATACAAAAACCCTATTCAAAATCGGTACTTTTGTCCATTTGTCCGTCCGCCTGTATGTCATACCAGTTTTTCTCCGAAACTATAGAAGCTACAGCTAGGAAACTTTATGAAAAGGTCGGAAGTTATGACTACTAGAAAGTTTTGGGGTCCCCCATATAGAGGAGTGACCCTCCGCCTCAAGTGGGGTGTCATATGGAAGGTCTCAGTGAGGCCTTCTCAAATTAGTTCTTAAAATTACTTTATCGGTATCGAGGGAGGCAGAAGAAGGGAAATGCATGAGGTTTAGGCATATCTCCCTCGTGATATGTAACTTTCAATCCGAAAATTCTGAAAAAAAAATCGTGAGTGTAGACCTTTATGAGCAATACAACAACAAACACGTGAGAAGTTGAAATTCACAAAACTTTATTAATAATAGTATGATTTATCAATTTCACACTTCCTAGAATAAAGTCGTAAGGGCGACCTCAAACTGAATGAAATTTAGGATGTTTTTGTCAATTTATAAGTTAAATCATTACTTTTTACATTATTTTCAGGAAGATCGAGTGGTATTTAACAGAGTTGTAGGGATTCAAATTGTCCTGCATTAGAGCAGCAATCATACACGTGTTGCACAAGACCAGTATACTCTATGTATACTGGCACGCACTGGGAGCTTGATATGATGTGTATCCTATATACACATCATGGCTCCCGGGGAGAGAAAGAGATATTCCTGTGTGATAATTACTTGCTACTTTATGTGCGTCACCTAGATCAGTGAGAAGGTTCTCGTTTATTTAATGATTTAATTTTTTATTTCCTTCCTTCTTTGGTTATACAATTACAGTGAATTCTTCGAAGCTCATTAATTTATAACAGGACAATATATTGCGGACTTATGCTTACATAAGTACATATTCAGAATAATGATGGAAAAGTTAATTTACTCGATTTACGTTTACTTTAATTAGACTTGTTAGTTATTCAGAGGGATGGAACAGTTAATTTACTCGATTTACGTTTATTTTAATTAGACTTGTTAGTTATTCAGAGGGAGAAAGAAATTCGAAAAAACCAATCTATTTATTTAAGCTTTAACTGTTGCTCGGGCTGACGCCTTGAGCACGCAGTTATATTAACGAATCAATTGATTAATAATCCAACTGCTAGCCTTGAGCGCAAAGCCTTGGGACGCTTATACTCGGGCTAACACCTTGAGTATGCAGTCAGATTAATAAATCAATCAATTATTAGTTCAACTTCAGGCCCCGGGCATAACTACCCTGGGGCATTTATACTCTGGCGGATGCCTTGAGTATGCAGTTGAACGTATTTTCATTTCGCTTAACCCGGGCTGATTGCCTTGGGATAGAGTAAGCTCAGCCGCACGCCTTGAGCCAGCGAATGGTAAAATACTTCTCCATTTTCTTGTTTATATAATTTTCTTTTATACTATAACTATGCTGGCTTTATTGCTTAACATCTTAAATAATGGAGACAATTTACCATTTAAAAGATCAAAGTTCAACTGTAATGTTTTTGTTTAATGCCATCTCTCTGTGACTGGTGCAACCACAAAGCTAAAGCTTTCGCTCGATTTGCAATGCGTGTAACCGATTCGTTTCACTGGGCGGTATGTTCAATTGCGAAGTCTTGTGTGTATATGTTTGATACCTAATACGGGTATGTATACACACCCACTTCTGCTAATCTATGATACGACGCCGCGCACACAGATGCTTTGATTACAATTCGCAGTTTTTCGTTTATGTATGTTGTCATTTACAGTACACAGAGAGGAACGACGGAGCACGAACCGAGCAATATTAGGACTGCGGCTCCTGTAACATTGCCTCCCCGCCGAAAAGAAAAGTTCACGACTGGGTTGAAGAGCCTTGTCGTGAAAGAGGTTCATTTTTGCTTCATTATTTTAATTGGTAAACTTGGAATGTTGATTTAAACGATTTTAATCGAATTTTTTTCACCCTTGCTTATCGTTTCGTAAAAAATCCTGCTAGACTCCTTTTAATATTCATTTCTGATTACAATATTTGCTTTTTATTGAAATATGATGACGTTCTTTACTTGAATCAGATTACTGCATTATACTTTCGCATTGCTATGATTTATGTACTTAACATATAATTATTTTACTTCTTTTTTCTTCTTTATTTTCTTGTTTCCTCCACTTACGCTTTAGAATGTTAATGAAAATATAATCAATTTTTTTATGAACTAATTTCACATTTGTACACTGTTTCGCCTATCTGTCTGCTACAATATGTTTTTTCTTTTTATTTTGAGTTCATTGATTTTTGTCATATTACATGAAAGGCTTTCTGTTAAAACTTTTATTTGTTTTTTTTAAATGCTTATTTTTCTATTTACTACTATGTGTTATTTAAATAACATAACTTCATTTTAGCTGTATTTCGTTCTAATCCTTTTATTGTTACATTCATTTGTTTTTATCTTTGTTCAGATTTCTTTCAATATTTAAACTGTATTATGTATAAAGTTCGTTAGCTTCGTTACACCAAGTTTTGTTCCTTTTTCCGTTTTCAGACTTTTGTTTTATTTATGGTTGGTAGCAACAATAATGTTTCCAAAACAAACAATAAAAAAATTTTGTTTGTTTTTGTTTTTACTTTACTCTACGAAATTTTTCCTTTTACATTTTTCAAGAGTTTCTATGATTTTAAATTTGAAAATAAACTCCTTTATTCGTTCAATTTTTCTTCATAATTAAATATACATAGACTATAACGAAAAGCTTGCTTAATAAGCTTTTGGTTATGTACTTTGCAATTAATATGTTATGTTAATAGGTTAGTAGGGAAATTTATTAGTATATGAAGCTCTAGATGCTCTTTTGCTTTGGGAACAACCCAATAAATTGTACATGGGAATGTAAGACCAATACGATTGTTTTTGTTCGGGAATTTTTAGCTTTTCAAGAGAATAGCTTTTTATCGATGTGGCTTGTGAGTTGTTGTTGTTGCTTCATTGCTAAAGCTTGAATTTGTTTTATGTAGAGTGGGACCTAAGTTTTTCTTTAGTGTGGATTGTTAATGTTGTTAGTGGCATTGTCTTTATAGACATAGCTGTGCCATAATTATTCATTTGAGTTTACATGCAGAAAAGCAGGAAGCTCATGGCGCTGCTGTCGTATGGTTCTTGTATTATATGAAAAAATTCTTATCGAAAAACACAACCAGGATAAGTAGAGCTTCGAAACTTCGACGTGATTATTTGAATAGATATGTAGCGCCACTATCGCCAGCAACTTTCTACGCGAATTTACCTGCAACATTCAACGCAAATTTACCTGCAACATTCTACGCGAATTGACCTGGAAGGTTGACAGAGACACAAGAACGAACGAAGTCATTCCGTCTTCTTCGACAATCGCGCGTCGTGATCACAGCAAATGGAATTGTCCGATTTTATTAATGAGAATAAAGTTTTGTTGAATTAGGCATCTGTCTTTTGATAGAATAAAGCGAAGTGTGCGATCAGTGGTACGCACAATTGGTGTAAGGTAATTCGTGCGTTTTAACTAATGTCTGAAGATGAGTTCCAGGACGCTAACGGCAGCACCATCAGTCATTCACGCACCGACTCGAACACGCCGGCGGAGTCGCACGAAATAAATGCAATTGCATTGAAGCTGCCACCATTTTGGAAAAGCGACCCAGACCTATAGTCCGCACGAGTGGAGGCGCAATTCCGATCAAATAATATCTCAAACGATCAATCTCGATTCCACAGAGTCGTGGCAGAGTTAGACGTGGCAATAATTGCTCAAGTGGCTGATGTAATTCGAGCGCCACCCAACGTAGGAAAATATGCAACGCTGAAGGCAAGGTTAACGTCCGTTTTCGGAATAAATGATCACGAAAGGCTGCACCAACTTTTATATCGACTGGAACTGGATGATCAGCGTCCGTCTCAACTTCTTCGAAGGATGCAGTCGGTGGCAGGTATTAATGTGCCGGAATCAGTGGTTAAACTATTGTGGTTGCAGCACCTTCCCGCGAACATCCGTGCCATCCTGGCAGTGACAGAATCTGATAACCTTGAAAAGTTGGCTTGCGCCGCGGATCGCATTGCGAGCTATGACACATCGGATGTTATCGCCAACGTGCAAGGTTGTACAGACACGCACACGTTAGAAAATCCCATCAATGGGAGTGTCAAGGAACATATTGTGGAGCTCCGGTGCAAAGTTAATCGCATTCAATCCAGCTCTTTCAAAGGAAAAGTTATGAAGTGCAATGCATGCTATTGCTCCTCGCGACAGAAAGTAACAGCCCCATAGAAGCCAACTAACGAGTGGTGTTATTTTCACAGGAAATTTGCTGCTGCGGCAAGATGCTGCCGACCTCCGTGTGCATTTCGCATTTCACCAGCGGAAAACTCATTGAACCATTAGCAGCGCAGGCAATAACTAATGGTTCCTCAATAAATCGCCTGCTAATTCACGATCTCAAAACCAAATTAACATTCCTAGTCGACACCGGAGCAGATGTATCCGTCATGCCTGCCTCGAAATTCCAAGGTACTTGTAAATCATCCACATATAAGCTGTTCGCAGCAAACGGCACGTAGATCGACACTTACGGTAGGACAACATTTGAGCTGTCGTTCGGGTTTCGCCGCATTTTTAGATTTTATGTTGCGAAAGTCGCCCGCCCAATCTTGGGAGCTGATTTTTTGAGACAATATGGCCTCCTTGTAGACATTCGAAATCGACGCCTTACCGACCCCAGCACAAAAAATTCAGCATCAGGCCAAGTTCACCGTTACCAGTGCGTTTTCATCGTGACGGTAAATGTTAAATCGCGTTATCACGCACTTCTCGAAAGTTCCCCAGCATAACGAATCTCGCCATCAAAACGAATGCTTCGCCCCACTTCGTCTGCCACCACATAATAACCACTGGTCCGCCGGTAGCCGAGCGCCCTTGACGGCTCAGTCAAGTAAAGTACAAAGCAGCCAAAGCAGAATTCCAATTCCTACTGGATAAGGGATATTGTCGTCCATCAACCGACCCATTGGCCGTCCACTTCATCTCGTCCGCAAAAAGAATGGCTCATGGCGCCCGTGTGGTGACTACAGACGACTAAATGCTGTCACCATTCCAGACAGCTACCCGATGCGCCATATTCCGGACGTAACACTTGACCTTGCCGGCAAACGAATTTTTTCAAAGATTGATCTCTTCAATGCGTTCCATCAAATACCAATTAAGGAGGAGGACATTCCGAAGACGGCGGTAACAACTCCATTTGGTTTATACGAATTCACCGTTATGACATTCGGTCTCAGAAATGCAGCACAATCCTTCCAACGCTTCATGGACTAGGTGCTCCAAGGCCTCAATTGCTGCACATGCTATATAGACGATATCCTCGTTGCTTCCGAATCGGAAGAACAACACGAGAAACATCTTCGATTGGTTTTCGAACGCCTTGCAAGGTACGGCATCATAATCGACGTTGCAAAATGTACGTTTAAGGCACAAAAAGCTGAGTATCTAGGTCATTTTATCAACGCTGACGGCATCTCCCCACCATCATCACGAGTTAAAGCGATTCAGAACAACAAAAAACCTTCGACGGTTTGTGAGCTCCGCCGATTTTTGGGAACAATCAATTTCTATCGACGCTTCATTCGAAATGCAGCCAATCTCCAAGTGCCATTAAGGCAGGCAGAGAAAGTTTCCATCTGTGCAAAAACAGTTTAGCTGACGCCACGCTGCTTGTACATTTCCAAGCAAATGAACCACTCAGGCTGGCTACGGATGCATCGGATGTAGCGGTAGGTGCAGTGCTTGAGGAGAAACAGGCACACCAACGGCTACCACTTGCCCTTTTCCAAAAAAGTTGTCTAGGCCAGAAACCAAGTACAGCGTTTACGACCATATGTTACTCGCTATCTACAGCAATATTCGCCATTTTCGACATTACATAGAAGGAGCAGAGTTTTATATACTCACTGACCATAAGCCACTCATCCACGCGTTCGCACAACCATCAGACAAAGCTTCACCACGACAGCTCCGGCACGTAGGCTTTATATCACAATTTAGCACTAATATTCGACACATTCCAGGAGCCAGCAACAAAGTCGCAGATGCTTTGTCCCGGATCAAAACAATTCGACGCCAACTTTCATCGATATCAACGAGTTGATGCGCGAACAGCAAAACTATGCCGAATCGCAGGAGCTACTCCAAAACAATAATACGTCACTGAAGCTAGAACGTATTGTCGTGGAAGACAACCTAGAGATAATAGGCGAGAAGTCACTTACACGCAGTCGCCCTTTTGTTCCTGGGAGTTCGCGTTGGTAAATATTTGATATTGTCGCGTGTGATGGTTCGCGGCCAATAATTTAAATATTCCGGGAAAGTAAAAACGCAATATCTTTTAAATTAAATTCAAAAGAGTTTATTAATTTACTTAAAATGCACAATCACTCATTCAACTGTTTCACAATTTTAATTAGAATCTAGCTTTCACTTGTCAATTAAATTTCTCTAGCAACTGTCTTCACTTAACAATCAACGAAAATCACTCCACTATTACTGGATCAATATCGCTTTTCAATTCGCTATCGTAGTTTTTACTATATCGCGGCTCTAATGAATGATCCCCCCATTCATTCAGGTCGCCTTTATATAGGGTCTCTACCCATTCAACCAATTTCTCGTACATTGGCGAATGTTCTGCTGAGAAGTACCTGGCGTATTCGAGCAGCTGAATGAATGGAGTGACGTCACTTTCAGATGTTGATCATGCTTGGTGGGTTCTCGTGGTTTCGAGTAAATTCATTTTGTTGATGTTCTTAATGGTTGTGAAAACAACTGCGACAGCAGCTCGCAAAATTCTTTGTACATGTAACACTGCCTCCACCTCAGTTCTTTTCGCCCGAAAAGATGTGTCGCCAGTTATAGTCAATTCTCCCTGGATGTTATATGGGGCAAGATGGTCCAGGTGCACGATTTTCATTTTGGCTCTTGGCTTACGATGTTCCTGTATTCGGTATACGACCTCGTTGACTTGCTTTGCAACTCGGTATGGTCCCTCCCAATAATGCTGCAACTTTGGAGACCTACCCTTTCGCCGTTGCAGGTTATATAGCCACACCGACTTGCTGGAAGCCAGTAGAATTTGCCTTTAGATCATACCTGGTCTTCATGCGGTCAGTAGCCAATTCAAGGTGTTTTCGCACTGTCCAATGTATCTGATTTAACCATTGCCTTAGCTCACTTGCGTACTCCGAGATGGTTTGGGGTTTCTCGGGAGGTGTTTCGAACTTTATATCAGCCGGCAGACAAATAGTGTTTCCAAAAATGACTTTGGCTGGGACTTGGCCCATCGATGCATGTTTAGCAGCTCTGTACGCCATCAAAAATAGTGGGATGTGTCGGTTTCAGCCCTTTTGGTTCTCGTCAACCATCTTGGCCAGGTGTTTATTGAGAGTGCCGTTGAAACGTTCGGCCATTCCATCGGATTGGGGACGCAGCAGTGTTGTCCTCGTTTTCCGTATTCCCAGCAGCTCGCACATTTTACTAAAAACTAGTGACTCGAAGTTTCGGCCTTGATCTGAATGTAGTTCACAAGGGACGCCGTACGTACTGACCCAATTTAACACTAGCTGTTCGGCGACAGTAGTTGCTTCTTGGTTGGGAATAGGGTAGACCTCGGGCCACATGCTGAAATAATCGGCTACAACCGGCGTGTACCGATTTCCCCATTCAGATTCAGGAAAGGGTCCAGCGATGTCAACAGTAATCATTTCAAACGGTACCCCCACGTTATAGGTTTGCATTTGTCCACTCAGTCCTCACTTTGGACGTTTGACGGAAGCGAAAATTGTGCATCTGCGATACCAGTCCTCTACGTCTTCTCGAGTGTGGAGCCAGTAGAACCTTTCCTGCGGTTTCGCTAAGGTATTGTTAACGCCAAGGTGGCCTCCCGAGGATCCCTCATGCATTTCCTTAACCAAATCGTGGGTTCGGCTTTTGGGTGGCATAGTTTGCATCCTATAGGAGCTGCCATCCGCCGTTTCCCATTTCGGCTTGAGTACGCCACCCTCCACCTGAAGGGAGTTCCATTGTGCCCAATAACTTTTCAGGGTTGCGCCATGCATGGAAACGTCTTTCCACTCAGGTCGCCCAGTCGTCTCCTTCCATACGAACAATGGTCCGATGTCTTCATCGGCTAACTGGGCATTTCGAATCTCCTCCGATGACCAACCTTCATCGAATTCGGCCATTATCAATCGCAGATTAACGGGCGGTTCCTTTTCCTCAATCCGTCGGCAATACTTGCAGTTAGCTGGGCATGGACGAAGAGATAGGGCGTCAGCATTTCCATGAACTCCACCCTTCGGATGAACAATTTCGTAGTCGTATGATTGCAATCTTTCAATCCATCTCGCAACTTGTCCCTCAGGGGTTTTAAAGTTAAGTAGCCATCTCAGCGATGCATGGTCCGTTCGAAGTACAAACTTCTGGCCATATAGGTACTTGTGGAACTGCTTGGTGGCCTCCATTATAGCCAATAGCTCCTTCCTGGTCACGCAGTAGTTCCTCTCACTTTTTAAGAGAACTCGACTGTAATACGAGAGGACTCTTTCTTTGCCATCGATCTGCTGGGAGAGTACAGCTCCAATACCGCCGTTGCTTGCATCGGTGTCAACTACAAACATTTTTCCTGGTTTCGGATATGCCAGCACGGGTGATTCACACAGCTTCTCCTTCAGGGTCTCAAAGGCTGTCTGGCATTGTTCATTCTAGACATATGGACGATTTTTCTCGGTTAGCTGATGGAGACACTTAGCTTTTTTGGCAAAGTCTTTGACGAATCTTCGATAGTAGGTCACCAGATCCAGAAAACTTCGTAGTTGGCGCTTGTTGTTGGTTGTTGGCGAGCTTTTCACGGCTTCAATTTTCTCAGGGTCTGTTTTGACCCCTTCTGCTGATACGACATGTCCCAGGTATTTCACTTCAGCTGCAAAAAGAGTACGCTTGTCGGGACTAAGTTTCAGATTCACTAGTTGCAATCGGCAGAAAACCTCTTCTAAGTTCCGCACATGCTCTTCGAACGTTCTCCCAATAACAATGATGTCATCAAGGTACACCAAACAGGTCTTCCAGGTCAGGCCTCATAGCACGTATTCCATCAGGCGTTCGAAAATAGCTGGAGCATTGCAAAGCCCAAATGGCATCACCACAAATTGCCACAATCCGGTTCCAACTGAAAGCGCCGTCTTCTCTCGGTCCGCTTGTCGATTTCTGCCTGCCAGTAGCCACCCTTGAAATCGAGTATAGAAAATCATTTTGCGTCGGCTAAGGTGTCCATGATGTCATCGATGCGTGGGAGCGGGTAACTATCTTTCTTAGTGACGTCGTTAAGCTGCCTATAGTCGCCACAAAAACGAGTGCTACCATCCGTTTTGTTTACTGGAACTGCTGGCGCGGCCCATGAACAGACAGAAGGTTCGATAACGCCTTGTTTTTCCATGTCCGAGATCAATGCGCTTACTTTTCCTTGTTTGGCTATGGGAAGATGTCTCGGTGCTTGTCGAATCGGCTTGTCTCCTTGTGTATCTATGACGTGAGTTACCGTACTCGTTCGGCCTTGATCATCCGGGCTTGTTGAGAATATGTCACTGTACTTGGTGACCAGAACAGCGGCTTGCTTGAATAGCTGCGCTGGCAATTTGACCTGCTTCAATATTTCAGACGTGGATTCCCGGGCTATGCCTGTGTCTTGCCTTTTTTTCCAATGATGGTCGGGAGTAGCTTTCAAGGAGGTGATGGTAGAAACAGGCTAGCAGCTGCCGATGACTTTTCCCGCTTTGATGCTCGTGGCTGAGTCTGTGGTATTAAGGACACTAACCGGCACGTATCCGTTCCTTAAAGATCTTACAAGGCTTCGTCCCACAATCAAACTGCGCAATGCGGACGTCTTCGTTGGCTCTATCAGATAAGATCGGTGGTCTCCAGAATCACCATCAAGCTTGGCCCATACACTACTCTTGGAAGAATTCGGCACATCAGTGTTGGTACACACGACCACATTCATCTTGGGAATTTGCACGCTGGGATCCTCCATCAATACTTCGACATTATGCCATTACAATACCCGTTTGCCCAAATCCAACGTGATTCCATGTGGTCGCAGAAAATCCATTCCGAGAATGCAGTCATCCATAATGTTCGCAACCAAAAAATTATGTCGGAACGCAAGGTCCTCCTATCTGGAGGTTGACCTCCCCATGGATAGGTGCAGTTTCTCCCGAAGCTGTCCGTAGTGAGAAAATTCTGCCCTTTTGAAGTAGTTGTTGCCTCACATGGTCTGGTCGGATGATCGATCGGGTTGCACCAGTGTCGATTGTTATAGTGCAATGTTCTCCGTCAACTTGACCCGGAAGGCATAGGTCCACTTCTCTCCGATATAGTCTTGACACTGTGATTGTAGTACTGCGGACGTCACTCCTCTTAGCCAACCTTTGCCCCACGAAGTTGTCCCCGTCAGTTTTAAGGGCTTCCGTTCTGGGCTCCTGACTCGGTCTAGATCTCCTCCACCCTGGACAATAGCTCAATTTTCTTCGCTTCTTGCAATCTCCTTGCAAGTGCCCTTTCTCTCCGCAACTCCAGCATCTAGGCACACCATTTACATGCGTGTCTCGCTCAATTTCCACGCGCTGACATCTGCGCTCATCTGCCACTACCTCGCGAACCCGGCAGTGGTACGAGTCACATTTTTCGCTGCCTCAAAGTTCAGACTATAAGCCAATGCGTCCTTAACGGTTTGCTTTTGAGCTAAACACACGGCTTGTTGCAGTTCCTGGTCCTTTTATGCGCTGATAAATGCTTCTGTTGCTGCGTCATCTCGATGTTCTGGATCATAAGCTGGGTAAGCCACAAGTGCCAGTCGCTCAATGTCTTGGGCTAGCTGCTGTAATGTTTCGCCAGACTTCTGCATCCGATGCCGTAGCTGTGACCGATAAATCTGCTTCAGATGATCGTCTCCATAACGCATGTTGAGGGCGTTCATTACAACAGCCGGGTTTGAGTGCAACTTAACGGGGATCGCCTGCAAAAGCTTGGCAGCTGGGCCTCTTAGAGCCAGAATTAATGCAGTTGCCCGTTCCTGCTCATTCCAGTGATTTATCCTAGCGGTGGCTTCAAACTGAATTTTGTAGATACTCCAGACCGTTTGCCCGTTGCACATTTCTAGATGAGCGTTGCGCTGCGGTTGTAAGAGGGGCTGGTGAGGTGGTTACTACTGTCTTCACTGCTTCCAATTCCTTTTTCACTTTTTCCATCGCATGGTTCATTCTCTCCTCGACCTGGTATACGTTTTTCTCGACGCATTTAGTTTGGTTGTTGAAACTACTGAGCTCCGTTTTTATTTCGGTTGACTTCTGTGTGATGTCTGCCTTGATTTCGAACGCTTGTTGGTCTAGCTTCACTGATTGTTCATTTAGCTTCACAGCTAAACTGGATGTCGGTTCATTAAGATGCGCTGATTGTTCATTTAGCTGCGCTGATTGTTCATTTAGCTTCGCAGTTAAATTGAACGACTGTTCATTGAGCTTCGCAGTTAAATTGGATGACTTTTGTCGCTGCTCTTGCTGCATCAGCGTCAACATTTGCATCAGCTCATTTTCTGGTTCCTTTGGTTTTAGTGTTTCGACTTCACCACCTTCTGCACCTTTTCCCGCACCTGAGGGCTCACCCGCCATGGTAGATTCATTAGGTTCGTGGTATTTTTATTATTTCGGCTATTGTTTTTTTTTTCACCAGTTTCGACTTTAATTTTCACTATTGTGCACTTTAAAAATGTTTAAACGTTTTCACTTCCAAAATTTTCTTTCTTACTTCTTGTCACTACTGTCGCGTGTTATGGTTCGCTTCCGATAATTTTAATGTTCCGGGGAAGTGAAAACGTAATGTTTTTTAATTTAAATTAAAAGAATTTATTTATTTACTAAAAATGCACAATCACTCATTTAACTCTTTCACAATTTTAATTAGAATCTAACTTTCACTTGTCAATTGAATTTCTCTAACAACTGTCTTCACTTAACAATCAACGAAAATCACTCCACTATTACTCGATCAATATCGCTTTTCAATTCGCTATCGCAGTTTTTACTATATCGTGGTTCTATTGAATGATCCCCCCATTCATTCAGGTCGCCTTTGTATAGGGTCTCTACCCATTCAACCCATTTCTCGTGCATTGGCGAATGTTCTGCCGAGAGGTACCTGGTATATTCGATCGAATGAATGGAGTGACGTCACTTTCAGATGTTGATCATGCTTGGTGGGTTCTCGTGGTTTCGAGTGAATTCACTTTGTTGATCATGAGGTTCTTAATGGTTGTGCAAACAATTACAACAGTAGCTGTCTGTAGCAATATCTTCCATCAACCGTAGCACCAAAGCGGTCGTGCAACGTTTACATCAATCAGTAACAAGTTTGTATGGACAAGCATGAAAAAAGACATTCGCATATGGGCTCGTAGTTGTGTGCACTGCCAGCGTTCAAAGGTCGGCCGCCACCAAAAAAATGTTCTGCAAACCTTCCAGATGCCTGACAAATGTTTCCAGCATGTCCACCATGATATCATTGGCCCGCTAATCCCCGCGCAAGGATATAAATATTGTCTCACGATCATCGGCCGTTTTTCACGATGGCCTAGAGCTGTCCCATTGGCTTACGAGACCCCAGATACGGTTGCTTCAGCTCTTTTCAACAATTGGGTGGCACAATTCGGCGTAAAACGCACCGCCACTACTGACCAGGGTACCCAGTTCGAATCCCCATTATTCAAAGCGCTAACTGTCTTCATGGGTTGTGAACGGTGCAACGGAGCATCCTTAAACGGAATGATTGAGCGTTGGCGTCGTACGCTCAAGTCTGCCATAATGTGCCACAAAAAGAACACACAATGGCCCAGCGTACTCCCCATCGTGTTATTGGGATTGCGAGGAACTGTCAAGGAGGACCTGTCAGCTTCATGTGCAGAAATGTTATTTGGAACAACGATTTCATTCCCAGGAGAACCGGTAGTCCCTGGTCATAGCAGGGTCAAGCCGCACGAATTCCTCACCGGCCTGCGCGACTTAATGAGCCAGCTTCACCCTGTACCTCCACTGCACCGTAACCCGTGAACGACTTTCGCCAACAGTCACCTGCGTACCTGCACTCAAGTTTTCTTAAGAGTAGATGGCGTCAAGAAGTCGCTAACGCAGCCCTACTCTGGTCCCCATAAAGTGCTGCAACGAGTTTCAAACGTGGTTTACGCAATCGACGTTAACGGCCGAAGAGTGAATGTTTCGACGGAAAGACTAACGCCCGCGTTCATCGAAGCAGACTCAGCCTCTTCACCCAAAAGTCACAGCGAGGACTCAGCAAAATTAACTTCCAGTACACAACCATTGCCAGCCATATCGTCCGAGACGTCCACCCAAGTCCGCAATGCAACACCTCCTAATTTCAATACTGATCAGTCGCCGGTAACGCAATCCCGAATCAACAGCCTACCTTCAATCAATGCTCCGCCAACAACACTCCGCCAACAACGATGAGGACATACAGGCCACGTAGCAAGTTGTCGCGACGGTGCCAAGCCTAAACGCCCTGTACAACGCCACATCGTGACATCAATACCAATGTCACTTGGGAGGGAGTGATGTAGCGCCCCTATCGCCAGCAACTTTCTACGCGAATTTACCTGCAACATTCTACGCGAATTGACCTGGAAGGTTGACAGAGACACAAGAACGAACGAAGTCATTCCGTCTTCTTCGACAATCGCGCGTCGTGATCACACAAAATGGAATTGTCCGATTTTATTAATGAGAATAAAGTTTTGTTGAATTAGGCATCTGTCTTTTGATAGAATAAAGCGAAGTGTGCGATCAATGATACGCACGATTGGTGACCCTGTAAGGTAATTCGTGCGTTTTAACTAATGCCTGAAGACGAGCTCCAGGACGCCAGCGGCGGCGCCATCAGTCATTCACGCACCGACTCGAACATGCCGGCGGGGTCGCACAAAATAAATGCAATTGCATTGAAGCTGCCACCATTTTGGAAAAGCGACCCAGACCTATGGTTCGCACGAGTGGAGGCGCAATTCCCCATACAATTACTACGATACCATTAAACTTCTTGAAATAATGATATAGATTATTATTGTTGTTGTAATAACATACAATTGAAATGGCTATAACCCACTTGATTATGATCGGATTTCCATAAAATTTTGTGAGAGTTTTCAAGAAGTTTAATAGTACCGTACTGATTTTATGGGCAAAAATGTAAAATCTACAAATCATACTGTTATTAACAAAGTTGCGTCGATTTCGATTTCTGAGTTATTTGTTCACGTTGTACTCATAAAGGCCCACCTCCGTCATTCTTTTCAGATTTTTCGTCTCAAGTGTATCCAATCGCGAGGCGGAAGACACAAAATTTTGGTACATTTTGCCCCCTCCCGGAACCCTGATGCAAAAAATAATTTTTAAACTCAGATTCTGAAAATTTTAATTAAGATCCTTCATTTGATGCCCCACTCAATTACCTTTGATTTAAAAAATGTTAAGGGATACTTCGCTTTAACGCAGGACCCCTTTTAAAAAATTTTGAAAGAGAGACCACCATCGATCTTTTCACAAAGTTTGAGTTTTGTAGCATCTATAGTTTCTAAGGAAACTTCTTGTGATGCACACACAGACAGACGGACGAACAGACTGGTCACAAAACAAATATGTCATTAGCTAAACTTTTTAATTGGATCATTTCACCCTTTTCACATCAACTTAATGTAAATCTATACGACAAATTTGCTCTACATTGAAGCTTATCTAATGTCGCGCGGATATCGATCACTCTTTCGGATGGCTCCGATAGCTTTTTAAATTACTTTTCATGGAATTGTTTGCAGCTACATATAAATGAGTTGCATATTTTGAATAATAATTTTTCTGAAAAATTATTGGAGAAGAAAATTGTTAGAAGAAGGTGGTTTCGACGTGTGCACTAATTCTCCTCAGGCCATCACTCTTAGATACACACCGGTGATGGCGACCACCATGCTCAGAGGTGAGGAAGTTAATTTTTTAATTTTTCTACTTATGCAAACTCAATATGTTTTTGTATCTGCAAGTTATATTCAAGGTAAATTTCTCTTGTAAGTAGTTGTATTAGCTAAACTTTTTAATTGGATCATTTCACCCTTTTCACATCAACTTAATGTAAATCTATACGACAAATTTGCTCTACATTGAAGCTTATCTGACGTCGCGCGGATATCGATCACTCTTTCGGATGGCTCCGATAGCTTTTTAAATTACTTTTCATGGAATTGTTTGCAGCTACATATAAAGAGTTGCATATTTTGAATAATAATTTTTCTGAAAAATTATTGGGGTGTATCTAAGAGTGATGGCCTGAGGAGAATTAGTGCACACGTCGAAACCACCTTCTTCTAACAATTTCCTTCTCCAATAATTTTTCAGAAAAATTATTATTCAAAATATGCAACTCATTTATATGTAGCTGCAAACAATTCCATGAAAAGTAATTTAAATATGTCATTATAAATTTTTTTATAAAAACAAAGAAAATGACAACTGAGGCTGCTGTACTTGCCACGATGCAAACGAATTGCTTCTTATGAGTTTTCCTAGTTTCAATTTGCAAAAGGAAGATAACGGAAGTCCAATTCCCATGCTATAAATATTCATAACAATGAATGTGTGTGAAACAAAATGGAAAGGTCATTGAATATTTGAAATGAAAACTACATGCTCACAAAAATAAATGCTGCTATTAAAGAGTAGTTTTTATAAATGTAAACATGTTGGGTAGACAGAACTACGCTCATGTCAAAAGGACTTTATACTTAACCTACAATCTATAAATAAATAGAATGATTTAATTCAAGACAACAAATATATTTTTGCTTTAAAAAACCTCCATTTTAACCAGCCAGCAGTTTGTTCCAATATTAATAAAATGATTGACTGATCTGAAGTTTAAATGTATTTTTGTTCTTAATCTTATCTAAAAATTTGGAGAAGATTCAATCAAAAGTTCAGTGTCTGGTAAACCGTATATGACTGTTGTAATCGGAAGAAATTCAAATGGCTATAACGTCGGTAAATTTTATCGAAACTTATCGAATAAGATGACATTTTGAAGAACTACTTAAATGGCTGATTTCATATATTTTAGTAATACTGATACAGTTTTCCTGACAAAAATGTTTAATCCTACTAGTATTAGCAAAGCTCAACGAATTTCAGCCTCCAAGTTATTTGTTATTGGATCTAGCTCCATAATTTTTAGGGTTTTCTGAAAGAAACTTTGCAAAAAACCTACTAGTTACCCATCTTATGAGTCAATCTGTCCATGCGTCCATCCGTCCATCTGTCCATTCGTCCGTCCGTCTGTCCATCTGTTTATCTATCCGTGCGCCATTGGAAATTTCTTCCAAAACTATAGAAGCTTCCAAGCTCAAACTTTGTGAAAAGGTCAGAAGTGGTGGTCTCTCAAAAGTTTAGGTCTTATCAAATATATCAAAATTTTTAAAGGGGTCCCTCATTACAACAAAGTGGCCCTTAACAAGGTCTTAGCACTTTCAGCATCTGAACAATAAGTCATTTTTTGCATTAAGAGTCCAGGGGAGATTGGGAGGGCAAAATGCACCAGCAATATCTGTGTCCCCTCTCCATACCCCTTTTAGCCGAAAATCCAAAAAAAATCACGAAAGTAGGTTCTTATGAGCATCGAATACCTCAGAAATCAAAATTTACCCAAATAATGATATGATTTGTAAATTTTAGATTCTCCGCCGAAAATCGAAACGGTACCCTTAAACTTCTTAAGGTTTTAGATTTATGTAGCTTGATATAAGACCCTTATGCCTACAAAATTTCATGGAAATCAAATCGTAGCTAAGTGAGTTATCGCCATTTCAATTTTATGGGATTATAACGACAACAACAACCGAATCTCCCCATCTTACTCCACCTACAGGGCATAACGGGGTACCCCTAATGGTAAGGTGGGGTATAGAATATTTAAACGTCGTCATCTTGACAAATCGGGCAGATATGGAAAGATTCGTCTTCGTTATCTTACCGCAAGTCTGGCAAGTGATCCATCCTTCTTTCGATTCGGAATACAAGCTGTGGCAGTAAAGACATTTTTCCATGGTCTGATGTCTGAGCTCCATCATCATTTTTAGATCTTTAATTTGTTTTTTTTTTATTTCCTTTTTGTTTGTTACCTTTGGTTTCGGTTTCTTACTGTTTTTTCTTTCCTCTAACTTTGTTTTATGTGAAGAAGCAGTGATAATAGCTGTTTTTCCTCTTCTTCGAACTTGTCTTGGACTTTTTTTCACCATTCATGGATAAGGCATTTACTGTTTTGGGTTAACCAGATGGAATGCTGCATTATCCAAAAAATCATTTACTGTTGCTTGCTGTATTGGGTGTGAGGTTGTAGTATTTTGTTGAGGAAGAGTGTTTGCTGAAAATTTTAGGGAAATGCAGGTGGCTGTTTGAGGATCAAGAGCTGACGATATTACTGTTGATTCTCATTGTGAAATTTCTGCTATCGATGGCGTTGGGATTGTATCAGCTTTGGGTTCTTTCTCAGCGTTCGATTCGATTTCGGTGGCCTCTGTAGCAATGAAGTCATCTTGGGTAAAAATGTGTGCTTTATAAGGCGAGATCCCACATGCTTTAAATGCATTAATTGCAGTTGGCATTGTTGCTGCCCGAATGAACGCTTCCCCGAAGAGTTCAGCCACTTGAAATTGGGAAACTACTATCCCAGGATTTGATATTAACTATTCTTTTAGAGCCTGATCATAAAAGATACTCAAAGGCTGCATACAACAAACATCTCCTTGCTGTAGTTTGTGAGTGGTGTGTGGTGGGAAGCGTATTATTGTCACACATATTAACATGCTTCATCGATTAACTGAAAATTTTGGGTGTGAGAGGTATGACCATCTAACATCAGCATGACTGGGTTGGTTTTAGAATCGTTGATAAGCTTCACAAACTTCTGAAACCATCTTAAGAAAATGTCGGCAGAGACCCACCCAGAATCTGCACTTTCAGCCCATGAGTTCGGTGGAGCTCCATTGAGCAGTTCGGGCTTCATACGTTTTCTGGGATATATGAACATAGGAGAAAGGTATGTGCCTGCAGCGTTGAAACAAATTTCAATCGTTATAGTCGTGCCTCGTTCGACCGATGTCAAAGCTCCCACTTGCTTTTTACCTGTTGCTGCGATCACTTTGGACCATGATTTTCACCTTGGACCATGATTTGTCTCGTCAAAGTTATAAGTCCTGGCTGAAGTAACAGGGTGATCATCAAGTGTTTTCCTAGCAGTTCAAAAAATTTTCCAACAGCTGCTGATGTATTTTCTGGCTTTCTTAAAATCAAGTCAGGATGACGGTTTAGTAATCCACTCAGCCAGTCCTTACCAGATTTTTCCTTGAGATAATTAAATTTATGTTGTTTGTTGTTACGAACTGCTAACTCATAGGCTAACTTCTGGAATTCGGAAGTTGACGAATCAAATAATCTTCCTTCCATTACCTTTAAATAAGTTACAAGTATTTGTATTATAGGACCCAACGGAACTTTGACATTTAGTCCACTATTCTCTCTTTTTTTTTGCTTGGTTATCTTTATGCTTGAGTGTTTTTTTCAGGGACATTATAAGCATTAATGGCCAATTTATAACCCTTTTTGCCATCCAAAGCTTTTTGAATGGCTAATCTCATTTGTTCTTCACCCCACCCTTCTCTATTAGTTTTTTTTATTGTTTCAAACCATACTCTGTTAAAAAAATCGGTTAACACTAAAGTCGGTTTATTATGCCATTAACAATCTATTTGTAGGACGTTATGACGTAAAACTACCATCTGTAAACCATCTTTACAGACAACCAATGTATTCTAATATCATTTCGGCTTGCATTTTCCCCTGTGTCTTCAAAAAAGATGCAGTATCATGGAGAACTAGCAACAGGCAGAGCACTTGTCGTTAAAAGCAAAACACTCACTTGAAAGCCGTTTAGGTAGGTCCAGCGTCTGAATTTGGCAGATAACAAATAATTTGAGCACACAATTTCAATTTTTTATTGTTTTGAGCAAACTTAATTAAAGTTAGTTGATGGCATGACAAGCAACGCATCCCGAACCAACCAAACACTCAACACTACACCAAAATTTAGCGACCACTGAGCTCCGCAATGCAACTGAAAGCCTATACCACCGGCAAACCGTCATCGACAGCAACCACGACGACTTGCACTTTCGCTTGCTAAAACCTCAATAATATTTTCCATATAAACATTAATTTGCCTATAATCACATCAATGATCGCATTACATCCGAATCTTCTATTTCTATTTTTCGTGTGCGTATGCAACAAATTTCGTTCGAGCTAATTTATCAGAACCCAAAAAGACAATATAAAATTGGGATAAAGTACGATTCTCCGGCCATTGGGATAAAGTACGATCTTTAGGCGGAACGTGACACTTCTTCGTCTGTGCAGCTGATCATCGATGTATAAGACATTATCACGTCAAAAATAATTAAATTAACCCAACTAATAACGATAATTTTGAACTAAATTGAAATTCTAAAAGAACAAATCAGCGGGTAAGATGGCATACCCACCCCGTCTTACCCGCTAGTAGGTACCCCATCTTTCTCAAACTGGACTTATAAGTTGTCTTAAATCTTTTTAGGTTATAGATCAAAGCAAGCCGAAACGCATTAATGCATTTAAAATAGTTAAATAAACAAGCATTAAAAAAATGTAACGCGTCTTGTTTATCATATATTATGAACCGTCAATAGTTAGATAAAACTACTTAAAAGTACGGCCAAAGTTTTTGTGATACTGACAAGTACTGCTAAGTACCGTCAAATGGCGTTCACATACATATTCTAGTGACACTGCATTATCCGTTTTCATAGGGTCCCCATCTTAGCTCGCTACCCCGTCTTACCCCACCTTTCCCTAGCATGGAACCAAATCGTGGCTATTATGTGCTTATGAACAAAACTTTGCATCGTTTGGATGAATTTGAACCATTTCTTAAACAAGTATTGTGTGAATAGTTCGAATCATCAATTGATGGTATCAAACATTTTTTTTTTTAAACCTAGAATGGTTACGAAGCCCTTCTGTTAGGAGCTCTCTCCTGCCTCCTCGACTTATTTCACCTATTAGTATTAATTGTAGGTGCTCATTTTCAGTCATTCATTAAATTGAATCAAGTCTTAAAGCCTGCATATTTCGCTGAAATTTGAACGATTTCTTACCAAAGTATTGTATGAATAATTCGTCACAGATAAATCCTACTATAAAAATTGATTCGAACTCTATGGTGGTTCAAAAGACCTTCACGTAGAAGCATTCTCCTACTAACTCAACTTTTTCAATCGTTCTCTCGCAGTGATTTCGCATTCCTCGTGACATTCCATAGTATACTCGCTGCAAAGGAACTAACCAGTCAGTGTTCTCTGCGAATTTGCCAACGATGCCGTTGTATCTTCAATAACGAGCAACGCTGAGGTCCATGTTGCCTCCCTTGGTCTACTTGAATTGGGTTCGGCTATCCTGCGAGTGTTTTTTCCTTCGTTTTTCTACTCGCTTGCGTGTTTTTTGTTCAAATACAATATATTGTGCAAGGTTGACAGATCTCTGCCTAGTCATGCTCCGAAATCTCAAAGAATATTACAGGATCCTCCCTCTGAAGCAGTTCTGCTAGTATTCCATCCATTTGAGGAGCCTTATTTTTTCTGAGCTCCCATTTTGCTGTCTGTACTTCGTCTTTAGTTGGCGGGGAAACTGGGTGCATTTTTGCAAAGACTTCTCAAGCACATTTGCAAAGACATATGTGGATATATGCGGTCTCTTAGTTGTTTATGGAAGCGTGCGTCGATCTGACTTCATGTAGCATCATGTCTTCGTTCATATATTAATTGTCAGTGGTTTCTTTCTTTGGCAATTTTTTTTGCATGTCGTGGAAGGGCATCGCATTGTTATTTTATCGTCCGAGTTGATCGCTGAATCTAGTCTTTGAACAGCTGGTTCCTTTTTCAACCAATTCCTTGTATTTTTCTTCGTGCTAGTCACTCCTGCTTTTCCTTGGCCGGTGTCCCAAGACCTCTGCGGCTGTTTCTGATACGCATCTCTTACTGTCTTCCCCATGGCTTTAGTCAATTATTACTTTCTCCTAACTGAAAGATTTGCTGTTGCAAGTTTCTAGCGCTGACGTGTATATGGACGTTACTAAACTGTCATTCAGCTTGTTTATCTCGTGCTTCAGAGTAGCTTTCATTCCTTGTTTATAGCTCTTGGAGACACGGCTTCAGAACTTGACTCTTATAAGGTAGTGGTCCGAATCAAAGATAGTGCTGCAGAATGCGCGCATGTCGAGAATATTGGTGGTTTCTCAATTTTGTATGAGAACATGGTCAATTTAGTTGAATGTGCGACCGTCTGTAGATGCTAATGTTTGCCTGTAGACGCTTCGATGAGGGGAGTGTGTAAAACTTACTATGAAGCCTCTGCTTGTAGTGCAGTCTATCAGAAACCAAACAATGTCACTAGTCTTTGCATGAAGGCTGTTGTTCCTCTACGTGCCGTTTCTGGACCGATTTTTGCACTGAAGCTTTCCAGAACAATTTCAATGTCGTTTGATGATGAATCGTCGAAAGTGCATTCCAAGCTGCTGTAAAATCGTTCGTTGATTGTTTTCTACTTCTCTTTTATGGGTGATTAATAGTTGACTAGACAGACATTCACTCAATTGTTCAGATCCTTTTGTTGATGGGCTTGAAGTCGGCGTGAAAGCCACTTAAAACTCACAGCTTCCTTGCGGTTTTCCGCAGCGTGGATGTTTATTTCATACAGAAGTTGTCGTAGCACACTTGGTCTGTTCAATAACCTGTTTCCAAGTCTCGAAAAATAACTCTTTAATTCATTGCGATAGTTGTTGGCGGTTACTGGTTCCGTGATAAGTAAATACTGGTTCCATAACAAGTAAATATTAAGTGGAGCGTTGTCAGCGCTTTGATTTAGTAGGCTTTCGGTCTGCAAGTAGTATTTTATGTCCCACATACCCGGTTTGGGCAGCCTCCATCCACCACCTGAAGGTGTGTCCGATGGGGAACTCAAATCCCCACACATAGAGAAACTATTTGATCTTTGTTCAATGTTTTCAACATATTCCAGCATATAATAAACGTTGTTTAAACTAATGTGTAAGACGAAATTTGCATATGACCAACGGGATTTATTTTAGCGTGAATTACAATATATATTTATAAAGGTGTTTTTTTATCGAAATCTTCTATGTTCATAGTTTCTCTCAAATCCACTTACAAAAGAAAACTAATTTAAATCATGTATATTTTCAACAACAAATCACGATAAGTATTAATGTATATATATCATCCTGGAAATTTGTTTAAAAACAAAAATATGCTCTGTTGTCTATCACTGAGCCTTTAGTTATATTTCCATATTGTTTCACTTTCAAGTTTCGAGGTGTGTTCTTAAGAAAACTACAGTTTCGCTTGAAATTTATTTTTGATAAAATAACTCAATGTACTTATGAAATAAGCAGATCTTTTCACTTTGACACTAGATTTATTGTATATTAATCAATGATATAACTAACGAGTTTTGTAGCAAAATAAAGCGCAATTTAGAGTATGCATTTAATCTTGAAACTATTTATAATAACTGGCATGTTTTTTTTTAATGTTGCTAATTTGCAGATTTACACAAAGAATATATCTCTTAAATTAACTGAGCTTCTTTCATCGCGGTTAAATTTCTATAATACAATGCTACGATTCGTTATGTAATTTTTACGAATTGAAACATTTATTCAATTCAATTTGTCCTCATAAATGTGTATTGCTAGATACCATTCATCCCGGAAATAAATTAAACCTTAATTTTTCGAGTAGCACAGGCTAGTTCCCGAATTCGGTCCCGCATCAAGTAACGAGTCTCCAGAATTCACACTCATGTAACAAATTAAAGAAAGAATATCATAAAGTACACCTCTAGATTTCTCATTATTTAGCAATAGTTCATTTATTATACTGTAATTTTAAACTGTTACATATATGAATTTACAGATTTAAATCACTTCGGGTCTTAACACAGAAACATAGTGACGCAAAATTAATCATCCAATTATTTTGAGTAATGGAAATCTTTATTTGGACTTTTAATATTTTTCCTGTTAAGTGGGAAAAATTACTTATATTTCCATCAAGTGGCTACCGCTAGTGCTGATACACATTTGTGCCGGCTCTGACACATTTTTCGTCGTCGGTGATAACTGTTCGCATTCATGTCGAATATTCTCCTTGAGGTCTGCGAGTGGCTGAAGCTTGTTGGCATGAAGCTGCGATTTCAACTCGCCCCAAAGAAAGAAGACTGGAATGGTTAAATCGGGCGATCTTGCTGCCCTGCCAACTTAGGGACTAATCACTATCTAAATTTAATTTCTACTCGGGATTAACTACTGAAATTTCCTTTACTTCACACTAGATTCAAAACTACTTCCGGTTCCAGAGATATTGATATCTACAGACTTTAAATTGCGGAGTTGTTTAAAAAATTTGAAGAGTTTGCCAATTAGTTAGAATTATATATTTTTGTTTTATGAACTCTTTGAATGGAAAAAAATGCAAAAGAATTAAATATGCTTGAAGCAATAGGAGGATCTTTTTATTTTTGGTCTAATGCTAATCCAATCTATTGATCTATTTAAGAAGCTCCAACTGTGTGTTGTTTATTATATAATTATTTATGTAGTCTCCATATGAAATGAACGCGACATGAATTCAAGCAGGGTGGCGCAAAATTAATACCGCTCTCGGAAGACGTCATAACTTTTGAAAAAATTAATATGGAATCACATTTAATATTTGTGAACTCGACAACTGCAGAATACAAGCAGACAAGCAATGGAGCCCAATAGTCCGCAAGAGTGTGGAATAATTGTGTCGATTTAAGTGTAAAGCTTTTGTATCAAAAATCATCATGAGTAACGAGGCGCATTTTCACTTAAGCAGTGACGTCAATAAGCAAAATCATTTCTGGGGTACTGGAAATCCGCGTGTGATGTACAAACAGCCATTACAGACACTCAAAGCCACTGTGTGGTGTGGCGTTCACGTAGGAGGAGTGATCAGGCCGTATTTTTTTGAGTACGCCATCGGCAATACTGTCACTGTTACTGGCAAATGCTACAGAACCATTATAAACAGCTTCTAACTCCCGGAGTTCCAGGAACGGCATTTGGTGAACATGTAGTTTCAACAAAACGGTGCAACTAAACACATCGCACGAGCTACAATGGATAGTCTGAAGGAAGTGTTTCTTTGTTACGTAATCCGCATTTTTGGCAATTTGGCATGGCCAACAAGTTCACCCAATGTAACCATCCCAGTCTTCTTCTTTCGGGACCACGTGAAGTCGCAGGTTTATGCCAACAAGCCTCAGATACTCGCAGACCTTAAGGAGAATATTCGACAGGAATGCGAACAGTTATCACCGAAAATCTTGTGGAAAGTCATGGAAAATGCGGCAGGCACTTGATGGATACACGAGTAATCACTTAACACAAAAAATAGTATAAGTCCAAATAAAGATTTCCATCACTCAAAATCATTTTTTTTTATTTAGAAAAAAAGTTATTCAAAAACAAAATTGGATGATTAATTTTGCGCCACCTTGTATTTGTGTTTAAGACCCGAATTGGTTAAAATCTTTAAATTCATATAGGTAACAGTTTAAAACTACGGTATAATAAATGAACTATAGTTAAATGAAGAGAGGATCTAGAGGTGCCCTTTATGATATTCTTTCTAATCGAGCTTCTACTTTAAGTTACTACATAAGTGTGAGCTCTGGAGACTCATTACTTGATGCGGGACCGGGTTTGGGACCTAGCCCGTGCTACCCGAAAAATTAATTTGATATCGGGATGAGTGGAATCCAGCAATACATATTTATGCTGACAAATTGAATTAAATATATGTTTAAATTTGTTACATAACGAATAGCAAATTTACAACATTAAAAAAAAACTTGCCAGTAATTAATTTATTATTTAAATAGTTGCAATAATTAAACTCAAGATTATCGTCATTCTTATTTCAGAGTAAGTAATCGCACTATATTTTGTTACAAGCCTCGTTAGTTTTATTTGCTTGAGTTAGAAGTGTTTCTTTATAGATTTTTAAACTCATTACGATTCGAAAGCTTAATTTAGTGGGTCTGAATTCAAATCACCATGACCTTGATAATTTATATTTATTTTAACATTCGCTTTTGTAAATACTACATTAGGAAGAGATGATATTCTGAAGGAAAAATTATCAAAAAAACTTACTTTATCTTAGAACTACCTTATTCTATTTCTAAATAACCTAAATCTACAAATGCTAGCTTAAACAATGCTGGCTGGTCTAAGAAAGGATGACAGCTATACAGAATTATTATTTAAGAATGGCTAAAATAAGTGGATTGGTTGAGTTGAGCTTTTTACGTCATTTTATTCCTCTTTGTACATCATTTTATTCCTCCATTCATGTGAAGCTTTACAAGATTTTGTATTTTAGCAAGTTGATGCAGCATCTCAGTGGAGAAGTAAAAGGCTTATTAAGAGCCATTTTCAGGCACCGGCTTTGTGCGACTTGGAGCTTAGATTTCAAACACTGTGCGCATAAGCTCCAAGCAGGAGCTCCATAAAGGACGATGGGCTGAATAATAATTATAAGTATAAGGATTTTATTTTTAACGTCGAGGAATGACTCGATTTAGCAATGAATACAAAGTCAATATTGCTTTGAGACTTTGTTGCTTGTGGTTTCAATGTGAATTTGAAGGTTAATTTCTTGTAAAGGATTGACCCCAGATATGAAATTTCATTCAACCAAGGAATATCCTGTCCTAAGAAATTTATACATCGACTGGGTAGTAGGCTCGATTTTCTTTGTGAAAAACATTGCTTGTGTTTTTCAATACTTGTTTTAATTTTCCATCGATGGAAATACCGAAATATTTTTTCCAGGAATGTTTCTAGATTCATAATTATCTTGTTGGGATCTAGTAATTCGGTATAAACACATGTGTCATCGGCAAAAGCAGCTAGTTTGCAAGGCTCGTGTGAAGGCATATCTGATGGGTATATGATGAACAATAGTGGAGTCAGGCATGAGCCTTGGGAAACTCCAGCAAGTGTATTCCGATGATTCGATAAGCTGTCACGAATTTCGATGACATATTTTCGACCATTTAAGAAGGACCACATTAAATTAATTAGGTATTCCAAGAATTTAAGTTTTATTAATTTGTGTAGAAGCCCATCATGCCATACTGTTTCAAATACTTTTTCGATTTGCAAGAACATTTTTCCCACTGAAAGTTTTTCTTTCAAAGCAGCTTTGATGTCCTGAGTGACACGGCATAGTTGTAATTCAGTCGAGTACCCATATCTGAAGCCAAACTGGTAGTTGCGAGAATGTTACGAGCTTCTGCAACCCTATTCAAACGCTTCAGTATTAGCTTCTCAAACAATTTACCCATACATGACAGGAGGCTTATTGGCCTATAATACGAGGGAAGGTGCAAATTTTTATTCGGTTTGCAAATGGGAATGATTATCACGTGTTTTCATGAAGAGGGGAAGTAGGGAATGTTAAAACAGGCGTTGAAAATATAGATTCAGAGCGCAATAGCTTTCCTAGGCAAGTTTTTCAAAGCTTCATTTGGCATGTTGTCTTGTTCAGGGGTTTTGTTGTTTTTTAATTTTTCCAGCATTTCGTACAGTTTTCCTGGGTTAACTCGTTCATCATTAGAAACCAATGAAGACGAAGGCGGTGGGTTCAAAGTTGCGCCACCATCAGCTCAGTAGTTTGGCTTTGCATACTTTAGGTGATGTTGTGGTGTTTATAGTGTCGGCAAGGAGCTCGGCCATACCTTGATTTGAGAATTCCCGATCACCATTATTTCTCTCAAGTGGCGGTGGAACAGTAATCTGATTAACTTTTAGGATTTTACTGAGTTTCCAAACCTTTCGTGAATTGTAATCAAGTTTACTGAGCATAATATTCCAGCTCTGATTGTGGAGGTTGGAGATTTTTGTACGAATAGTATTTGTTGGACTGTTGACTCCAGCTTTTATTCACATGTTCTTCGTTCTTTGCCATTGTCTTCTGAGCGAGCTTGTTGTTTGAATGAGATTATCAATCTCAGTATCCAGTTTGAAGACTTTGTGGCTAGCTATTTTTCTGTGTGTGCTACATTCAATTCCCTTCCAAACAGTTATATTAAATGACTCAATTGGCAAATCGATTTGGTGCTCAGTTCCCAACAATTCTAAAATCTATCTAGTCAATGAAATATTATCATTTATGTATTCCCTGTATTTTTTTCAGTTTGTTCCCTGGAATTAAATATCATTTTGCGTTGAGTAATGTACATCTGCAACATATTTGATATTGAAGACCACGGGGTAAGTGTGGTGAAGAAAGACCTTGGAGGACTATGAAACGCTTAAAACAATATCTAATATTGAACCGGATGTTGGCTCATTTGGTGCATGCAAGAAAATGTTGTTTTATTTTAATATGTTGTTGAGAGTTCTGTCGATTGTTGGTGACGTGCATTCAAGTAGGTATCTTTGGTTATGAGTAATAAACCTTTTCAAGTCACTTTCAAATTGAGTTAATTTTTCAGCCGTAAGTTTGGTGCCCGGGAAATAAACAGAATAGATTTTAATATTAATATCTTCTATCAAAACACCTATATTCTCAATTATTGATGATTCGATTGAAAGTATTAAAGTATAGTTTATAGTTTTCTTAATGACCAAAACTGCTTCTTCACCAATTTTATCCACCGTATCGTTTCTATAAATATCTTATAAAGGGTGTGAGCGCTTTTCATATGATCTTAGTCAGGTTTCGGGTATAACGAATACGTCAATATTTTTATTTTTAAGAAAGTTGAATGGTTCAATGCTTTTGTTCCTCATGCTTTGCGCATTACAATACAGAATCTTTAAATCGTTATTCATACACAAACTTAATAGCTAACTTAACTATGACATTATACTGATCTATTTTGGTTTTGCAATTTGCCGGATTTCGAATCACTTTGTGTGAGATTTGTACTAGTACCTCTGGTGAAAACAGATTATTATTTGCGTTGATTGTAGCTTTTGACGAAAATGGTTGTGGCCGGGCCTTCAGCAGAGACCAAACGCAATAGCCAATACCGCAAACTCATCGAAAAAAGCCCCATCAGCGCCAATGCTTATAACTCTCTGCCATTGTGTTTATATACAATGTGGTGTCACGGTGAACGCCGATTGGCAGGATGGATGGCGCTGAGATTTCACTCTTAGCATTTCGAGCAAAAGTCTCTTTCAGCAAATGTGTCTTAGATTGATGTATGTCGCACTTGTGAGCTTCAATGTATTGAGTATATGAAATATCTAAAGTATGAGCTCTCGTTTGTAAAACAGAAATAAACTTTATAAACTGAGCTGACTATAAAGGTAAAATCAAGATGGCTGGTGCCATTTATATTAACTGATTATGAAGTACGTTCGGTACGTCCGGATTCGAATAGATGTAGAAGAAAAGTGAGTTGACTTGAGAGCGATCCACTGATTCCGATTCTGCAACACCGCTGCTGTGGTCAGTGACGTATATGTCGTGACCGCCAAAGTACTCCCCCCTTAGTGATATCGTCGTAGAAACAGATATCACGATCAAACTCATGATACGGTATGGCGGCACGTGATGACGTTTGTCGATGCGATGGCATGCAGTTGGGGTAATAGCGGGTTGATGCTGCGGTGGTTGCTGTTGATCGGATGCGGGTTGGGGCGACGACGGGTTGTTACATCGTAAATTTGGCTGATCCGGCATGCGGACTAGTGCAAGCTCGAGCATGCGACCGTAGTGTGAGGTCAGGCATGCGACGTAGTGCAAGGTCGGGCATGCGGCCTGCTGCGAGGTTGGGCATGCGCAGTTTTGCGAGGTTGGACATACGACATAGTTCAAGCTTGGGCATGCGGCCTGGTGCGATGTCGGGCAGGCGACGTTGTACGAAGTCGTGTATGCGACGTTGTGCAAGGTCGGGCATGCGACGTTGTGTAAGGTCAGGCATGCAACCCTTGACTGTAGCGCGAGGTGGGGCACGCAAATGCAACAACGCTGTCGGGGACGTGATGGGACATTATCGGGTATTCAATGCCGACAGAACTCCGCGTGTCACTGAACTCGGCGTCACCAATATTGAACACACGAAATATCAACTCTCGTTGGTAAAACAGAAATAAATTTTATTAACTGAACTGACCATAAAGGTAAAATCTGATTACGGAGTACGTTCGGTACGTCTGGACTCGACTAGATGTAGATTAAGAGTGAGTTGACTTGAGATGGATCTTATGACAGCGATTTTGCAACACCGCTACTGTGGTCAGTGACATATACTTGTCGTATACGTCGTGACCGCCAAAAATGCATCGTTGGCTAATGATCAAATCCCCTATGGGAGGAAATGAATTTAATCGTGGTTAATTGCAACGTAGCAAATGATATTCGTAGGCTCTTTTGAGGATATAATATTTGCGATAGGAATGTTGAATGAACGAATGGAGTTGCTTTTAAAAAAGTAAATTACTTATGATTTCCAATTGAGGGAAATTTGCTTGTGAGTTGAAAATAACATACGCATAACGAAAGAAATAATTAATTCATATTATAATTTAAATCCAAATATTTTAAATTGAATTTTCATATCTTCGTAAAATGCCAAAAATTGCATGATGTGAAAAAAAATTATAGAGTTTTTCAAGTAAAATTTTTACATTGTATTCTATAGTTATTTTCCAGTAAAGCAAAGCACATATTTTAATATTTAGAGGGAGACCTGTAATCTCTCGTATCAATTAGTGAAAAGAGTTTGCTTTGTATAGTTTTATTGTAGCAATTCCTTATTTGAAACATCTAGGAAATATGCGATACTTGTATTTTTGTTGAGTTATTGGAGAAAAGGTATGACCAACTTTTACTTTAAGTTTTCAGGTGACTTTCAAAGGCAAAAAGTTCACAATATCGGGGTTGTACTCGAAGGAAGCTTCGATGCAAAGTTGCTTGGTTATCATTATTTTATGAGAAACAGAGGAAATTATCATTGTTAGAGGCAACATGGCAAGTAAAAAGCGACTTTAAAGATATTTTGTAACTATCCGTAGGAAGATATAACTTGTAATATAAATTTTGAAGCTGTTAATAGATGTTTTACGATACACAAGTAAATGAATTTTTTATTGAGTGTAATTCAATTTAGATATGTGATTTTCATGTTATGATTACTTAACAATCCCTCTAATGATTTTGATTTCGAGAATCCCATACCTTATATGCATATCAAGCTATTGCGAATTTGTTTCATAATGCAAACACACATTTAATGAAATAGATATTCTTGACTTTGTGTCAGTTTCTTTATTTTGAGTAATGAAAACAAAGTTAAAAAGAATGATAATATAAACTTTATATATAATTATATTTTTTTATAATAACTACGACTAGTCACTAAAATATAGAATGAAGTAGAATAATGAGATTGAAATTAGTGTTGCTTTAAAATCTACTTGATGTGAATCAGATGTTTCATTCAGAAGCTGTTAAAAATGCCTTATTATCTTATAAGGAGATTTTAAAGCACATAATAACAAGCACTAAAGACTGTGAAATGAAAACTTTAAGAATTATTCGAAACTGGCTTTGAAACACGCTTTAGAGTAAAAATAATAATATTTAAGAGTAGTACCTTATATGACTGATTCTATATAAAGGTCAAAAATGCGAATTTCTATCATCCGGATAAGTGCTAATGGATGTGGCGAGACGCCGTGAAACATTTTTACGATTTACTGCGTTTTTTAAAGCCACTGATTTTTAAAACTTTTTCATATTCGTACAGTGTGATATGTTTTCGCCATTTATTTATTTCAGAAATCAACTTACAGACTAATAGTCCAATTACAAGTCAATTAATACAATATTTAAATACCAGCATATGAATTCAAAATATGACAGAAATTAAAGAAAAAGATCACAATTCGATATTAAAAATTAAGATTTATAAATTTGATTTTTCAAAGAAGTTTTGAACATGTCAAGAGATTGCGGTAGAGGACCAAGATTTTGCTGGTTGGTTGTGCATACGATGTAAGCTTTGCAAAGGAATGTGGAAAAAGGTGTTGGTACGTGCATACGGAACCTGAAATTGAAGCGAGGATTCATTAGGGTGAGCCGTGTCGAATGTATTTATTTGCGTGCATAAATTTTGAGGTAAAAGGCAATAATGAAGCTTGAACAAAAGACATTTGTCAAGGAAAGATTGTCTGGACTGAAGGGTAAGAAGGTTCAAAGTACGAAGTCGGTCATCATAAGGGGAGTAGGGAAGGTTGAATTTGAAGAATAGAGATCGTGTAAATCTGCGTTGAACTGACTCAACAGCATCGATGAGCTTTCTGTGTTACGGACTCCAAATTTGCGAGTAGTACTCCAAATGACTACGTACTAGTGAGAAGTAAAGACACATACAGGATGTGATATGTTGAAATGACGAAGCGGATCGTAAAATAAATCCAGTTAAGCGAGAGGCTTTCTTAATAATTAGAGCAATGTAGAGATCAAACTTCAGTTTACAATCAAAAGACACACCAAGATCCTTGAAGGAGGTTACATTGCTCAAAAGGATACCAACAAGCCTATACGTTGAGAGAAAAGGACATTTTTTACAGGAGAATGTCATCTGATGGCATTCGGAAACATTTAAGGAGAGATGGTTTGATTCACACCAGTCACTAAGACACTGAAGGTCGGTTTGAAGGATATCCACATCTAAAAGGGAATCAATAACTCGAAAAATCTTGAAATCATCAGCAAAAAGGAGAGAGGGGGGATGTGATAACAGAAAGTAGATCATTGATAATAAGTAAAAAAAATTTTATATATATATATATATATATATATATATATATATATATATATATATAAATATTTATTTATATATAGATATATATATATATATATATATATATATATATATATATATATATATATATATATATATATAAATCCATATATGTATAGACATACGTATTTATATATATAAACATAAAGTTCACTCCGCGATCAATCTCATGAAATTTACTTAAAAATATCCTTCTTAACCATTCGTTCACGTTTATTCGATACCCATCGCCTTCGTTTTCAGTTAACTATGGCACCTAATTTTCATGAAAATTTGAAGAAAATCATACCATATAGTTCAATGAAAACTCGGCTATGCATTTCTATCTTCATCTGTACAGTTATGATCAATTATAGCAGGAAATGTATCTCTTTTTAGGTTGCGATTCTCACCGGTTTTTAGTATGGAAATCACTAATTTTAGATTTCTGGGCATATGTTATAATCTAGATATTATATTAAAAGTAACGAGTCAACTCTATAATTTGCAATCACTCAATCCTTATTATTTCTTAAGGGAATTTTATAATCCTATATGTACCGTTTACGTCTAAGGATGTACGAAGGATCGTATACCAAGCTCATTGGCAAGCAAAGAATGAATGCGGAAGAGAAAAGCGTCCCGAAATAATTCCTCTAACTATTGTATTTATGCCACACTTAGAATTAATTTTTGGGTTATTTCCGGTAGAAATGATGGACTAAAAAGTACCGTTTATGCAGAAAATTAAGGATACTGATCATTTTTATCATCCGTCACCAAAGGACTCGGTATCTCCAACAAATGCTTGCAGAGTGAAAACTAATTGGCACTTTTCGTATGAAATATCATTTAAATTCAATTTCTTGACATCAATGTATCATATTGAACTGTTAATATCTACAGAGCCCTTGGAAGGATTTCAATTCTGCTCCAATAAATTTTGGATCAATATGTTGTCTTTCATTTGAAACCTCTACAATCAAAATCCTTACACGCGTCGATCAGTTATGCTGAAAAATCGGGATGAAAGTCGGAATTTTTTTAGTTTCAACGGTAAAAGTCCTTTACCGTTCCTTGAATTTCTTATCCTTTAAACGGGACCTAACTGGAAGAAAGACGTATCATTTCCCAAAAACAGGACTCTTCTATCCATCTCCGTTCAAAAGTTATGCGTGAACATACAAAAAAAAAAGCAAAAAAAAAATATATACGCGATGAATTGATAACCTTCTTTCTTTTGGAAGTCGGTTAAAAATAGTATGGGGCCAAGTATTGAACCTTGCAGAACTCCCGAGCTCGGGTGAAATGGAGAAGAGAAGCAAGAGTTTAAAGTGACTACACATTGACGATTCAGGACATAAGAGAGAAGCCAGGAATAGAGGCAACAAGGGACATTGAACCCTTAAAGTTTCTCAAATAAGAGAGAGTGATCCACTGAATCAAAGGCAAGAAAGAAAAATCCGTTGAAATAACATCCACTTGTTGTTGTTGATTGAGGGCAGCTGCAATATGATGGGCAAAAGAAAGTAAATTTGTAAGGGTATATCTGCCTCTGACAAAACCATGCTGTTGATCCGCTAAAGATGGGAGAACAAGTGGATACAGCAAATCAAAAACTATCTTTTTAAGGATTATACTAAAACAAGGAAGAAGGGAAATAGGACGATAGTTTGAGACGATATAACGATCACCAGATTTGAAAATAGGAAAAATGTGGGCAATTTCCCATTGGGCGGGGAAAACCCCACAGCATAAACTCAAGTTAAAGGTAATTGAAAGAGGCACACAAAGCGAAGAAGATAAAGATTTTGCTAGAAAATTTGGAATGCCGTCAGGGCCCACACTGGCGCTGTTATCAAGATTATTTAAGAGTTGCTCAACCTGCAAAGGGTTTGTACGAAAATTAATAGAGGAAAAAGCGCAAGTAGATTGGTTGAAGGAGGGGGAATGTTTAACCCTACCAAAAAAGGAAGAAAAGTAAGAAGCGAAGAGTTCACAAGATTCTTGAGGAGAAGACGATGTCACGCCATCTAGACTAAAATTATCAGGGGCATGATGAGATGTCCTTAAAGATTTTACGTACGACCAGAACGCACGTGTTCGATTCGATATTAACGGAGTTTCAATGTGGTTAACATATGCAAGAAGTGCAGAAGTGGCAATTTTCTTGGCCACGGTACGACGCTCTTTAAATTTAACAAGGTCAACTGGAAGAACACTGGATTAGAATTTTCTGCGGGCAGCATCTTGAGCTTTAATTGCAGTGGCAACATCTGAATTAAACCAAGGAGCATCCTTAGGTCTTCGTGCTGGACACACAGGAGTAAATTGCAAGATTAAGGGTGAAAAAAACATATAGAGCTTACCAACACAATCATTGATGCCCTGCAAATTATTTTTTTAGTAAAAATAAGCGATAATCGATATTCAATAAAATTACCGAGACATCATGGGAACATATATATCTAGTGAGTAAAGCTTTCTCATTCTATTTAAATTCTACGAATAACCATTATTCTAAATTTTCAGGAAATATTTTGGAATATAGTCCACAATAAATTCTTCTTTGAGAACCTAGTTATAAACATGAAAACAGTTGATTTATAAAGGATGGCACCCTGTGATTCATTTTAGAAAATTCTACCAGTGTGACGCAAAAGCATAAGTCAAAGTCAAAGTCAAAAGCGCTTTATTCAATACCAATCATTATAAATTTTAAAAAAGAATATAAAGCGAATTCCAAACAACAAAACTTTGAAAACATAATGACCTAAATAGCTTTATAAATTTATATGTTATCAATGAAACAATTTTAATGAAAAAAAACACTAGCAAATTTAAATTGATTAAGATTATTACATATTTTTTGATCCAATTGGAAAAAGGAGAAAAAACCAACCAGCATTATTAAAAAATTACTTATTTTACTAGCACAACAGTGAATTTTTATCCTATAGCCAATATGTTACAACCTAATTCTAAATAAATTCAATCAAAAAGAACGTTATCTTCTATGAAATCTATCCCTAATTAATAATACAAATAAACAACAACACTAGATGTAGCAATAATGAGATGAAACTAAAAACTAAGTAACGAGAAAAAACACAAACAAGTTGAAGTAGCAGGAGAGTGCTCTTGCAAGAAGAGTATTGTAAAACAATTAGTAAATCAAACAATATATTCTGCATATCAAAACTTGCCGAATATACAGATTCCATAAATTGAGTTCGAAAAATTCTTATGGTTATTATGATTTTGAACTCGCCACCATTGTGTTTCAAGCTTTTGACCCCGTCGTTTGATCAAGCATGATAAGACATCAATATTGCAAACCATTTCTAAAATCTTTATCGAAATTCCTACATATTTGTAGTGTCTACGTCCGTTGCAAACGGGTATCTCCCTAGTATCAAGTGTTAATTTTTTTGTAATTGTTAAATATTCAATCGACTGTAACTTAGCTGTTTATTGTTCTGTTATTCTGAAATTTTTGGAACACATACAATTACTTTAAAAAAATTCAAATAGTAGGTTTTGGGAAATTTTAAGGGTTTCATCTTGATTTTATAGGCAAAAATGTAAAATTTATAATATGTACTATTATTAACAAAGTTGACTGAATTTCGACTTCTCAGGTATTTGTTGCCCTTACACTGCTAAAGTCACACCTCTGTGATTTTATTCAGATTTTTCGGGTCAAAGGTGTCCAATCCCGAAGGGGGGGGGGGACACAAAATTGTCGTACATTACCCCTTCCCCTGCACCCCTTAAAGCAAGACTTGTTGGTTTAATACCTGTTTTGAAAAGTTTTCATTAAGACCTTTCATTTGATACTCATATTGCCTACATGTGATGAACATTTTTTTTCGGAGGCAACTTCCCTATATGGGGAGATCCCTCTTACATACCTTATAAGTTTCTTTTTGTGGTGAAACTTTGAAGAGGGCGTCACTTTGCACCTGCTTACAAAATCTTCTGTTTCTAGCTAATGCAGTTTGCGAGAAAAAGTGGTGTGACACACGGACGGACGGACAGACGGGCGGACGGACAGACAGGACGCAATTTTAGTAGAGTATTGTAAAATGATTTTACAATACCCTAAAAAAGAAAATAAACACGAATAATTTAGACATTGTCATTCAGCCATCAACACCTAGATTGCCCCGTCTCAGCTCGGCCAGCCTCAAAGAATCTAGCAAATGAGTATCTCCATTGGAATAGTTCGTCTCGTGAACTTAAATTCGGAGGATATTTTATCTTCTTATTGGTGGCCCGTCTATATATGTGATATATGATTGGGACACCGTCAGAATCAAAAGGATATAGATTAATTTCCAAATACACGAATGGGTCTGGAGGGACGAAGCCAGTAGTGAGACAAGTCACAATGTACCCGTCTGTAGGGTGGAACGGCAGGGAAATCCAGGAGTTTTCACTCACAGTTGCAGATCTTGCAATATGATTCCGAAGAAGTCTCAGTTTGATGATATTGACTCTTGTCACCTTAGCAGTTTGATGAAATTTTCTATTCAATATATAGTGCTTCCAATCCGTCTCAGGCTTTCTGTATAAACCAGTACATGCACGAAGGCATTCCCTTTCGAAAACTCTTAGTCTTTCCATTGTACTAGCACTCTGGTTGTACCAGATCTGGCATCCATATGTCAAAACTGGTCTAACCAGGGTCTTGTAACAAATAACTTTCACCTTTTGATCAATGTATCTTGAACGGAAGAGTCGTCAAAGGGCCATGACAACTTTTTGTGCTTTACTGAGCATGATTTTGACATGTTCAGTATAGTACGGATACTGATTGAGATGAACACCGAGGTATCGAACGCTGGATTTATGTGACACCCGTTCTGAACTACCCTCACCAGCTAGGATGTGGGAATCGTTCGAATTACGTTTCAGGTCTTGACTGGCCCCCTGCAGCGTTGTCTGAAACAAGATTGTTTCATACTTCTGCGCATTTATTTTCATTAGCCAATTGTCGGTGTAGAGCTGCAGATCATTAAACATTTTTTGAAGATTGCTCTAAACTCTTTTAGCTTTTTGATCTGGCGTATAGATGATCAGATCGTCAGCAAACGCTTCCAATGATCGCGTTGGCGAGACGTTACAATCAAAGCCATTCAATAGCTTGCGAACTAATATTGAGAAAAGCAGTGGCGCAGTAACTGTCCCCTGCTGTAAACCATTCAAGACCTTGAAGTCGCGCATTGTTGTCAGATTTCCATCAGTTACAACAAATGATTTCCCGTATAACATATTGCACATTGTGGCGACAAAGTGTCTGGAGAACCTGTCCTAAAGGAGTTTGAAAACTAGTCCATCTCACCACACCGTATTGAAGGCTTTCTCCATATCAAAGAGACACGCTCCAACACACTCTTTATTGTTTGGTTTCCAACAGATGCCTGAGGTTCTTTCGCTATCGCATGTATGGTCGAATGCCTGGCACGAAAACCAAATTGGCAATTCGGCATCAACTCATATTTCTCAATGTAGGCAAATACCTTGCTGATGTTAGACCGCAAACTGATTGGGCGAAAGTTTTTAGGGCTCGAAGATTCTTTACCTTTCTTCAAGATCGGAAATATCTTAGACTTTTTCCACTGTTTTGGGATATATGCATTACTCAATATGTTGTTGAACAATATGCAATAATTCCTACTAGCAACCTCAGGCAAATGTGGGAGAACTATATTTGGAATACCGTCAGTCCTACTTGATTTCTTGTTGTTTATCCTGTGAAATATGAGACACAAGTCTTCATTGCTGACAAAGTAATAAATAAGATTCATGCTTGGTATGAGGTCAGATGTTAATGTTTCATTGAAATGAAGAAGTGATTCACCGTTCAGGCTTGATTTGAAGTCGAAAATTTTCAATTCAACGACCTCTGAAAATATTTCATTCCCTCTATCTGGGTTTGGTAGATAAATCAATTCCAAATGAGAACCAATCAGAATAAGTTTCTGCAATCCATCACATATAATCCTGTTTCCATTTCTATCTGGAGTCGTACTATCACTTTCGATACCAGCCCTGTCGAAAAGATTTATCGTATTAATAGTGACTTCAAGATTCGATACCTTCACTCGAGCCTTCTTACGGCATAAGTTCTTCACTTTCGTGAAAACGCCATCTGGGTTCTGTGGGCTAATACCCCTCAGTATTTCCGCCCATTGATTGCTGACCTCACTCCTGAAGTATGAACGGATTAAGTTCCGGACATTCTTCAGGTGTAATTTCAACAAAGCAAATGAAGGATGGTTGAAGTCCAAAAATCGTCGATAAATATTGTTGACGCGTGTCAGAAGAAGGCTTTTTAATCTATTCAACCTTGCAATGGTTGGTGTTTCATATCCTACCATAAAGGTTCGATGTTTAATTTTGGGAACTACTTTCTCAATTGCTTCCAACGTCAGCTTCTCTAACTTCGACAAATGGAGATCTATTTCATCCTCAGTTATACTACTGTTATTCGGAACCATTGAGGAAGCGTCACCTTCATCAGATGGAGGACACTGCTCCTGGTACTCCTGATTAAACTTCTTTTGAAACTTCTCCCAGTCTGTTTTTTGAAATTCAACCGATTTTCATGTTGAACTGGAATGAGGAAGACATCATCCCTTTGATGATTGATTTCCATCACGATTGCTTTATGGTCGCTATCACAAGGAAGCACCTGCAATTTCCGTTGAGTACTATTAAAGCTGAATTCAAATCTTGCATTAGCAATGCAGAGGTCCAAATATTAGTTTGTCCAAGGGGGTGTTGGGAACCCCGACCCACATAGATTACACCTGTATTCAATTTGGTTCTCTGTTATCCACGACTTCAGGAAAACATCTCTTGGATTATTTGTGGTGTTTAACCATGATGTATGCGTGGCATTCAGGTCACCGGCTAAAATACAATAACTATGCAGCATGTTCAATTCGAGTATTTTTAACAAGGAATTGAGCTTCTCCATGAACTTGAGAAGATTTTGACCAGTTGCATAGGCAGAGATAACGAAGAGGTTATCCCCACCTGGCAGTGAAATTTTCATGACGGACACTTCAAGAAATTCAAAGTTTTTGAATTTGACTTTTTCATTATTTTGGAAAAAATAAGGTCTTCTAACCCTATGGTGCCACCTCCCCCAGCACCGTTTACCCTATCGTTTCTTACGAATACTAGATCTTTGAATTCTATGGAGTGCCATGAATTGAGATGGGTTTCAGTGAGAAGCATGATGTCAGGCTTTTGCTTAACAATAAATCCAAGGAGGTAATCACGTCGATGTATAGCAACGATAGAGTTGACATTTGTGGATATGAGGCGAAGCCCATCCATGGGAATATGACTGGAGGACAAGTTATTATGAGGCATTAGAAAAACCTAAACGCTGAAAAGCAAAGTTAATTTTTGAATCTTGTTTGTCGATTTCCTCCGATAAAGAATTAAGTTGCTTTTAAACTTTGAGAAGCACTCATTATTGCCACTTACACTATTTACATTATTTCCAGCATTTTCTGCTGGTCCTCTAGCGGCAAGTGCAAATTATACTCCGGGCTTAACGATGTTGGAAAGTATGATATTACGGTGAACTTGTGCTTGCTTTGGAGCAAATTTAACTTTTGCATCTTGATATTGAGAGCATCCTCAATATTATGCTGGGTGACCAAAAACACTGCAGTTAACGCAGTAAAATTTTTCTTTAGGCTCCGTCTGAGCCAATTAGCACTCACCGGGAGCATGAATGTCTTTGCATTTGACGCACCGATAGTGCAGGGCACAATTGGCCGCCGAAAGTTCAAATCCTTGACACTGGTAAGACTGGTTGACTTCTCCTTTCTAGAGGCACTCCCACCTCACGACTCTGAAGTTCAAGTGCCTTATTAGTTGAAGGGCACTTGGACTGCTCTTATTTGCTGTTTGTACCAGGTAAAGTGGTAAATTCTTCCTTCCTTCCTGTCGCAAATGCTTTGACTGAAAATAAATCAATATCTGGTGCAGCTTCTTTGAGCACCTGAAGAAGATAGACCGTATCCTGTCCGCTGTTCAACACCCCTCAACAAGAAGGTCTGATTCTTCTAACTTTTTGGCGTATAGGTGAAGTGTGGAACCTCCCCAGAATCTTTAGCTGACTTGGAATCAATCAGTAATTTCGCACTTATAGTTAATTTTTCGGCGTTTGCTCTTTTGATCTCGAAATTGGCTAGTTTATTTTCGGCTGCCAATAGCCGAGCCATATATTTTCCGCTTTGTCCGAACACGTTGATTGGCGGAACTTTTTCTATCTTGTTGGAAGCTTTTTCAGAGGAACCAGCGGAACTGCTGTAAGTCATTTTTTTGACTAGAATTACCTTCGATGTTTTCTTCAATTTCCATTTCTTCGGTTAATCCTTCCAGCGCTGCAAAATAGTTTTGACTCTCGTTGGTGCCACCAGCACTTAGAACTTCTTCTGGATTTGCCTGTTTTGCACTTTTCTTTGCCTTTGTTATCTGTTGCCATTGCTTTTGCGGCTGCATTTTTTGAGGCTTCATCCCTTTCTTGAATAGATCCTTGAGGGATGTATCTCTTGCCTCAGTTAATCATTTTCTTTTTGCAATTTGACCACTTGTTGATTGTCTGCTATTATTTGCAGCTTGTACCCTCCATCTGCGTAGTTTTCTTTGTTATGTTTTCTCCTGGTGATTATCGCCAGTTTCGTATTCGTCGTTTCCCCAGGTGGGAAGCCGTCAGGCCCCTCCATACCAGCGGCGCTGAAGTTTTCTTTTGTTCTTTGCTTTTCTTTACCAATCGAAGTAACAAAAACTTCAATAAAAATTTACTGAGTCGATTACTTCGACAATATGTTTTTTTCGATAAAAATTAGCATCGGACTGACGTTTTTCAAAAAATTAATTTAATTTTTGAAAACTTTTGACAGGAGCGATTTAAAAGACGTCTATATGCAAAGACTGCCGCTGACGCAAAAGCATAAAAATACATTCTAAGTAAGCAAACAATAATCTAATAATAGGGAAGAAGAAAACTAAAATTGGTGCACAGACCGGGTATCGAGCCCATGCCCCCTGGTTCAAATGATCGCGCACTATCATAGACTTATTTCTGGAAAATTTTTAACAACCCATAATCAGAAAAATAAAGCACTTTCCACAATCGAGATACCTAATTGAAAAGCGTTTAAATGTAGGGAAAATTCATGGAGTTTAATCTTTCATAGGGTTTATCTTCAGAAAGTTTCGAATAAATGCAATATATTGAAATGGGTCATTAGATCATTATATTTTTTAAGTGAAATTGAGAAAGTGTTTAACTGTGATGAATGAATTGAATGAATACATTTAAGGAAAGGCTTCAGTATCAATATTTTAAAATTTTAATTGTAGTTTATTTTGAAAATTTATGAAATATTTTGATGTAGAAATTCATATATAAGCAAACATGTATGCACATTTAAAGCATGAAGTGCTCATATAGGAATCACCTTCACGGTTATACGTTTGGTTCTTCTTTGAGTTATTTTGGAATACCTCAGGACTAGAGAACCAATGTCTAGTTAAACATATAGGCATTTCGCTCTTAAACTTTTTGAAAAAAAAATCCAATTTTTAGGTGAAGATCATTTTTATAGCTCCTGTATTCGAGAATATGGCCATAGTAAATTATTGAAGCAAAATGCATTGCTAACGCCTGTCATTAGTAGTGATTGCTCACATAGTGAGTATGTTATAGATCCGCAGGATAGTTTTGAGTTGGAAACTGCACAGAAAAATATTTTGAGAATTCTTATTCCATTTAGTTTAGAGCAAAACCCAAGCAAAACTCCATCCGTCCAATTTTAGCCGATTTAAATTTAAATAACCTGCCATCTCAATTGTTTCCTCCACCCAAAGTGCGAAAAGACCCGAAGAATAAAAGTTATCTACGGAATTATAGACTTCTTCCAAGGCCTAGCCGACCAAAGGTATATCCATCTCAGTTTCCATCACCAGACTGCCACCCAACAAAAAGCACTGAGGAAAAACAACCAATTCCAAGAGTATGTTTTGCTTCTCTAAAGCATTACCGAAGAAGGAAAAACCAATTGGATGTTAAAAAACAAGTAGGAAATTTGTTGAAGGATATAAGCCAAGAGGCTTAGCTTTTAATACGCTCCCAGCTTTCCCACAAACCTAATGCCCCTTTGGAAAAATGAGCAAATTTTTTACTAGAAAATATACTACAGTTCCATTCACTTTATAGGGAATTACTGAACACAACAGTGTTCCTTCAGTCAGAACTATTCTGCACTGGTATTCAAATCTCTACTTCAAAACTGGTTTCGCTGATTCCATAAAAGACCTGCTTGAGAAAAAAATCAAAGGAATGTCTAGTTAAGATGGACAGTGTGTTTTAACTTTTGACGAGATATCAATAAGAACGGAACTGGAATATAATTACGCAGAAGACATTATTTATGGTTTTTGTGCTTTTAGAAACACTGAACGGTTCAACAACGTAGCATAAAACACTCTGCTTCTAATTTTGAAGCAAGGAATTGGGTTGGCTCACGCAATGGAAATTTACTGGTTTTTTTCTAAACAACCATAAATTAGACTTTGTGTGTTAGTTTAGATGTGTTAGGAACGATTTGTGATCAAAGCGCAGTAAATTTACGATGCTTAAACTAACTTAGGTCCTCTACTGAAATCCGTACTTTGAAGTGGAAGGTAGAGGAATATACAACTGTTTTGATATGCTTCAACTTCTTAAAAATTGAGGGAATATCTGAAAAATGACATCCGTTACTATAATATATTTTCATGGAGAACTATTAAAAAGGTGCATGAATTTGATAATAATGTTATCACCACTATTCATAAACTCACGAACGTGCATATAAACCCAAGTAGCTTCGATAAAATGTTAGCAAAACTGGAAGCGCAAGCCTTAAGCGATTCCGTATCCGCAGCGATTTCAGCGACTGTTGAATTGGGATATTCCAAACGTAATGACGATTAAGAGAGATGTGCAACTATATCGGCCGAATATTTATTTGATTAGTCTTTTCATATTGCAACAGTAAGGTCTGTTAAATGTTCCACATCACTTATGGTTGCATTTTATCCCCCTATTCTTTATGCACTGCAACTAACCATCTCAGATCCAGATTTAAACGGTAGTTAAGTAGTCGGTGATGTTTCAAAGCCAAAACATCCCAAAGATTTAGTTCAAATCTGAAGCTTTGTTTTCTATGAGTTGATCAATTTACCACCTAATTTCTACTGATGTGTACTATTTTTCATTTATCCAGCGCATATTCTTTATATTGGGGTTAATTTTTTGACTGGCATCATCCTTATAGCTTTTTGTCTTTTGTGGCCCAGAGTGCTTCGCATGATAGTTGAGTTTCAGCTCCAGAAACGATTAGCTACGTACTATACTTATGCCTGTTATTTTTTTCTCATTCTGCTTCACCTTTGTAACCCTTTCATAATTTTTGCTTATATTAGAAAGTAAATTTATCGGCATCTCTTTTCTTTAACATTGTTAACACCTTCGTCAAGATCATGTTGGTTACCTTATTGAATCCAAAACGTCTTATTGTGATCAGCCTATCGTAAGGTTTACGATTCTCACAAGTTTTAAACCCATGTACTGTGAAATAGATAAGGCCTGCAGGGAATATCAGATTAAAAACACGCCTTGTACTTTACGTCCTAGTGTTGTGAGAAAACGTGCTTTTTTTAAAGCCCTTTTTAGTATTTTTTATATGCAGGCCTCCTGAAATGCCTCTGAGGTTGTTTTTGTTTTCATTAAATACGTTCATTAGCTTATTGCTTTAGAACGGGTGCGAAAGTTCGACTATAGCTTCTGTAGGTGTTTGGAAAACTTGCTGTAATGCAAAGATGGGCACACGGATAAGCAAACTGATATTCTCAATTTTGTTGAAAAAATAATTTTTATAAGCCCCTACAAAACAAGATCTTCGAAAGAACAATTTTCTAAAGCTTCCTGACATCGAAATCACAAGCTTGAAATTGATGCGAAGTAACAATTATTATCGTTTTGACTTTCATATTAATTTTTTGCAATTTACTCATTGCAAAATATAATTATACTCGACAAATAATTATATTTACCATTGCTTAAAAATAAGCACAAATAAGACAAAGAAAATCACTGTTCTCAGAATTAATTTTCTAACTTTTATGAAACTAAAAATTAATTTCTTTATTGTCATCAACTTTCAGTGTGTACGCAATTTGACGGCAATGATTTGTTCTTCAGTAAATTAGTTTATTGTATTGACGAGACAGGCACTACCATCAAAACACATACATGCTAAAAATGAATCAAATAAAGTCACGAAAAGGAAACATAATTTTTTTTTGAAAGTTAAATAAGACAAAAAGCTTTAAAAAGTTTCATTGGAAAATGCTACTACAAAATTTTTTTTAATCCAAATGTTACATTTTTTATACAAAAATCGACGTACCATTATTATTCACTACAAAAAAAGCAATTATATTTCAGTTCTTGCAACCATGTATCAGCATCCAGCTGATATCCTTTGTCATACCATTTAAAGCAAAGATAATATATTGATGTAACAATAATTTAGGAAAAATATTTCAACGAAATCCTACACTGATCATACTTGTATTTTTTTAACCGACTTCCAAAAGCGAGAAGGTTATCAATTCATCGCGTATATTTTTTTTTGCTTTTTTTTTGTATGTTCACGCATAACTTTTAAACGGAGATAGATAGAAGAGTCCTGTTTTTGGCAAATGATACTTCTTTCTTTCAGTTAGGTCCCGTTTAAAGGATCAGAAATTCAAGGAACGGTAAAGGACTTTTACCGTTAAAACTAAAAAAATTCCGACTTTCACCCGGATTTTTCAGCATAACTGATCGACGCGCGTAAGGATTTTGATTGTAGAGGTTTCAAATGAAGGACAACATATTGATCTAAAATGTATTGGAACAGAATTGAAATCCCTCTAAGGGCTCTGTAGATATTAACAGTTAAATATGATTCATTGATGCCAAGAAATTGAATTTAAATAATATTTCGTACGAAAAGTGCCAATTAGTTGACATTCTGCAAGGATTTGTTAGAGATACCGAGTCCTTTGGCAAGAGATGATAAAAATCATTAGTATCCTTAATTTTCTACATAAACGGATCATTTTAGTCCATCGTTTCTACCGGAAATAACCAATAAATTAATTCTGAATGTGGAATAAATACAATTCAACAATAGTTAAAGGGAATGCTGTTCTCTTCCGCATTCATTCTTTGCTTACCAATGAGCTTGGTATAAGATCCTTCTTACATCTTACGTTACATACAGGATTATAAAATTCCCCGAAGAAATAATAAGGATTGAATGGTTGCAAATTATAGAGTTGACTCACTTTCCAGTTAATATGATATGTATGTTACAACACTAATATGATATGTATGTTACAACACACTACCAACACACTTCGCTGCTAGGTGGCTTGTCATTCTACGTTGGTTGCGACCAGTGCACATCCCACGTCTATTTTGTCGTCGGATGCCAAGAGAATTTGACAGCCACATGGAATTGAAGTGTGGAGGTAGTGGCCGCGACGCAGAAGGAGGTTATCTTGAAGTGGCCGCCACGCAGCAGGAATTTTAAGGAGTTTTAACCGACAGCGAAGGATCAAACAGAACAAACGGTGCACAAATACGAAGTGGTCGCATGTATCTATAATCACGAAGTTTCTTGAAATTTTCGGATATTTGTGTAATATTTCGATTTTGTAGCGCTAACAACTGGTCGTTTTCAGTACTCAGAACTTGCTCCACGGTCGATTCGTCCCGAAAACTGTATCAATCCTCTCAAAAACAGCGTTGGAAACTAGAGTGCAAAACAAAAAAGGATACGGATTCGTGTCGATGACAAATGTTGATGAAGCTGCAATGGCGATACGTGCTCTTAATGGATACACGCTTGGCAACCGGCTGTTGCAGGTTAGTTTTAAAAACGAATAAATCCAAGTAAGGAGTGCAGGTGACCGGCGCGTAGATGCATTCTAGCTATAGGAAGCTTTTGCAATATCTCGATTTTAAGGAAAAAAGAAAACTACACATAATTAATACTACAATATAACACAGAAGTTTCTAGACGAGCGTATTCAGTATTGATTGGATGCGTCGTTTTTCTACGTGGGGAAATATATCAGTTCAAAGTGTTTAGGATTAATAGTTTAAGATTAAAATCAAGAAGAGAAAAACAGTTTAATTGAGTCTAATGTATGGATCTTTAAAAAAGAAAAATCTGAAAAGAAATCTGTAAAACGTGTTGAGAAATATTCGAAACAGATCCTCGAACAAAACCTAATCATTTTTACTACGAAGGAGTGCATTCTTTTGATGATGAATTGCCGAAGGTAAAAATTGGAGGCTAAAGTACACTTTCTGTGCGAAGAATAATCAACATTTCCAATGCTAATTTAGCAATAAAGTTTACGAATGAAATAGAAAGAATAACGTTGCAACACATTCTTGGATGGGTTCAGGAAAACACAGGAAAGAATGAAGAAAAATCGCCGCAGAAAATAGGGGAATGAATGCAGCGCAGCATATGGCTGAAATTATTAATTTATTGAAACAGTCGGAAACCTTCAAACAATACCCGGTAGTTAGATGTGACAACATTTGATACAAGTGGCGTAAACATAATTTGGGAGAGAAAATCGTCTGAAATGGCTGGACCATTCAAAATTTTGTGAGACTCGAATAATTAATTTTAAAATGGATACCTGCAACTACAATCTTCAGTCTAATATTCAAAGGTGCGGAAACTGAAACTACAAAAATTATATCCTCATCGAAATTTCTGCCGCCGCACCTATTGTTGGAAGTCAATCGTCTAGCTGCGACCCTTTAGCTAATTGATCGAAAATCGTAAGCACTGGAATTTTTAGCATAAACCTCAGCAACGGTAAGGTGGGCTGTTTTGACTTTAATAGAGTTCCCAAAGTAGGTCTAATCTAAGAAAAGAATTCATCAAATTCGACTGCATTACTGTTTCGCCAACTCCTTTGATATAGGGTGCCAGAATGTAGAGAACGTTCTGTTTGATTGAAAGCAAGGTTCCGCTGTTCTTAGAAATGAGTGAAAATTTTACTTGTCAAAGGAAAGTAAGAAAACTTATTGATATAATGAAACAGTAGTAGACAAGGTATTGAAAAAGGAAGCGTTGATTATCATTTATAAAGGTTGTAACTAATTGCACAAAGCAAGAAAAGTTTTCCTAATATTTTGTCAAGAGTATAAGTGAATTATTTATTTCTTGCATTCAATTACGTAAAACACAAATAACCCATGAAACACCCAGTAAATATTTTAAATTATAATTTAATTTACTAAATCTTTCCCCTGGCACCTTTCACTCCTTGTGATATATTTTCCAGTCTGTCATAACGTATCCAGTTTATTGAACTATAAAATAAATCATTCAAACATTTGAATCATAAATACTCATTTGAAATGAATATTTACACTTGCTGTAAATTAATAAAATCTAATTAACAAAAAAACTTCAAATATTAACTTCAAGGAACCTTCTCGAAATATACCTTCCATTTAGAATAGTAAATCCTTCCCATCTGCTTCCCGCACCGTTGTAATCATGTGAATGAAAACATACTGATCATAACCCTATTGTACTTTGGAAACAAATCGGCCTGATTAATTAATGTAGAAAGAAAAATAGGTCTGAAAAATCTATCCAACGTAGTTAATTTAATCGTCTCGACTATCTAAACGGCCAGACTGCTCTTTGATAATTTTGGAAAAAAAAAACAATAAGCAATCATATAAAAATTAATAAATAATTAAATTCCAATTGTCAGTATGAACATTTCCATATGCTTTAACAATTGTTTCTTTTTTTTTCTGATTAAACATTTTTAATTTTGAGCTTTCATCTTTTTACGCCCTACAAAAATCACTTCACTCACCATAAGAATCTTCCATAAAATTAAACTTAAAGGTATTACATAAATAAAATAGATGCAAACAAATCAGTACAAGTTGTATATAAAGATCATAAATTTAAAATAAACTACATTAATAATTTAGAATTTTTAATATCATATTTATATTTATGAATAAACATTTATATAACATGAATCGCTAATTAAAACACGACTTTCCTTTCCAGTAATTCTGCTTTTCAGCGGGAAGTGAGGTGCAGGGTAAGTATGCCATCGCGAGGGTAGGGTTTGAGAAAATCCGCAGAAGTCGGTTACGCGTTGCGCACGGTACGCGGTACCTTTGTTGTTTTGCGTTTTATTAGAGTAGCTTTCGTTGGGATGAGTTAACGTAGTATACTTTTCGGTACCGCGTCGGAAATTCGGGAACGCGAAGTAAAAATTAGATTTTGTTCTTTGACTGGTTGATGAAGAAATACGGAGTAACGTAGAATAGGTTTCCTCTCCGAATGGTTTTGTTTTGTAACGCGTTTGAAAACGGGCATGTATAGGTGGCTGAATATTGTAAATGAGCGTAACCCATTCGGAGACCCGCGACCGAAATCCTCTCCGATCTAGCTGGCCGACAAGCAGCCACCGCGCGAATGGGTTACGGTGCACGGATTGGTTGACCGGTTGGTACCATCTGTTGGCACTACTCAGACTTAACGTCTAGAACCGATGAGAGGTCGGTTCCGCGTTCGGACGTAGACATTAAATCATTACAATATATATATATATATATATATATATATATATATATATATATATATATATATATATATATATATATATATATATATATATATATATATATAATATATATATAATATATATATATATATATATATATATATATATATATATATATATATATATATATCGCTATGTGTGTGGTTGGTTGTATGTGTGAGTCTACATAGCATATAACAAAATTTGTGCCTGGGGGTCGAAGTTCTGCTTCGATTTACGCCAAATTTTCAGCAATATTTCTGTTCTGCCCATAGTATAGCTCCAGTTCGTACCAAAACTAGTACAAAGATTTATTCAATTGTGTGATTAAGCTCACAATGAAAAATCCAAACTCGAACAATTTGAAATGAAATGGCGGCCGCTCAAAGGTCGAAAAAGTTGAACGATAAAAAAGCACTTCAGTGTCAGGTCAGAATATAAAAATGGCGGCTAGGCAAAGTTCAAAATTCGAAAATTTCTCAAAGCTACAATTCATATTGGATTACTATGAAATCTAAAATCAAGGTAGACGTTGATGAGATCATGGATTAAATGTACCAGAGTTAAATTCGATTCCCATGAACGCTGCAGATTTTAGCCGTAGTGGCTTATGCATTGCAGTAAAAAATTATATTTTAATATAAGAGAACATGATGCAATGTATTCAAGAAACTTAGTTTTGAATGGTTTGAAATGAAAAACTTTGCCACCAAAATGGGTGAAATAAAAAACTTTTAGAAAAAAAAAAGAAAACCGACTCCGAAATGCCCTAAAAAGGATAAAATAAATTTTATGGAAGCGGTGCCAAATGAATTTCCCCATTTCAACATAAATACTTCCAACATGTGCACCATCACAAAAAAATCGGGGGAAAAATGATATGGCACCGCTTCCATAAAATTTATTTCATCCTTTTTAGGGCATTTCGGAGTCGGTTTTCTTTTTTTTCTAAAAGTTTTTTATTTCACCCTTTTTAGTGGCAGAGTTTTTCATTTCATTTTTATTTATTGTCAGAGTGAAAAAGTCTTTTCGTTGCAATTTATTCGTTAATCATTTTAAAATCGACAAGAATAAAAACTATGGTTGTGATTTTATTAACATCACTATTTCGAATTCTAATATGCATACTTGCTTAGTTAGATATTTGATGTTTACAAATATAATTACACTCAGCAATCTAGTTTAATATTAATTATTGTTTAGAAAAACATATAGACAGAACACTTAGCGATAAAGAAAATCAATTCACGTATAATGGATTTATTATCTTTTAATTTCATTAAAAGTATTATTTATTAAATTATTTCACGCAACGAAGTGCACATCCATTCATAAAATGAACACGTCCTAAATTAATGAGTGGATGCACAAAATCGGCAACATGTACATTCTACTATATCGCAAAGAATGAAATAATCTTACGACTAGCTTTAATTGGACATCGCGTTGGTGAATCTTCAAACAAATCGTATCGCGGGTATGCCGTCACATAGGGAACATACATCCACATATATGTATAATTCATTTGCTTTGATTAGTAAATATGTTGGAATTGTATATCACACATCTCAAAGTTCATATCCATTTTCAAAGCAGTTTTAAAAGCTTACCTATGTATTTGTATTGGATTTTCAATAAAAATATTCCACCTCAGAAATTTACCAGCGATAAGTGCTCCACCAGAAGCATGGGTTCTCCCAATGTGGAGTTAAAATGTTAGTTACGATGTCATCACTATCAAATATAAACACAATGATTTGGTAAACTTGGGAGGTTTCGATCAAAGTTTACTGCGTTATCAAATTCACGAGAACAATAGCTCGCAATATTTTTGTACTTAAATAAAAAACTCTATTGCAATCACGATCTGTGTCCGCGTGTCCGTCCGTCCATTTGTATGTCACAGCACTTTTTCTCCGAAACTTTTGAAGCTACAGCCATAAAACTTTGTGGAATGGACTTCTTGAAAGTTTTGGGGAGGAAAAATTTTGTTTAAGGGGTTTAAGAGGGAGTCTCCTCATACCTTTTAATTTTTTTTTCCACCATTAGTAGTCGAGTATGGTGTCACTGAAAAGGTCTTAATTTGATCTTTTCAAAACAAGTCTTAAAATTGCCTTATCTGTACCGTGCGGGGCAGGGGAAGGGGAAATGTAAAAACTTTCGCGTACCCCCCCCCCCCCTCACGATTGGACACCTTTAATCTGAAAAATCTGAAAAAATCATGAATGTACGCCTTTATGAGTACAACAACAACAAATACTTGAGAAGTCGAAATTCACTTAAATTTGTTTGGTAATTGTATGATTTGTCGATTATACGTTTTCTTGAATATAATCTTAATGGTACCCTTAAATTATTTATAAGATTGACCTGTCCGGAAAGTTCACAAAGATCAAATGGTATTCAACAAAGTTATAGCGATTTGAGTTTTCCTGTATTACTATGGAACATATGCGCTGTATTACTATGGAAACATATGGCTATGGAACAATATGCGATTTTTACCGACTCAGACACTACAGGTTTACAAGGATTTGCATGAACGTTTCAGGAATGATAGGTATCATGAACATCTTTGAGAATTGGTTCAGATACCTTTAATCAGTAATCTTTTTTAATAATAGTATGATCTTCGAACTTCACATTTTCCCCAATAAAATCGTATGGATGTCTTTAAACCCAGCAAAACTCGGTATTTAAGTAGCCTTGCACAAGGTCCTACTACTCTGTAAGTTTGATGAAATTTGTATCATATTCATGGCAGTTATAGCAAATTAAAATTTCTCCAATTACAACAAATTTTATGGACTTTCCAAAATTTCTCCAATTACAACAAATTTTATGGACTTTCCATAGAATTAGACACTGGAGTTTTGATTTGATCCCTTTTTTTGTTTTTTTAATACCTCCATTCCCTTCCACTCTCTCCTATACACTTTCTTCGTCGCACAACGCTCGTGCGACCTGCACTTCACATTTCGTCGTTTCTTCAGGTGTGCCACCCTGACAATGATTAGACCATCCGTATAAGGGGGCACACAAATTATGTGAATTTATTCTATTAATCTCATCTTGTCCATTTCGTGATCAGCTCTCAAAGATAAAAAAAAACTTTGTAATACGCCGTGGGAAAAAAAACTCTGAGTTATAAAGTTAGCTGTCATTTCAAGCATCTCGACGATAGGTTTTAAAGTGCCCTTAGATGCTATGTTGAAATTTATTGGACTGAGATTCTCTATAATAATATCTTTCTGCTCTCGACGATAGGGTCAAGAAAGGCCTTAAGATGCGATGAAGAAATTTATTGCACTGAGATTCAATCGTTGTTAAATAAATATTCTTTAAGCCTTTTTTTAAAAACTATAAGTGAGTTTGCATCCTTAATTGAATCTGGGAGATTGTTATATACGTATACGCAAGGCATCATTCGTAGCATCATTCTTTAGACGATCCGTTCTTGCAAAAAGTATTATGTATTGATTTGCGTTCCTAGCATTGTAGTGATTTTTCTGCGATACTTTCATAAATTGAATATGTGGCAACGAATTTGAATTCAAGCATTTAAAAATAAACTTGGCTTTCTCTGCTTCAACGATTTACGTAAATGTTAATGCTTTCGCTGATTGGTACACAAATCTGGTTGGTGTACGTATTGGTAGATTTAGCATATTTTTATAAGCCTTGGTAAGCAACCTGGAGATGATATTAAGGTGTTGCTTTGATGACTAGCTCCAGATTACTACTCCGTAATGTAGTTTCGACAGAACGAATGCATTTAGCACCATCTGCTGGATATTGCTTGGAAATCCTTCATATCTTCTCAGTAATCCAATAACAGGAGCTAATTGTCTTCTTAAGTTGTTTATATGCGACAGCCATGTTAATCGTTGGTCAATGATGAGTCCAAGATATTTGTATTCCGCTACTCTCTCCAGTTTTTCTCTATTAATTAGGGTTTTGTAAAATAATTTTACAAAACCCTACTAAAATCGCGTCCTGTCTGTCCGTCTGTCTGTCCGTCCGTCCATCCGTCCGTCCGTCCGTGTGTCACAGCACTTTTTCTCGGAAACTACTTACGCTAAAAACATCAAATTTTGTATGCAGGTGTAAAGTGGTTTTCTCTTCAAAATTCAACTACAAAAAAATTTTATAAGGTATTTAAGGGGGGTCTCCCCATATAGGGGAGTGACCCCCCGAAAAAAAAATTTCATAGAAGGTAGCCGATATGTGTATCACATGAAACGTCTTGATGAGAACTTTTCAAAACAGGTCTTAGTTTGGCAAAGTTTGCTTCGAGGGGCGTACAGGGAGGGGAAATACACGAAAAATTTGTGTCCCCTCCTCGCGATTGGACACCTGTGATCCGAAAAATCTGAAAAAAATCAGGAATGTAGGCCTTGGTGAGTACAACAACAACAAATACGTGAGAAGTCGCAATTGACTCAACTTTGTTAGTAATAGTATGATTTATCGATTTTATGTTTTCTTAAATAAAATCTTAACGGTACCCTTCAATTCTATGAAATTCAGTAAACAGATGACTATTTATAAGATTGATCGATCATTTCATAAAGATTGAATCATATTCAGACACTACAGTTTTGCTGGGATTTGCATGAACATTTCAGGAATGATAGGTGTCATGTATATCTTTGAGAATCGGTTCAGCTTGTGGTATCAGTAAGCGTACAACGAATAAGTGGCTGTTTTAAATTGAATAATTTTGAGTTATTTTTTCCCAACTTCAACGTTTAAGGTGCATGCTTTGAACACTTGATTCAATTTAATGAATGACTGAAGATGAGTACCCACAATTAATGCTCATATGTGAAACAAGTCAGGGAGGCGGGAGATAGCTCCTAGCAAAAGGGCTTTGCAACCATTCTAGGATTCGAAAAAATTGGCCATTAATCGATGATAACAGTACAGGAGATTGGCCCCTGAAAAAAAATTCATCAAACGTAGCCGATATGAGTATGAAATGAAAGTTTTCATGTAAGCTTTTCAAAACAGTTCCTAAACTGTCAGTTTTTGCTTCAGTGGGGGCACAGGGGGGAAATACATGTAAAAAGTGTTTCCTCCTTCGCGAATGGACATCTGAACTAATTATCAAGGGAGATGTTTGTGAGTATAACAATAAAAGAACCTCAGGAGTCAAAATTCGTTCAACTTTGTTAATAGTAGTATGATCTTCGTATTTCATATTTTCTCCAATAAAATCGTCTTTGACATGTTTCTTGATTTGATTCGATCTGGTGACTGCATTTTGTAAATTGAATACAAAACCCCTCTGACATGAGCGTAGGTCTGTTTACCCAACTTGTTTTTATATATCTTCCTTGTTTTTCTGTTTGAAAATAATGTATTTGGTCTTAGAAGTATTTAGCGCTAGCTTATTATTACTTAACCATGAATGATATGTACTTAGATCCTCATTAATGGTATTCTTCAAGTAATCTTTTTTGATTCCCGAGTAAAGTAGAACTGTGTCATCAGCATATAGTGCATAGTGTCCCTTTAGTCCACATGTATTTATATTGTTAGTGCATAACAAGAATAAGGTAGGGTCAAGTATGGAGCCTTAGGGAACGCCTGACTTCATAGGTGCCAAGTCGCTCAAAACATTACTGACTACTGTTTTCTGTGATCTTCCTTTTAAGTAATTCCTAAAAAGTTGATTTGGTTTCCCGTGAATGCTATATAATTCGAGTTTACGAAGTAAATGCTCATGATCCACCGTATCAAACGCCTTTTTCAGATCCACAAAAATGGCAGCAACATAGTCACCCTTGTCAAGTCCTGTATTTATGAAACGCGTGACTGAGAAAAGAGCATCAAAAGTTCCTATATTTTTCTGGAAACCAAACTGTTGTAAATTTAAAATTGAATTTTCCTTAATGAATGATGATAGACGGATGTTTATTAATTTTTCGAATATTTTACTAAATCCTGTTAAAAGCGTGATCGGACGGTAATTATTTGGATCCATACGGTCTCCTCCCTTGAAGATTGGGACTATTTTTGCCAGTTTTCCTTCCTCAGGAAACGTTCCCTTCCTAATATGTTTGTTTAGATAATTTACAACACATTCTGCTATCTCTTCTTTTATAAGTTTTATTTCATCCATAGTGATATTGTCTATACCTGGTGCTGTATTTTGCTTCAATTCATCAATAATTTTTATTACTTCAACTTTGTTAGTTAGATGCATGTGAAAGGAAGATCTTCTTAAGATTTTCAGATAAGATCGATGTCATAAATGCTTTTGGGAATTCATGATTTGAGTGATTTTTGTTGGTTGAAAATGGAGAAATAATGAATTTTCTTTTAAACGAGCAAATCTCTTTGACTTGTAGAAAACCCTTCTGACATGAGCGATATGTTAAGCAGTTAAATTTTTCAAGTTTGAGATGTTTTTCGACTTTATCAAAATCTTCGATATTATTTAAAAAGAGTCGTTTTCCGATTGACATCAATTCAACAGCACATGAATGTTTAATTCTTTCATAATTGAATCAATTTTATCGCTCGGTAAATCCGAAAATGTTATGGGTGGAGCTCTCACCTTAGTTTTGGTAGGATTCATACCATTATCTTGTCCCATGCGGTAATCAAGGTCAGCTAGGGGTGAAAATCTATTTGACGTTGTTGCAACTGAAGTACTTTTGGCAAAGGTACATTCCCTTCAGAGAAGGATCGCGATTTCTTTTCCTGTTGTTAACAGAAATGTTTGAACAGAGCGTTCCAGAACGCACTATTGGTTATTGAATGCCTGGATGGAAAGAAAAATCTCACAAACGATAAAAGTTTAGAGTCCAACAGACCCAGACTAAACAAGTTTACTTGAGATCACTCCGGAATTCGACTGCATTACACAGAGATCGATGCACGAATGTGTTAAGTGTAATCTTGATTACAATACGATAAATCTAGTGTCGAAGTGAAAAGTTCGGCGTTTTTATTTCTGCAAAAAACAATTTAATGCGTAACTGTAGTTTTCTTACAAGCACACCTCGAAACATAGCAGTGAAATTATAAATGTTCAACTGAGGGCTCAGTAATAGACAACAGAATTTTGTTTTTATTTTTAAACAAATTTCCAGGATGATATATATACCGTAGTATACTCAACTAGTAACCACACTCCATCAAACCTCCGGAAAAATACGAACACGAGCCGAACAGCGAGCCATAAATCTTCGGTAGCAGGTATGTAGGTAAATGCTGACGCGAGGATTGGCGCGAATATAAACATATGCTTCGATGAGAGATTTCAGGATTACCATATCTCAAAAAATCAATAACTTTGCAGAAAAACAAATTCGTTCCATGCAATCTTTTAGTTTTTTATTAGGATCTGGCAGCACTCCTATGTTCTGAAAAAAGAACACGTGCGTCGGAAATTTTATTTGCATTCTGCTTTGTTTCTTGAGCGCGCCAAACATGGGATCAGCTGTAATGCCCCGGATCAGCTATCGTGCCCCTGGGAAAATTCAAAAAGTGTGCAACACAGGGTAAATGAAAGGTGTGGGTACTAGTTGAGTGTACTATGATATATACATTAATACTTGTCACAATTCGTTACGCTAAGAAGGTAGCAGTTTTCCATATTTTGAAAATATACATGATAAAATTTAGCTTTCTTTTCTGAGTGGATTTGAGAAAAGCTATGAAGATAGAAGATTTCGATAAAAAATCACCTTTACAAATATATAATTCACGCTAAAATAAATCTCGTTTGTCATATGAAAATTATGTCTTATACATTAGTTTTAACAAGGTTTATTATACGCTGTAATAAGTTAAGAACATTGAACAAAGATCGAGTTCCCCATAGAACGTTCCTTCAGATGGTGGATGGAGGCTGCCGTAACTAGCTATCCAGATGGTATGTGGGACATGAAATACTACTTGAAGACCAAAAGCCTACTAAATCAAAGCGCTGACAATGCTCCACTTGATATTTACTGATCATGGAACCAGATTTATTTACCACGGAACCAGTAACCGCCAACAACTATCGCAATGAATTAAAGAGTTTTCTTTTGAGACATGGAAACAGCTTATTGAACAGACCAAGTGTGCTGCGGCAACTTCTGTATGAAATAAACGGAAAACCGCAAGAAAGCTGTGAGTTTGGAGTGGCTTTAACGCCGACTTCAAGCCCGTTAACAAAATGATCTGAGCAATTTGTTGAATGTCTGGCTAATCAACTATTAACCACCCATAAAAGAGAAGTAGGAAACAATCGACGAAAGATTTTACAACAGCTTGGAATGCACTTTCGACGATTTATCATCAAACGACATTGAAATTGTTCTGGAAAGCTTCAGTGCAAAAATCGGTCCAGAAACGGCACGTAGAGGAACAACAGCCTTCATGCAAAGACTAGTGACATTGTTTGGTTCCTGATAGACTGCACTACAAGCAGAGGCTTCATAGTAAGTTTCACACACTCCCCTCATCGAAGCGTCTACAGGCAAACATTAGCATGTACAGAAGGTCATACATTCAACCAAATTGACCATGTTCTCATAAAAAATTGGCAGGCAGAGATCTGTCAACCTTGCACAATATATTGTATTTAAACAAAAAACCCGCAAGCGGGCAGAAAAAGGAAGGGGAAAAACAATCGCAGGACAGCTGAATCCAGCTTTAGTAGACTAAGGTAGGCAATACGGACCTCAGCGGTGCTCGTTAATTGAAATACAACGGCATCGTTGGTGAACTCGCAGAGAACACTGACTGGTAAGTTTCTTTGCAGTGAGTCTCACATGGAAGGTCACGAGGAATGCGAAATCGCTACGAAAGACCGATAAAACAAGTTGAGTTAGTAGGAGAATGCTTCTACGTGAAGGTCTTTTGAACCACCCTAGGGCTCGCAACAAGGTTTTTAGTAGCGTTAATCTTTGACTTGAATTATTCATCCAATACTTTGGTAAGAAATCATTCAAATTTCTGCATAATATGCAGGGTTTCCTTCATGAGCGCGTTGCAAGCGCCATTTTTTCCACCTTAAATTCTTACCCTGAATTGGATTGAAGATACTCAAATTAAACACATTTCTCTAAATTTTCATTAGAAATCGGAAGAAACGCGACATTGTTGTTGTAATAACATACACTCGAAATGGCTATAACTCACTTGATCATGGTCGGATTTTTGCAAAATTTTGTGATTATAAATATATTACATTAATCTATTTAATTACTTCAGGAAGTTTAATGATACCGTTTTGATTTTATGGGCGAAAATTTAAAATCTACAAATCATACTATCTTTATAAAGGCCTCCGTAATTTTTTTAAAGATTTTTCGTCTCAAATGTGTCCAATCACGAGGAGGAGGCCACAAAATTTTGGTAAATTTTGCCCCCTCCTGGAACCCCTGATGCACAAAATAATTTTTAAATTCAAATTCTACAAATTCTAATTAAGACCCTTCATTTTATACCCCACTCAAACATCTGTGATTAAAACAAATCCCGGAAAGGAAAATTTCTCGTATGTAGCGCAAGGTTTCGGAAAAGAATTTGACTTGCCTACTACTGGACTTTCTACTGCAATTTTTGTAGTACTACATGGGTATTTATTAACAAAAAGAATCTGCCACCGTTTGTATTTGGTGACCCTTCATAGAGGCGCAAATATTTTGCTAATTAAACACGTATGGATCACATCTTGAAAATCGGTGGGTTATAAATTGTTATAAACATATTTATACTCGTTTCGCCCTTCTCACATTTGCTGTTTATACATTTCACAGTGGTTACCACACAAAGGTGATAGCTTTTTGGCTTAAATAGCTCAAATAGTTAATTTCAAAATTTCTATAAAAGTTTAATCAGCACTTGCATTGCAATTAATATATACATTTTCGATTCTTTTCTGAACCATCAGGGGCCGTCATTTTGATTTTTTATTGAAAACGGCTGCTAAAAATATTAAGCTGTAAATTTTCAAATTTTTTATTTTTCATCCAATTTGCTTAATTAAATTAAATCAGCTTGCCTTAATAACTTATAATTTCAAGTTTTATCGGAATCTGATGAGAAACTTGGCTGCTAGAGGGCTACAGAAATAAAAAAATGTTTATGTCACATCCCTATATGTGGAGACCCCCTTAAACACTTTAAAATATTTTCTTACGCTGCAAATTTCAAAAGGCACCACTTTTGACATTCGTAGAAAATTTCCTCATTCTAGCTTATGTGGCTTGCGAGAAAACTTGTGACGCACGAACAAATGGACGGACGGACAGACAGACAAGTCGCGATTTGATAAATTTTTAAGGGTATTGTTTAAAATATTTTACAATGTTTAAAAAAAGTCTGATTTATAAATACGTTCAAGATAAGTCATTTAAAACGTTTCCATGAAAAAAATTCATTATTTCAATTGCTACTAATAGAGCAAATTGCGCTTGCCTTCTGACCTTTGGGGGCCGCCATGTTGAATGCATGCATTGGATTTTGGACTATTTCAAATCTTTGTGGGCTAGGACCTCATCAGTCAATGTGCCAAATCTCGTTCAAATCGGAGTTTCAATCTAGACAGGGCAAAATAATTCAATTTTAAGTGAAAATGGCAGCTAAAAATATTGGGTTTTAAATTTTCGACGTTTTTATTTTTCATTCGATTTTAAAAATTTTCTGCGTGATACAAGAACGTAGTAGAGAGATCCATAATCTCAAATTTCATCAAAATCCGCTGGAAAATGTGACCGCTAGAGGGCCACAGAAACCTGAAAAAACGCATATTTAAACCGCCGCCATTTTGAAATTTGCACATATATAAGCACGAAAATATAAAACTCTGTAGATCTAAGTAATGTCCATCTCGAAACCAAGTTTCATATCAAAATTGCGACTTTTAAAAGCCTTTGAAGTTTTGAGTTTCAACTTGCCGCCATTTTGGTTTTTGTGACCTGACCTCCAGTTTTTTCACGTAATTCTTTAGATACTAATAGTTTCTATTCAATCGCCGAATTTCATGAAAATCTGTTGATAGCTTAGACCACTATTTCAACTGTAAAATTTTGCACGTTTTTCGCCCTTTGAGCGGTCGCCATTTTGTTTCTCCCGTACCCACTTTGGACTTTCATCACATACATCAGTGAACTTTTGTACCAAATTTCATCCAAATCGGAGCTATACTTTGGTCAGAACAGAAATCACGACTTTCTGCCTAAAATGACCGCCATTTCGTTTTCGCCTGGCCGATATAGCTGGCACACGAACTTAACCGAGATATTTACTTAATAGACCTTTTTTGAAAACTTGGTGAAAATCGGAGCGAAATTGCAACCTCTAGCGTGGTCCCAAATTTCGTTATATCCGATATATATATATATATATATATATATATATATATATATATATATATATATATATTTTTTTTTTTTTTTTTTCTTTAAAAGCCGTCGGGCCTTGCTTAGTTGTGTGAGCAGACGCGTTTCGACTACTTTGAGTCATCTTCAAATATATATATATATATATATATATATATATATAGATATATATATATATATATATATATATATTTATAAAAAAAAATATATATATATATATATATATATATATATATATATATATAAATAAATATATATATATATATATATATATATATATATATATATATATATATATATATATATATATATATATATATACATATATATATGATACTCTCCGCAAAAGGTAAATTTCTCTCAAAAAATTTACCTAAAAATGTTAAGAGAAACTTCGTTAAAAGGCGCAGTCTCTGAGGAAAATATCTGTGACGCGCGCACAGACAGACGGACGGACAGACTGGACAGGCGAACATTAGCATCTACAGACGGTTGCACATTCAACTAAATTGACCATGTTCTCATAGAAAATTGAGAAGCCACCAATATTCTCGACATGCGCGCGTTTCGCAGCACTATCTGTGATTCGGACCACTACCTTATAAGAGTCAAGTTCTGAAGTCGTATCTTCAAGAGCTGTAAACAAGAAATGTCAGCTACTCCGAAGCACGAGATAAACAAGCTGAAAAACAGTTTAGTAACGTCCATATACACGTCAGCGCTAGAAAATTGCAACAACAGATAATGCAGTCAGTAGAAAGTAATAATTGACAAAGCCATGGGGAAGACAGTAAGAGATGCGTATCAGAAACAGCCGCAGAGGTCTTGGGGGATCGGCCAAAGAAAAGCAGGAGTGACTAGTACGAAGAAAAAAACAAAAAAAGTGGTTGAAAAAGGAACCAGCTGTACAAAGAATACATTCAGCGACGAACTCGGACAAAAAAATAACAATGCGATGCCCTTCCACGACATGTAAAAAAAAAATTGCCAAAGAAGGAAACCACTGACAATTAACACCAAAATTCAATAGACGAACGAAGACATGATCCTACATGAAGTCAGATCGACGTATGCTTCCATAAACAACTAAGAGACCGCATATATCCACAAATAGGTCTTTGCAAAAGTGCACAAGGGGTCTTTGCAAAAATGCACACAGTTCCCCGCCAACTAAAAACGAAGTACAGACAGCAGTACGGGAGCTAAAAAAAAAATAAGGCCCCTCGAATGGATGGAATACTAGCAGAACTGCCTCAGAGAGAGGATCCTGTAATATTCCTGATTGAGATCTGTCATCTTTGCAAAATATATTTAAACAGTTCGCAAGCGTGAGATGACAGCCACGCTACTTCGGAGGTGTTTTTGGTTGTAGAGTCGTGAGTGAAGCGACGGATTCCCTCACGTTGTGACAAAATATATAGTATTTCCATTACCAACCAACTATTTCTCATCACCCGCAAGTCCTGAAAAGAACAAAAGCAAGTTTAAGTAGCAGGAGAGTGCTACTACTAGAAGGGTTTTGTAAAACAATTAGTAAATCAAACATTATATTCTGCATATCAAAACTTGACTTATATACAAATTCGAATTAGAACAATTACATCCTGGTTATTATGCATATAAGTTCGCCGCCATTTTGTTTCATGTGTTTTAACCCCGTTGCTTCATTAGTTATGATAGCACATCAATGTTTCGAACAATTTCTAAAATATTTATCAAAATTCCTACTCATTTGTAGTGTCTATTCCCGTGGCAAACGTGTATCTCCCTACTATCACGTGTTAATGTTGTTGTAATTGTTAAATATTCAATCGGCTGTAACTTAGTTGTTTATTGTTCAATTATTGTGAAATTTTCAGAACACATAAAGTAGCTTTTTGAAAACTTAAATTATAGCTTTTTGGAAATTAAAAGGTACCATCTTGATTTTATAGGCAAAAATGTTAAAATTTATAAAATGTACTATTATTAACAAAGTTGATCGAATTTCGACTTCTGAAGTATTCGTTGCTCTTGTACTCTTAAAGTCTCACCTCTGTGATTTCTTTTAGATTGTTCGGGTCGGTTCACGAGGGGGGGGGGACACACAGTTTTCGAAACTTTCCCCTTCCTCTGCAACCCTCAAAGCAAAACATGTGATTTTAAGGCCTCTTTTGATAAGTTCACATTTAAACCTTTCATTTGATACCCATATTGCGTACATGCGTTGAATGCTTTTATTTCGGGAGTCACACCCCTCTTTGGAGAGACCCCCCTTAAACACCTTATAAATTTCTTTTTGTGGTGAAACTTTAAAGAAGGCGTCACTTTGCATCTACCTACAAAATTTTATGTTTCTAGCTTATGTAGTTTGCGAGGAAAAGTGGTATGACACACGGACGGACGGACAGACAGGACGCGATTTTAGTAGGGTATTGTATAATGATTTTACAAATACCCCTTACAAAGAAAACAAAAACCGCACATCTATATGAATATTACATAGAACAATTTATAATAAATAAAAAAAGAATTTGATCTTTATTCATATTTTTACTATGAATATATATATTTGGTCTCGTTTTAATATTGTTTTTCTAATTAAATCAAAACAAATAAAAAATGATAACAACCAAAAGAAAAAAAATCTATTCTTCATCAAATCCATAAAGATATTAAGCAAATTACGAGGTTGGAAGAAACGAAAAAAAAAAATGAAAATTTGAACGGATAATTTTTTGTAATTATCATATCAGAAGAGTTTTGTACTCAACTTACAAAATGCAGTCACCAGCAATGAATAAAATCAAGAAACATGTAAAAGATGATTTTATTGGAGGAAATATGAAATTCAAAGATTATACTATTCTTAACAAAGTTGAACGAATTTTGACTTCTGAGATATTTGTTATTGTTGTATTCATCAATATCTCCCTTAATAATTTTTCAGATTTTTTAGATCACTGGTGTCCATTTACCAGGAAGGAAACATATTTTTCATGTATGCCTCTATCTGAAGGGCCGATGAAATTCATGGAGAAACTCCTTCCAAAAGTGCCAGAAAATGAAGTTCGCATGGACGCCCAACAAGAAAAAAGATTAGGTGCAGTGCAGGAGAGAAAGAAGACCCAATGGAGATCCCAGCAATAGGCGCTGCTCGTAAAACCCAAAGATGATCGATCCTACGATCGCTGCGGCATATCAGCGAAAATTTAAGGCCTGAAGACACCGACACTGTCATTAAATAGTAGGGCCAACGTGATCAAGCCACATACTGGTCAAGTTTGGAGCAAAGGCCGACAATAGGGAAGCATTCTGCGATGCAGTAAAGAAAGCCGTGGTAGAAGAAACCATCAAAAGGAAGTTCCCTAGCGTGGGCAGGATTAAAGCGAAAGAAACATCAGAAAAGCATAGGGGACAACGCATCGTTATCGTTGACTTGACCGAAAACGACGCCGAATAATTTCTGAATAAGGGCAAAGCAAGAAAAAGGTGGGTTGTCTGCAGGATACGGCGAAGAGCAGCGCCTCTTCAATGCTTCAAATGGTCTAGCTATGGTCACACCACCCAAGTACGTAGAGGATCCAATAGTAGTCCCCTGTGTTAAAAATGATGTGAAATGGGAAATAAAAGCAAAGAGTATACAAAGGAGGCACACTGAATTCTTCGCAAGGATGCTGATCCAGGACCGAATTTTGGGCAGGTCTTGGGATCAGGAAAATGCCGAGTTTTTCAGAAAGCACTAGCCAAAGCAAAATCAGAGCTTTGATGACCTGCATCCTGCAACTAAACATACACCGCAGTCCAACCGCTCAAAATTGCTTAATTAAAGTGTGAGGGAAATGAAAGCCAACTTTATGCTGCTGAGTGAGCAACACCATGATAAAAGTCTTGCATCATGGTATCTTTATGAAACTGGTGCTGGTTTGGTGCTCAGGGACCACCTTCTTAAGTGAGTACCTAACGCCAAACGTATCGAAATTATCTTTCCGAGGCCAAACTGAATATTTGGAGGGCACTGTCTTGAACGCAGACGGGAACATGCTCGAATGGGGCATGCCTCAAACAGATCCACGGGGAAAACGGATTCAAGGAATTGCGGCCAAGACGACGCTGGTCGTACCAAATACTGGAAATATGCCGACTTTCCACCGTATTGGCTTTGAAGGAACCATACTGGACGTGGCGTTCGCCTCAGAGTCCTTAGTACGGAGGATACACTATTGGAGAATTTTAGACGACTACTCAGCCAGTGATCATCAGTGCATTCTGCTTGAGGTCAGTGATGCTGTCTCCCAATGTCCGTGCTCTTAGCTTTCTACAATTGAGCTGAACATCGGAAGGATGGACGTTGAGATGTTTTTCGAGGTGCTCCATTACCCCGCTGCAGGGATATTCGCAGGGGACGGAAGAACTGGTAGCTCAAGGTGTGATGAACCCAACTATGAGCATCATTGCGGCTGCTTGCAACACTTCTATGCCCCGTTGAAAATCCAGGCACGGCAAGCCCCACTTGTACTGATGGTCGACTGAAATCGCTGAAAAGCGAAAGGAATGTCACAAGCTTCGGCGTGAGGCTCGATGGGCGCGGAACTGTGACAAGGCATGCAACCAGCCAGCGGCATATGTCGATCATGAAATGTCTTCACAAATTGATGAACAACAGCAAGGCTCACTACTGGCAAGATCAAGAAGACAATGTGAACAAGGATCCGTGGGGCCTTGGCTACAAGCTAGTTATGCCCAAGCTTGGTTCCCTACGGTAACATTGCATGCGTGATGTGGATAAGATGGACGAGATAATGTGGGCACTCTTCCCTGCCCATCCAGTCCATGTTGACGCTATTCAAGGCAACCTAGCAGTCAAGAGTCCACTTTTCACGCAGCCGGAATAGGAAGAGGCAGTCGTTTCACTGAAAGCAAGTAAGGCTTCAAGTTTATATTGTGTTCCAGCTGAGTTGTTGCAACGTGTCTATCACCATTGTCCTGACTTGCTGCTCAGCACATGCAACACTTGCCTATGGCACGAGATTTGCCCGGTGTGATGAGAAGTGAAGAGGCTCATGCTGATCAGCAAGGCGAAGGTAAATCCTGGATCATCGTCCATAGACTGCCTGTCAAGCATGCTAGACACTGCAGGGAAAGTACTAGAGATACTCATCAAAGGAAGACTCGCTCACGCGATTCGTGCTACGGGGGACTAATCTCCTCGGCAGGACGGCTTTACAGCCAGATGTTCCATCATCGATTTAATTGCCGAGGTGAGTGTGGTCCAAAAGGCAGAGGCATGTAGCCTCACCAAGCGATGGATCGCCCTGTTGGTGACACTCGACGTTAGAAATGGGTTTTACTCCGCTAGATGGGTGAATAATCTAGATATGCTGAAAAGCCCTTTTCAAGCTTCAGAATATCTAATGCGGATTTTGGGAGACTAACTGAAGAACCGAAGCCTGCTCTACGAATTGATATTGGGTCAACAAATGGAAGATATATCGAATGTTGCCCAGGGATATATTCTTGTGTTTTACGACGAGTAACTGAAACTGGAGATGCCAGATGAGTCACGCTTGATCGGCTATGTGGTGGTGTTGCGGCTCTTATTACTGAATGCACCGTTAAAACTAGCGCAACTTAGGCTACGTATCCTAATGCGCTGAGTGAGAGATTGGATGACTGCTCACAGGTTCAGTTTCATACTGGAGAAAACCGAAGTGGTCATCCCTAGAGTAAAGATGATCGGTATTGGGGCTACTGATCGACTCGAAGATGAGTTTTTTTTAGCAAATCAGGGTAACGGCTGAGAAGGCTGCTTCGGCAGTATCGGCTCTGAGTCGACTTATGGCCAACTTAGGGCGACCTAGCCTACCAACAAGACTTTGCTTGATAAGTGTTAAGGGTCAGTTCTACTGTCTGGAACAAAAATATGCGGCGACGGTCTCAGTAACGATGCATACCAAAAACGCTTGGCAGAGGTACAGAGAAGAGGAGCATTGAGGATTGTATCCTCGTATCCGGCAATCCCTGATTCGGCAGTGAGAGTACTTGCAGGCATGATACTTGTTGCGCATCTTGCTAGCAAGTGAAACGCCATGAGATGAGCAGCGCTCACTCGAAGATTGGCAGCAGTATTGAGTGAATTGCACGAAGGGAAGATGGACTGCATGCCTCATTCCGGTTGCAAGACCGTGGCTACATCAAAGACATGGGGCGAATGACTTCTATTTGATGAAGCTTTCGAGCGAACATGGGTGTTTTTAGTCTTACCTGCACAAGATTGGTAAGTCACGGTCGCTTGATTGTCGGTTTTGCCCAGGAGAGGAGGACAATGACTGCCACAGACTACGGAGAGGCCTCCACAGGGAGACGGCAGAGCTGACCCCGGATTATATAGTTGCGGTGATGCTCGAACTTTGTTAATGGCCACTTCATTATAGGGGGGGGGGGAGAAACCCATCAATTCCTGTATGAAACCATTGCTAATCACACTGTCAATCAAACTAGATCAGTATTCTCAAGTTTAAAAAAATCAATCACATTGATTACCTAAGCAACAATATTCCAAAATCGAATCTTGTCTATTTAAAAATCATTCGTATAAACTTCCAAATGATTCAAAAATAATTTAACGTACAACTTTTCAAAGATATATAATTTCAGTTGATTAACATGCAAAACAATAAACAGTACAAGTAAAGATTAAACATGAAAACATAAACAACGAGTAAACAAACCCATATCCATTGTTAGGTCAACATAACACCTTTTATCGCTCATACAACTGAAACAATAATAATGACAATAACGCATACTCACACGAAGATTTAGGTCTTATCTTTTAAATAGAACTAGCATTCGAATAATTTCCTGAGAGCGTTTGATGAAATGAAGTGATCAGTACAATCTCTAGTCGCTACATGCTTATGTTTCGTGAATTGATTAGGTACATACAAAAAAATGCAGTTGATTAAATAAATAAGTGAGTAGGCATTTGAACTGTAATTTTTAATGCAATTAAATTAAAGCACAAACAAAATAAACAAACTGCGCGAAATGAATATAAAATTTACATGCAAAAGAAAATTTCTCAATGCAAATGCTAAACAAGAAACTAAAATAATTTGAAGTTTCACTGAAATAACCCAAGTATAAGAACTATGAAACGAACGACTTTTAATTATTATAACCCAATACAATATACGCCAACTCTATGCAAACAAATCTACCTTTACAGCAATTACCCCCCCTTTTTGCTCACGAATGACGAATTATTAATTCAGCCCTCAATTTTCAATTTCATAGTATTGGCAGTAATAAAATGGAAACTAGTGGCAGTCAAGCCAATAAATCCCACCAAGATCTTTAAAATTAATGATTAAAAACTAAGAAGTTGCGTGGTCACTGTCGGAAGCCCCTCAGTTTTTAGTCTAAGCAAAAAAAAAGATCGCCTCTGAGCTGTTAATCGGAAACCATCAGCAGACACGCTCTTCTGACATCTAAGTTACATGATTACAATAGCCTCTGCGCCATTGATCGAAACTGTCGATGGACACGCTATTTTTAGTTACAAGTTGGTAAGGAAACTATCGATAGCCTCTGAGCCGTCAACCGAAGCTGTCGGTGGATACGCTATTTTTAGTTACAAGTCGGTAAGGAAACTGATAATAGCCTCAGAACCGTGAATCCTAATTGTCAGCGGACACGCTATTTTTAGTTGTAAGTCACTATAGAAATCATTAAAAACTTCTGAGCTGCCCGATTTCATTTGTCGGCAGACACGCTAGATTTAGTATTAAGTCGCATGCATATCATCAAAATAGACACCGACTTACCAACCAATCGGGGCCTCTATGTTGTTGAACTAAAATGGTTTGCACACACGCTTCTACTAGTCACTACGTTCCCCTACTCAATAAATGCATTCTAACTGCTAACTACTAAATAAATCACAATTGAAACCCCTGTTGACAACGCATGAAATTTAGAAAACCCACCCATTTCCCACCCTTTCACATTACACGCATTCTCGAGATCGAGATCAACCATTTTAACCAACGGCCAATGAAGTGACCTCGCACGGCAATGTACTGTCTTCCAGCAAAGTCTGGGTCAGCGTTACACTAAACAAACAGACACTCATAGGGAAAAATTCATTGGGACATATAGGGTCTTCAATGAAGGCCAAAACTATATGCTCCCATGCCTAACATATAGTGATAGTGATAGAAGATATTTTTAACTTAACAGTTTGCTGAAATCATTCAAAGTTAATATCATAACTTTCAAGTCCAAGTATTACTCAGTCTGTGTTCCGTCATTCCTCTCTGTGTACTGTAAATGACAACATACATATCCGAAAAGCTGCGAATTGTAATTAAAATATCTGCGGGCGCGGCTGTCGTATCATGCATCAGCAGAAGTGGGTGTGTATCCATACTCGTATTAAGTATTAAACATGTACACACAAGACTTCGCAATCGAACCTACCGCCGCAGTGGAACAAATTGGTTACACACATTTGCAATTAGGCAAATCGAGTGAATTTGTGGTTGCACCAGTCAGAGGGAGATGGCATTGAAGTTGGACTTTGAACATGTACTTGTTCAAATTATCTTCATTATTTTGGTTGGTAGGCACTTAAGTCAGCATAGTTATGCTATAAAAGAAAATAACAGAAGCAAGAAAATCGAGAAGAATTTTTCCATTCGCTGGCGTAAGACGTGTACCCGAGCTTAATATATCCCAAAGCACTTAGCTTAGGATAAGTGAATTAATAATACGTTCAATTGCGTACTCAAGGCGTCAGCCCGAGTATTAGCGCCCCAAGGCAATTACGCCCGGGGCCTGCAGTTAAAGCAATAATTGATTGATTTATCAATCTGACTGCATACTCAACGCGTTAGCCTGAGTATTAGTGTCCCAAAGCTTTGCACTTGGGGCTAGCAGTTGGATTATTAATCAATCGATTCTTAAATCTCTGAATGATTGGCAATTATAATTAAAGTAAATATGAATCGTAGAAAATATAAAGCTCCATTGATGCTCCAACTTTATACGTATGCAAACATAAAATCTCATTAATTGTCTCTGCAATAAATTAATTAAGAAGAATTCCTTGGTAAAATATGTTATTAATATTATATAGTCAGCTGAACGTGTAATTGTAAAATCGAACAAAAAACGAGATAAAATTAAATATTTAAATAAACGAACAACTTTATCACTGATCTAATTGACAAGTATAAAGTAGTAGCAAAGGGTTATACAGGAATCTCTTTCTCCCCGGGAATCTTGATGTTTATATAAGGTACACATCATATCAAAATCCCAGTGCGTGCCAGTATACATAGGGTATAGTGGTATTGCAACACACGGATAGACGGCCAGATGGACGAACAAACGGACAGATGGACAAGTAGAAAGATAGGAGACTTAGTTTTTTGGAAAATTTCGATCAGAAAGCCCTAAAAATCAAAGAGCTAGGTAAAATTACAAATAACATGGAGACTGAAATTTGTTGAACTTTGTTAATAGTAGAGGCAATTAACATTTTTGTCAGGAAATTTGTATCAGTATCCTTAAGTTATATAAAATCAGCAATTTATGAGTTTCAATAAAATTTACCAACGTTATCGCCATTTGAATTTCCTCCGATTACAACAATCATATACAATTTTTCTACTACATAGGCTTTCCATCGAACTATATACTACCCTTTTGGTTGAATCTTCTGCAAATTTTCAGATAAGACGCATACCAAAAATACATTTAAAATTCAGATCAGTCAATGATTTTATTAATATTGGAACAAAATGTGTCCTGGTCAAAATGGAGTTCTTTTAAAGCAAAAATATATTTGTTGTGCATGTCATAAAAGTTTTTCTTGATTTAAATCATTCTATTTATGAGGTGTGACAATTAAGCAATGAGACTGATTCCATGAAAACCGTATGTTCAAACATTTTTTTACAACTCTGCTATCCCCTTCAAAATAGTCTCCTTGGGCAGCTGTACAACGATTCCAGCGCGTTTTCCATGCTTCGTAACATTCCTGGGACGCTTCAACTGGGATGTCCGCGAGTATCCTCTTTGCCGCCACCTTGATTTTCATAATTTACTCAAAATGGGTTCCTCTGACCAACGATTTCGTTCTACGGAACAAAAAATAGTCACAGAGTGACATATCGGGTGAATAAGGTGGTTGTTGTAACACGGTGATCCATTTAGAGGTCAAATACTGGGAAACGCTGAGGGCGGTATGGCACGCTCTCGTGGAGAAAGATCCAGTCACAAGCAATGTCTGGACGTGCCTTATTGTCTTGTTTTCGGAATCTTTCGAGTACTTGGCGATAGTAGACTTAATTCATGGTTTGCCTCCACGGAACAAATTCCTTGTGGACAATTTCACGGCTATCAAAAAAGGCAATAATCATTGTTTTCACCTTCGACTTGCTCATGCGAGCTTTTTTCGAGCGGTGAGCGTTCAGAGACAACCTGGGCACGACTAAGAGCACTATCACCATGCACTTTTACAATTTAAGTGTACGTTTCCGAAGATGTTCTGCCCAATCTGGCGACGCGTTGGTCTTGATTTCGTTTCTCCATTTTCGTGACGGGCACCTCCAACACACGTCTACTCAACACGATACAGCAGGCAAACTAAACAAGCTTGAGCGGTGATAAATATATCAATGGAGAGGATAAGGATGCCGAGGAAGGGGAAGGGGATTTCAAGATCGCAGGTTTACCACAAACGCGGCACTAAAATCAGTCTCATTACTTAGCTGTCACACTCCCACATATTATAGGGTAAGTGCAAAACCCTTTTAAAAAAAGCGCAATTCTGTCTTCCCAACTTGTTTCAAGATGACGGCACAAAAACCTTCATAACCATTCTCAAGGTAATGATAACATTCTTTATGTTGAATGATTTAAACTCACTGATATCATTCTGGCTACTTAAATAAAATTTCATAAAAACGGTAAAATGTTATAAATTGACTTTTATAGCTGTGAGCTCCTAAAATTTGGAATTAATGAGGTCTCTAAAACAATGGCTTTCATCTTTTGAAACTCCTCAATACTTAATTTCTCATCGTTATTTTTAATTTAGTACGTTGCAATTCGAGCAGCAAATGCTTGTTGAACACTGACTGAATTAAATGAAACAGTGAAAACCTGACGTAGTCAGAAATCAGCTGTGGTCTATCTTGCTCACAAATATTCGGATACGTGAACCACATTCCTGAAATAAATTACTGCTCCTTCATGATTGTCAAAAAATACTGTGATTTTTATTGTCCTTAACAAAAGGAATGCTGCAAACTGGAGGTTCAATGTTCATATTCTTTTTAGAGTTTTTTACTGAAACACAAAACCCTATTGCAACCACGACCTGTGTCCGTCTGTCCCTCCGTCCATTTGTGTGTCACAGCAGTTTTTCTCTGAAACTATAGAAGCTACAGCCATGACACTCAGTAAAAAGATCAGAAGGGGCGACTTCTTGAAAGCTAAATGGTGAAAATTTTTGCAAAGAGGTTCAAGGGGGACCCTTTAACAATTTTTTTTTCACTATCAGCAGTTGAGTACGGTGTCATTGGTAAGGCCTTAGTGAAATCTTTTCAAAACGAGTTTTAAAATTGCCATATCAGTACCGCCCGGGGCAGGGGAAGGGGAGATGTACGAACTTTTCGCGTACCCCCCTCGCGATTGAACACCTTTCATCCGAAAAATCTGAAATATTAAGAATGTAGGCCTTTCTGAGTACAATAACAAAAAATACATGAGAAACCAAGATTCACCCAACTTTGTAAGTAATAGTACGATTTATCGATTTTAAATTTTCCTGAAAAAAAAAACCTTAACGGTACCTTTAAATGCAGTAAAATCCAGTACACAAATGTTTATCTATTAAATTAACCTGTCATGCAAGTTTCACAAAGATCAAATGTTATTTAACGAAGTTATAGCGGTTTGAATTTTCCTGTATTATGAGTACTATGGAACAATTTGCACTGCATTACTGTGGAAGCATATGGCTATGGAACAATATGCGCTTTTCACTGACTCAGATACTACATGTTTGCTGGGATTTTCATGAAAGTTTCAGGAATGATAGATATCAGGAATATCTTTGAGAATTGGTTCAGCTAGTGGTATCAGTACTCGCAAAATAAAATAGTGGCTGTTTTAAATGAGAAGATTGAATAATTTTCAGTTATTTGTGAACAACTTCAACGTTTGAGGTCCATATTTTTAAAAGTTGATTCAATTTAATAAATGACTGAATATGAGTATCTACAATTAATAATCATATGTGAAACGTGTCAAAGAAGCACGAGAGAGTTCCTAGAAGAAGAGCTTTGTAATCATTCTAGGGTTCGCAAAAAATTCATGCAAAAGATGCAAAGTTTCGTTCATAAGCACATAAAAGCCATGATTTGGTTCCATGTTAAATAATTTTTCTGAATGCTAGGCTCGTTGAACATATTCATTAAAACGTTATTCCTTCAAACTTCATGGAAAACCGAAGAAAATAAGAGTGCCTTGGTCGATTTGAAATATATATTAACCATCAACATGTGTTATTGTTTTTGTAACTCCATACAACTTAAATGGCGATAACTCACTTGATTATGATTTGATTCCCATGTAATTTTGCAGACATAAGGGTCTGACATCGACCTACGTAAATGTAAAATCTTAAGAAGTTTACGGGCACTATTTCCATTTTTGAGGGAAAATGTTAAATTTACAAATCATACTATTATTAATAGATTTGAGTGAATTTTTTTTTCTGAGGTTTTTGCTACACTTGGACTCATAACGACGTACTTTCGTGTTTTCCTTCAGATTTTCGGCTCAAATGTGTCCATTCGTATTGGGAGGGGATAAAAATATTGTTGGTGCATTCTACTCCACACGCACTCCTAATGCAAACAAGTTGGGTAAACAGACCTACGCTCATGTCAGAAGGGTTTTGTATTCAATTTACAAAATGCAGTCACCAGATCGAATGCAACCAAGAAACATTTCAAAGACGATTTTATTGGAGAAGATATGAAATTCGAAGATCATACTATTATTAACAAAGTTGAACGAATTTCGACTTCTGAGGTTTTTGTTATTGTTAAACTCATAAATATCTCCCTTGATAATTATTTCAGATGTCCATTCGCGAGGGAAGAAACACATTTTTCATGTATTTCCCCCCTCCTGTGCCACCATTGAGGCAAAAACTGTCACTTTAAGAACTGTTTTGAAAACGCCCATAAAGAACTTTCATTTGATACTGATGAATTTTTTTCCAGGGGCCACTCCGTTGTACTGTTATCATCGATTAATGGCCAATTTTTTCGAATCCTAAAGTGGTTACAAATCCCTTTTGCTAGGAGCTCTCTCCCGCCTCCGTTACTTGTTTCACTTATGAGTATTAATTGTAGGTACTCATCTTTAGTCATTCATTAAATTGAATCAAGTGTTCAAAGCATGCACCTTAAACGTTGAAGTTGGGAAAATAACTCAAAATTATTCAATCTTCGCATTTAAAGCAGCCACTATTTTCTTTTACGATTACTGATACCACTAGCTGAACCGATTCTCAAAGATATTCATGACACCTATCATTCCTGAAACGGTCATGCAAATCCTAGCAAAACTATGTGTTTGAGTCGGTAAAAAGCGCATGTTGTTCCATAGCCATATGTTGCCATAGTAATAAATGCAGCGCATATTGTTCCATAGTAATACAGGAGAATTCAAACCGCTATAACTTTGCTCAATTTGATTCAATCTTTATGAAACTTACAGGGTAGATCAATCTTATAAATAGTCATCATCTCATTGAATTTAAAGGTACCGTTAAGGTTTTATTCAAGAAAACATAAAATCGATAAATCCATACTATTACTAACAAAGTTGCGCGAATTGTGACTTCTCACGTATTTGTTGTTGTTGTTGTACTCATCAAGGCCTACATTCTTGATTTTTTTCAGATTTTTCGGATCACAGTTGTCCACCGCGAGGGGGGGGGACACAAATTTTTTGTGTATTTCTCCTCCCTGTGCGCCCCTCGAAGCAAAATTTGCCAAACGAAGACCTGTTTTGAAAAGTTCTCATCAAGACCTTTCATTTAATACCCATATCGGCTACCTTCAATGAAATTTTTTTTCGGGGTGTCACTCCCCTATATGGGGAGAACCCCCTTAAATACCTTATAAAATTTTTTTGTAGTTGAACTTTGAAGAGAACACCACTTTACACCTACGTACAAAATTTGATGCTTTTAGCTTATGTAATTTGCGAGAAAAACTGCTGTGACACACGGACGGACGGACGGACGGACAGACAGACGGACAGACAGGACGCGATTTTAGTAGGGTTTTGTAAAATCATTTTACAAAACCCTAAAAATGACTTATTGTTCAGATTCTGAAAGCACTAAGACCTTTCATTTGATACCTTACTCGACTACATTTAATGAAAAAATTTGTTAAGGGCCACTTCGTTATAATGGGGGACCCCTCAAAAAATTTTGATAAATTAGATACGACCTAAACTTTTGAGAGACCACCACTTCTGACCTTTTCTCAAAGTTTGGGCTTTGAAGCTTCTAAAGTTTCGGAAGAAATTTCTTATGGCGCACGGATAGACGGACGGACCAACGGACAGACGGAGGAAGGCGGTGACAGATGGAAACATAGGACGGGAAACTAGTAGGTTTTTGCAAAAAAAAAATCAGAAAGCCCCTAAAAATCGTGGAGCTGGATCCATTAACAAATAACTTTGAGGCTGAAATTCGTTGAACTTTGCTAATAGTAGTAGCAATTAACATTTTTGTCAGGAAAACTGTATCAGTGTCAATAAAATATATGAAATAAGCCATTTAATTAGTTCTTCAAAATATAATTTTATTCTATGAGTTTCAATAAAATTTACCGACGTTATAGCCATTTGAATTTCCTTTGGTTACAGCAATCATATACAATTTTCTACTACATGGGCTTTCCACCAAACCAAACACGACACTTTTGATTAAATCATCTCCAAATTTTCAGATAAGATGAATAACAAAAATGCATTTAAGGTTCAAATCAGTCAATGATGCTGATAATATTGGAACAAAATGTTTTCTGGTTAAAATGGAGTTCTTTTAAAGCAAGAATATATTCGTTGTGCATGTCATGAAAATTTCTCTTGAATCAAATCGTTATATATATTGTAGCTAAAGTTCGAAACCCTTTTGACATGACCGTAGTTCTATCTACCAAACTTGTTTGCTTTTGCCTTGAAATGGCCAGCCTTTCTGCTCCTTTGAAGTTGACCAAAATTTGAAGGGTTAGTTGTCCTTAATTGATAGACTTCGATAAAGTGAAGATGGGATAGATTTTGCTGTGTAAAGAAATAAAAAATTTAATATTAAATAACCTACCTATAGCAACATCTTGGGTTGCTGCATATTTTTGTCTAGTTCTACAATTGGTAATCTTTGGAGATCACTTAGAACTGTTTGAACAAATAGGTACCGCTAAAGGCAAATATACTTCTATGCCACTAGAAGGCAGAGACTTAAAGCAATATTTACTTGTCTTGCCGCTGAAGGCAAATATACTTCTATGTCACTGAAAGGCAGACTTTTATTGAAAATCTAAAACACCCACGTTTAGCTTTAAAACAACAATAATCTTCTGTATTTTCTCTCTAAAATATCAACAGCTAAAAAAAACAGAGTGCTCCATAAATTATCACTCAAAATCTTCTTATTCCTAACACATTTCATACATACATTGTTTCTTACGTCCAGAAATCTCTTCTAAAATTTCTATATCCATTATCTGATATCGAATAGCATGTGTACACTACCTACTATTCCCATCATAAGGATCACCACAAGCGGCACCTCATAAATCATACTCTCATTATCACCATGCACTTATCTCACTTAGCTCAAAAACTAGCTTCTATTCTCCTCAATAAGATCACAAGAAGCAAACTCAAATCATCCCCTAATAAAATATCACCACAAGCACTAATAGCCTTTCTCTAACATAGAAAAGATCAACTCACTCCGTATTACGAGCGAAAAAATATCGTCGTCTGTAGAATGTAAGCAGCCATGTAAATGATTTATGGGCTCAAGTATCTTGACTTTTTTTACCTTATGGACTTGGGAAATTGATAAATAAATATCATGGGAACCCTTTTCAATTAGAGAAATTCAAATAATTTAATAAATGTATGAATGAATAAAATTTCTATGTAAGCTGTAAAAATTCCAACAATAATTGATGGTATAACTAAGAGAAGACTAACCCCAATTAATCTGGGACAAACCCATCAATATAAGACTAAGGCCTATATCTGCAATAATCTAGTAATAATGTAAGAGTGTATAAATAAGTTAGTTGACCACTGTAAGCGCCTCCTATTTCAAGACATATGACTATACTAGACAGGAACCAATTTTCTAGTATATATGGAAGAATGGCAATCAATCACCTCTATCCTAATCCTGGAACTTAACTCCTTCTCATCAGGACACGGATAAATACTTTTCTGAGGCCCACACATACTCATCCCAGGCACTCAACTATGCTAATCTGATACACACATACACACACCTACAAAGCCAAGCCATATACTCCTCACTACCACCCATGACCTCCACTACCGTAATATACGCACCCTCAACGAGATTTGAAGTTTTAATGGAGATAGTGTACCAGAACCAGCATACTAATCGTATTCATATGCTGAATCGTAACCAAAACGACCAATTTTTCATGACAAATGTTAAAAAGTGGATTGTATATGAGAATTTAGTCCAAAAACGAGCATGTACCAAGAAAGATGAGCCCCCACAATCATCATCTAAAGCTTAGATTCACCAAAAGGAGACTTTGCTTTCTGTCTGGTGGGATTTCAAGGGTAAAGTCTTTTTTGAGCTGCTTACAGGAAACTAAACAATTGATTTGAACGCCTACTGTCATTAACTATCGAAATTTAATGAAAAAATCAAGAAAAAAGCCCTGAACTGGCCAATCGCAAAGGCGTGATGTTCTATCACGATAACGCCAAACCCCACACCTTTTGCATAACCCACAAAAAATAAAAGAAGCTCAATTGGGAGCTAATGCCATATCCATCCTATAGCCCTGACTTAGCACCATTCATCATTTGTTTCGATCTATTGAAACTATTTGAATGGTAAAACTTTCGAGTTTTGACTGGCTGTTGAAAATGAGTTAAAGCAGTTCCTCGGTTCTAAAAGAAAGACTTGTTCGAACGTGGAATTTTTCAACTTACCGCAAGATGGCAAAAAGTCATCCATCAAAATTGGCAATATATCATTGATTAATGTTTGTTGTTATTATAATAAAAATAAATTTACTTTGAAAAAATAGCATGAAAAAAGACACAAATTATCGGACAACTTAATACTGTTGAGTGATTTCAACTTCTAAGGTATTTGATATTGTTGTCCTCATAAGCTCTGGATGGAAGTGAATGCGGCTATTGGGACCGTGGCAGAACAGACGATCGGATATCAAGCCCGGCACATGATGAGTGTCAGAATGCATTAAATAAAAAGAATCAGGCGTACAGAGTACATAGGTCGGAAAACCAGGATTAAGAGAGAACACTATGAGAATCTCAGAGGAGTAGCGAATAAGATAATTAGGATTAAGAAAAGAAAATATTATAACGACCAATTGAGAAGTGTAGATGTAAGTTTAGCGAGCAACAACACAAGACAAGCGTACAAAGTAGTAAAAAGCCTGAAACGTGGTTATAAGCCCAAAGCCACGCGCTATTGTGATGACAACGGCAATATCATCGCTGATGAAACCAAGATTAAGGAAAGATGGACATAACATTTTAAAACTCTCCTTCATCCATCATAAAAGCCAAAAAGGATAATAAAGCGGTGCGTATCGCCGAGATTCCAGTGGAGCTCATCAAATATGGTGGCAGTAGTGTTCATCAAGCTATTCACAAAGTCATCCAGCACATTTGGCAACAAAGAGTGGAGCCAATCAATTTTATTCCCTATCCACAAAAAGGGTGACAGGCTACAGTGCGAAAATTATAGAGGCATATCACTACCTTGTATGGCGTACAAAATATTTTCTAAAATCTTAGAAAATAAAATTGGATCATACGCCAACAGTATGATTGTGGAGTATCAAGGTGGTTTTGGAGCAGGTAGATCGACAATAGACCAATTGTTCACAGTCAAGCAAGAACTTGAAAAATGCTGGGAGTTCAGCATAGACGTGCACCAAATTTGGGTTGACTTTAAGCAATCATGCGACAGCATTGATCGTAATGTACTGTACGAAATACTGCTTTGCTTTAACATTTCAGCCAAATCAGTCTGTCTTACCAAAATGACAATGACGTCAATGACCTCCCAAGTCCGCATAAATAACCAACTCACCGATGCCTTTGACACAAATATCGGACTAAAGCAGGAGATGGTCTGGCCCCCTTGCTATTCAATTTGGCTCTGGAGTACGTCATAAGAACGTTGACTGTCGATACATGAGGTACGTTACTATACAAATCGAGCCAAGAATCAGCCTATGCGGACAATATCAACATTTTGTCACGGTCATTAACAACCGTCAAAGAACTTTCCGTGAAACCCAACAGCGAAGCAAAACTAGTAAGGCTACAAATCAATGAAAACAAAACAAAGCTCATGATACAGTCGAAGAAAAATTTCTCAATATCACATTCGGCGAATATAGTATCGAAAATGTTAGCAAATTTGTGCACTTAAATAACGAAAACGGAAAATGAAGGAGACAAAATTCACCAATGTACCAACATGGACCGAGATAGTTGGAGGCGCTATTTGCAGGAAGCGAAGGCCCAAGAGGAGCTGCAGTACTGCGAAGAAGAATAAAGAAAAAAATGTATGTTTTCACCAAGAGTTAATAGCCTATACTTTCAATGCTGTATTTGGGGAAAAATATCACATACTCGTTTTTACTTAATATTCTCATTCAAAGCGGCCACCATTTTGTTTTACGATTACTAATATCACTCGTTGACCAGATTATCAAAGATGTGCATGATATGCATCTTTCTTTAAATTTTCATGGAAATTCTAGCAAATCCGTAGTTTTTAACCGACTTCCAAAAGAAAGAAGGTTATCAATTCATCACGTATTATATTTTTTTGCTTATTTTTTTTTTTTGGGTTCACGCATTACTTTTAAACGGAGATAGATAGAAGAGTCCTGGTTTTGGCAAATGATGCGTCTTTCTTCCAGATAGGTTCCGCTCGAAGGATAAGAAATTCAAGTAACGGTAAAGGACTTTTACCGTTAAAACTAAAAAATTGCCGACTTCCACCCTGATTTTTCAGCATAACTGATCGGCGGGTGTAAGGATTTTGATTGTAGGGGTTTCAAATGAAGGATAACATATTGATCTAAAACATTTCGGAACGGAATTGTAATCCTTCGAAGGAATCTGTAGATATTAACAGTTCAATATGATACATTAATGTCGAGCAATTGAATTTAAATAATCTTTCGCACGAAAAGTGCCGATTAGTTGCCACTCCTCAAGGATTTGATGGAAATACCGAGTCCTCTGGTGACGGATGATAAAAATTATCAGTATTCTTAATTTGTATTTCAATCAATAATTTCTACCGGAAATAACCAATAAATAACTTCTAAATGTGGTATAAATACAATTCAACAATAGTTACAGGGAATATTTCAGGATGCTTTTCTCTTCCGAATTCATCCTTTGCTTAACGATGAGCTAAGTAAAGGATCCTTCTTACATCAGACGTAAACGTTACACATAGGATTTATAAAATTCCCCGAAGAAATAATAAGGACCGAGTGCTTACAAATTATAGGGTTGATTCGTTACTTTCCAGTTAATATTATACATATGCCCAAAAATCTAAAATTAGTAACACATCGTTCAATAAGTCCCGAGACTAGCCCAGAGATGGTGATAGTAGTACCAAACTTGCCACGTTTCCATAGAGTGATCAGCAAAGAGTCAGTAGCCGCTGGGGGCTAAATCTGGTGAATACGGGGGTGGGGAAGCAAATCAAAGCCCAATTCGTTCAATTTTGCCATTGTTTTCATGGACTTGTGGCATGGCGCATTAGTGCTATCGCGGCACTCACTTGGAAAAAACCTTTTTCATGCTCAATTTTTCATGAAGGATTGTAAATACGCTTCCAGATGATATCTGTGTCATTTCTGCAATATCACGGAGCTTTACTTTGCGATTTTTCATTACAATTTTTAACACTTCACTCACATTTTCCTGTGTAATGGCTTAAAATGGCCTACCCGAACGTTCCACATCGTTTGTGTCCGTACGACCACGTTAAAACTCAGCATACCAACGACAAATCGTTGATTTTGATGAAGAGGAGTCCGGGTAATGTTTTTCAAGCCATTGCTGGGCTTCTACGGTGTTTTTACCCATTAAAAACCAATGTTTTATCAACACACGAAACTCGCTTTTTTCCATTTTTCAAACAAATTACAAAGTGACTTTATTCTAACCTCGATAATTCTGCTGTCTGCGATCGACGTGAAATTTTTATACGTTTCATGTAAAGGTTCGCATTCTATGAAAAAGTTTGGTACTAGCACCATCTCTGGGTTAGTCTCGGAACTTATTGAACGATGTGCTATTTCTGTTCCGACCATAGAATGGCTCCAGTTTGTACCAAAACTGGTACAAGAATTTATTCAATTGTGCAATAAGGTTCACAAAAAAAAATCCAAAGTGGAACAATTTGAAACAAAATGGCGACCGCTCAAAGGTCGAAAAAAATTGAATGATAAAAAGCTCTTCAGATTCAGGTCAGAATATAAAAATGGCGGCTAGGCAAAGTTCAAAATTCGAAAATTTCATTAAGCTACAATCCATATTGGATATTTATGAAATCTAAAATCAAGGTAGAGGTTGATGAGACCATGTATTAAATGTACCAAAATTAAATTCGATTCTTATGAAAGCTGCAGATTTTAGCCGTAGTGTTTTTTGCATTGCAGCAAAAAATCATATTTTAATATACGAGTACATGATACAATGTATTCAAGAAAATTAGTTTTGAAAGGTTTGAAATGAAAAAAATTGCCACTAATAAGGTTGAAATAAAAAACTTTTAGAAAAAAAAGAAAACCAACTTTGGAATGCCCTAAAAAGGATGAAATAAATTTAATGGAAGCGGTGCCAAAGCAATTTCCCCATGTCAACATAAATTCTTCCAACATCTGCATCATCACAAAAGAATGGGGGAAAATATGATATGGCACCGCTTCCATGAAATTTATTTCATCCTGTTCAGGGCATTCCGAAGTCGGTTTTCTTTTTTTTCTAAAAGGTTTTCAAGTCAATCGGAAGCATATATTGCCCAATAGCCACGTATTGTTGTTGTCACGAGTATAACACCGAAAATTCAAAACAATATAGCTTCGTTAAATACTATTCGATCCTTTTCGTGGTTGATTAGCCTTATAAATACCCATACTGATGTAAAATTCATTAGATTTAAGGGTAACCTTACGATTTTAAACAACAAAATGTAAAATTGATATGTGATACTATTGTCAGGAAAGTTTAGCGAATTTTAACTTCTCAGGTATTTGTCGTTGCTGCACTCATAAGGGACTTGTTCCATAATTTTTTGGTCCATAGATGTCCAATCGCGAGGAGGGGAGCACATTTTTTTCTTGTTCTTCCGACTCCTCTGCGACCCCTTTACCGATATTGCGAATTAAATGACATTTATTAAGAGATCTCATCAGGACCCTTTTCGACTATCTTTGGTGAAAAAAGTTTTAAAGAGTTCACATCCTTATAAGCCCTTAAGAGCCTTTGAAATATTTTCGACTACGGGACTTTCATTAGCCAGAAGCTTCTCAGCTGTTCACAAAACTAAATGACTGTAGCTTTTATAGCTCGTGAGGGAACTTCCTGTAACCCACTGACGGACGGACGGATGAATAGGTACTGATTTTAATAGGGTATCGTAAAAAAGTTTTTTCATAAAACCCTCAAAAATCTGCATATGTTTTTCAATTTCCCAAGTATTCACTTAGATATTGAAGAGGAGAAAACCATTGCTCTCAACATGGCCTACAAATTCATGCGACTTATACATATAATGCAATCAGAGTAAATGAAGCGGATGAAATACGCCTCCAGCTCTTCATTAATGTATGAGCATATGCGGAGGCGGTCCGATAAGTACTTAGCCTACAAAAGAAAAACTAAAGTTTTGGAAAAGTTGCAATTTATTTCTCAACACAATCTCCTCTTAGCTCGATACATTTGACCCAGCGATGCATCAACTTCTTTAATCCATCTGAAAAAAAAACATTTTCTCGAGGTCTGCAAAGTAGGCCTCCATGGTGGTGGTAACCTCCTCATTTGACTCGAATTTTTACAGGCGAGTGACTTCTTTAAGTTTGAAAACAAAAAAAAATCGCAGTTGGTAGGACAATTCGACTAATTTGGCTCAAGCGATACTGGAGATGTGTTGTTATAGTAGAGGAGCACTCTCCTTCAATGCAGATCACATCTTGTGAATCCCTGCCGATAGGACAGTCTTCGCCTTCTTTGAAGCACGGTCACCGGGTCAAGTCCACTGTTTCCACTGCTTTTGGGTCTCTAGTGTGTACCATTGGGACCATGTTTCATTAACGGACACAAAATGATACAGAAACTGTTTGAAATTGTACTTAAACAGCGTCAAACATTACTTTGAAGTGCTCTCACGGTTGCACTGTTGTCAGGAGTGAGAAAACGTGGCACACTTTGCACTGACAGCTTCTTCATGCCCAAAATTTCATGCAGGATATAACCTACGTAGTCTTTTGAAATGCCTACTCTCTCAGCTCTTTTGCGCACCTTCAATCAGTGGATGCGAACTCGTGGATTTTTGTCAAGTTATCTTCCGTGATAGCCGTTTTTGGGCACCTGGGCACAGTTCATCAAAAACCGACGTGCGATTTAGTTGAAAGTCGTTAAACAAATTTTTATGTTTGCCATCGCAGGAGAAGAGTCACCATACACAGCATTTAAGAGCCCTTTGATCTTACTTCACGATTTCACTTCCAAAAACAAACAATCGAATCACTGACCGATATGGCACTATCTCCATTTTTCTAAAATCCGCGGCTTCACCCGCTTTCAAACGCTGTCAAAACAGACTCCTTATTCGATTCGGTTGAAATTTTGAAAGTAGCTGTCGGAAAAATGTTCTACCCGACAGTGAATCTTTCTTGCGATAGTGACGCCATCGGGCGGTAAGACTACGTACTTATCGGACCGTCTTCGTACTGTTAAAGTAGTGATCGAATGTTTCCAAAAAAATTTTGAGTTTCGTCGCCATTTACTTACAACCTGCAGCAGTAAACTTTTTTAGAAAGTTTTGAGAACTAATTAGATCGAGAGCATTTGAGAAAATGCTGAACATACAATACAATTTCGAAATGTTTTGAAGGCGATTAATTGCCAAACTTTTTTGGTAATACTCTTCAAACTTCATCAGGTATTTTTAATAAAACATACTCGTATACCATCTGCTTAAATATATGTATATATTATATATATATTTTTATTATCAACTTTTGAAGAAGACCTTGCTTCTGGAAAGGATAAAGAACATAATTGGAGTGATGATTATAACGAAAATTATGCAAGCGACGAAAATGTTTAAGCTGAAAATGAATTTATTTATTCATATTACAGTGTTGAACACACAAAAATGTCAAATTTACATTTTTGAATAGCTATGTACAAATTTAGAGTTCCGTTATGTCCAATGAATTTTGTAATAGTTAATTATTTTGTTTGTTTAAACCCTCAGGCCAATTCTTTTCCTTTTTTTTTGAAAAGCCGTTGGATTATTAGTTTTTTGATTTTTGAACTGTTGGATGTCCGTTTGTTCTGTTGCATCTCGTTTCCGTTTTCGTTGAAGTGTATGGTCTAGGGCTGAGAAAATTGCGTCAAAATTTATAATAAATTGTTCGTTGATAATGTTACCGTCTGCTTATCTATGTTAATATATGTTAGGCTTTTTTGATATGCCATGTCTTGGTCCTTTGCTTTATTTGTGTAGCAATGTCATAGAGCTTTCTTAGCGACAGACTCGTGCGTGTGCTTTGCAGGTGCGTCGCATATTTGGAGCCTGCCTTGTTGTGCAAGAAAGGTTGTAACTGCTCTCTTAATCTCACCGTTAGTCTTCGCGTTGTCTTTCTGATGTATACCATGTTGCATGCCGCTGTTCTCGTATATTGATGCGTAATTCAGTTTTGATTTACTTTGTTTCCGATGTTGTTGTTAGTCTTGAATGCAGTTTGTATTTCCTAAGGAAGTTTGATAGTTTGCACTCATATGCCTCTTTGCCTACGTTTGTTAACGGAATCCCACTGTTGGTCGTTCTTATGCGCTTTTGTCAGTTGGTGTTCATGTTTTTGCTTGTATTGTCTAATAAGTTTGTCAATGTCACGTTGTTTGTATTCATTATTACATACTATATTGTAAATGTTATTTAGTTTGTTGGAGTGGTTAGTAGGAGTCATGGAGATAGAGTGGAGTCTCTGCACTATCGATCTGTATGCTGCTAGTTTATGTTGTGCGGCGTGGTTAGATGTTACGTGTATGGTATGATCAGCTTTGGTTTGTTTTCTGTAAATTTTGTAGTCTAATCGTTTTGTTCGTGTGTCACGGTTAGGTCCATATAATTGAGTTGTCCGTTTGTTTTTTTTTGTCTATATTATTGTAAAATTTATATTTGGGTGTATTTCATACATAGAGGTAGGTAGCTCACTTTGTGTGTTTTCTTTTGATTCAATAACGCTGAAAAAGTCATTCACATATCATCTGTAAAATATTGCATTGAATCTTTTGACAGTTTTGAATATATAGATTCTTTCAAAGACTGTACGAACATTTCTGACATTATTGATGGAATTTGATGTCCCGTATCCAGTCTTGCCAATGTACGTGTTATTATTGAACCTAAAATAGTTCTGCTTGATTTTGGTCTTTATCAGATTGAGTAGTTTATCTGTGAATCGTCAGCTGTTGCTAAGTCAAAATTTTTCTTGTAGCATGGTCAGTATTTTATCGATGGCTATAGAATTATAGGGGTTGGTAATGTGTAGTCATAAAAGTCGACAAGTGTTAATCAATATTAAAGAGGTGGGAGAGTTCGCTAGATCATGGGTATTCTTTTTAGGGTTTTGTGAAAGTATTTTACAAAGCCCTTCTGAAATTGCGTCCTGTTTGTCCGTCCGTCCGTCCGTGTGTCACACCACTTTTCCTCGCAAACTACATAAGCTAGAACATAAGATTTTGTAAGTAGGTGCAAAGTGACGCCGTCTTCAAACTTTCACCACAAAATGAAATTGATAACGTAGTTAAGGGGGTTTCTCCATACAGGGGAGTGGTACCTGAAAAAAAATTTCGTCGCATGTAGGCAATATGGGTATCAAATGAAAGGTCTTGATGAGAACTTTTCAAAAAAATGACAAGTTTTGCTGTGAGGGGTGCAGGGCATGGGGTAATGTACGAAAATTTTGTTTGCAACGAACCTAGACACTACAAACGTGTAGGAATTTTGATAAAAATTTTAGAAATGGTTTGTTATACTGATGTCTTACCTATTATTATCTTTATTATTTTAAATAATTAAGCGACGGGGTCAAAACCCTTGAAATATAATGGCTGCGAATTAAAAAAAATAATTATAATATTTTTTCGAACTGAATTTATGGAATTTTTATATTAGTCAAGTTTTGATATGCAGAATATATTGTTTGATTAACTCATTGTTTTACAAAACCCTTCTAGGAGGAGCATTCTTCTGCTACTCCAACTTGTTTTTGTATCCTTTTAAAGACCTGTGTCCGTCCGTCTGTATGTCACAGCAGTTTTTCTCCGAGACTATAGAAGCTACAGCCGAGAAACTTTGTGGTGACTTTTTCAAAGTTTTGGGATGGAAAATTTTTTCAAAGGGATTTCAGGGGGTCTCTTCATATAGGGAGGTGACCCTTCAAAAATTTCCTTTCACCATTTGTACTTGAGTAGGGTGTCATTGGAAAGGTCTCAATGAGATCTTCTCAAGACAAGTTTCGAAATTGCCTTATCAATACCGTGCGAGGCAGGAGAAGGGGTAATCTACGAACTCAATCTACGAACATCACGATTATAGGTCTTTATGAATACAATAACAGCAAATACGTGAGAGATCGAATGATTTATCAATTTTATATTTTCTTGAAAAAAATTTTGAATGTGCTTTTAAATTCAATAAAACTCAGTACTCAAATGACTATTTATAAGATTGACCTGTCCTGAAAGCTTCATAAAATCAATTGGTATTTAACGATGTTATAGCGGTTTGAATTTTCCTTTATTACTATGGAACAATATGCGCTGTATTACTATGGAAACATATGGCTATGGAACAACATGCGCTTTTTACCGACTCAGACACTACAGGTTATTCTACGTCTAGCACTCGTTGCGTGTAGACGTGTTTTTAATATTCTACGTCTAGCACTCGTTGCGTGTAGACGTGTTTTTAATCGCTCCTGTCATTAATTTTAAAAATTAATTAATCTTTCACAAAAGTCAGTTTCAAATAATTGATTTAATTTTGTACGAGTCAGTCAAAAGCAAGTTTTGATTTTATTGGGGAAGAATTAACCATCGAAGGCATTGACCAACCATACCAATAAATCAAGAAAAGGCAACAAACCAAGGACAACTCGGGACTGCTGTATGGAGGAGCCCGACGGCTTCCCTCCGTTGGAGGGCCCCCGGGGAGAGTGACGGTGTGAAATTGGCGGCAAGTGTCCACAAGCGGAGACACACGAGCACCCAGGATACCGCAGATGGCGGCCGTAAAACACAAGTGCTCGAGGATAAACAGGAGGTGTGTCGCCTTCAAAGTGAAATCGAAGAGTTAAAAGCAAGAATTCAAGCGTACGAAGAAATGTTCAAGACGGCAAAAAAAGTTCAAGAGAGTGAACCGATACGGAAAACAGATAAGCACGCAAAACAGAAGAAAGCTGCAAATTCAATAATCACTGAAGAAGTTTGAAGTGCTGGTGGCACCAACGAAAGCCAGAACTGCTTTGCAGCGCTGGATGGACTCCAACAGGATATGGAGGTAGACGAAGGTAATAAAGATGATAATTTTATAATTTATTTAAAAAATAAAAATAATGAAAATAGAAATAAGAAGAAGAAACCAGCCCGTAGTTCTGCTGGTCCTCCTCAAAAAGTAGCCAAGAATACCGAGAAAGTTCCGCCAATTAATGTCTTCGGTCAAAGCGGAAAGGACATGGTTCGGCTGTTGGCAGCCGAAAACAAATTAACAAATTTCGAAATCAAACGAATAAATTCCGAGAAGCTATCAATTAGAACGAAATCACTGATTGATTTCAAATCAGCGAAAAATGCTTTGAATTCTGGGGAGGTTGCGCACTTCACTTATACCCCCAAAAGCGAGAAGAACCAGACGTTCTTGCTGAAGAGCTTGGACTGCGGATAAGATACCGTCGATCTTCTTCAGGTTCTCAAGGAAACAGCACCACAAATTGAGTTTATCTCACTTAAAACGTTCGCAACAAGAAGGTCGACGGTAGAAAGAAAAAAATTACCACTTTATTTAGTACAAATAACAAATAAGAGCAGTCCAAGCGCTCTTCAGCAAATCAGATATTTAAATTTTCGAGTGGTGAGGTGGGAACGCCTCCAGAAACGAGAAATCAACCAGTGCTATCACTGCCAACGATTTGGGCATTTGGCTGCTAACTGCGCCATGCATTACCGATGCGTTAAATGCAAAGACGAGCATGCTCCCGGTGAGTGCAAATTGGCTCAAACGGAGCCAAAAGAGAAATTATATTGTGTGAACTGCGGTGTTTTTGGTCACCCGGCATAATTTCGAGGATGCTCCCGATATCAGGATGCAAGATTAAAATCTGTCCCAAAGCAAACACAAATACACCGCAGTGTCTTAGCTCCGAACTTCGTCAAGCCCGGAGTATCATTTGCACAAGCCGCTAGAGGACCAGCAGAAAATGCGGAAAATAGTGTAAATAATGTAAGTGGCAATAATGAGCTGCTTCTCAAAATTTTACAGAAATTAAATTCTCTATCGGAAAGAATCGATAAGCAAGATACAAAAATTAGTCTTGGCTTTTCATCGTCTAGGGGTTTCAAATGCCTCAAAATAATTTGTCATCCAGTCACATTCCCACGGATAGGATTCGTCTCATCTCGATCAACGTCAACTCTATTGTTACTATACATCGACGTGATTATCTCCTAGAATTCATTGCTAAGCAAAAGCCTGTCATCATGCTTCTAACCGAAACCCACCTCAATTCATGGCACTCCATGACATTCAAGGATTTTGAATTCGTAAGAAACGATAGGATAATAGGTGATGGGGGAGGTGGCACTGGGGTATTGGTTCGAAGACCCTATCGTTTCCAAAATATTGTAAAGTCGAATTCAAAAGCTTTGAATCTCTTGAAGTGTCCGTTATCAAAATCTCACTGCCAGGTGGGGATAACCTCTTCGTTATCTCTGCCTATGCAACTGGTGGAACTGTTCTCAAGCTCAAGGAGGAACTCAATTCCTTGTTTGAAATACTCGAATTGAACAGGCTTCATAACTATTATATTCTTGCTGGTGACCTGAACGCCAAGCATACATCATGGCTGAACGCCACCAATAATCCAAGAGGTGTATTCCTGAAATCATGGATAACAGAGAACCAAATTGAATACAGGTGCAATCTATATGGGTCGGAGTTCCCAACATACCCTAGGACAAATTCATATTTGGACCTTTGCATTGCTGATGCAAGACTCGAATTCAACTTTAATAGTCCTCAACGGAAACTGCAGGTACTTCCTTATGATAACAACCACAGGGATGATTTCTTTCTCATTTCAGTTCAACATGAAAATCATCGGTTGAATTTCAAAAAAACAGACTGGGGAAAGTTTCAAAAGAAGTTTAATCGGGAGTACCAGAAGCAATGTCCCCCTTCTGATGGTGGCAACTCTTGCTCAATTGTTCCTAATGACAGGAATCTAACTAACGATGAAATAGATGTCTATTTGTCGAAGTTAGAGAAGCTGAAAGTAGTTCTCAAGGTTAAACATCGAAACAATATGGAAGGATATGAAACACAAACCATCGCAAGGTTGAAAAGATTGAAAAGCCTCCTTCTCACACGCGTCAACAATATTTATCGACGATTTTTGGACTACAACCATCCCTCATTGTCTTTGTTGAAATTACATCTGAAGAATGTCCGGAAATTAATCCGGTCATACTTCAGGAGTGAGGTCAGCAATCAATGGGCGGAGAAATTGAGGGGTATTAGCCCACAGGACCCAGATGGCGTGTTCATGAAAGTGAATAGCATATTCCGCAAGAAGTCTCGAGTGAAGGTATCGAATCTTGAAGTCACTATCTCGATAGGGCTGGTATCGAAACTGACAGTACGACTCCGGATAGAAATGGAAACAGGATTACTTGTGAAAGATTGGATAAACTTGCCCTGATTGGAACACATTTTGAATTGATTTATCTACCAAACCCAGATAGAGGGAATGAAATATTTTCAGAGGTGGTTGAAGCAAAATTTTCACACTTCAAATCAAGCCTGAACGGCCGATCAATTCTTCATTTCAATGAAACATTAACATCTGACCTCATACCGAGCTTGAATCTTATTGATTATTTTGTCAGCTATAAAGATTTGTGTTGCATATTTCGCAAGATAAACAACAAGAAATCATGTGGTACTCATGGTATTCCAAATGTAGTTCTCCGACATTTGCCTGAGGTTGCTATAAGGAACTATTGCATATTGTTCAACAACATGTTCAGCAATTCATATTTCCCAAATGAGTGGAAAAAAGCTAAGGTATTTCCGATCTTGAAGAAAGGAAAAGAATCTTCATGCCCCAAAAGCTATCGCCCAATCAGCTTGCTGCCTAACATCAGCAAAGTGTTTGAAGTGATACTCAACAGGGCATTAAACGCCCACATTGAGGAAAATGAGTTGATGCCGAATTGCCAATTTGGTTTTCGTGCCAGGCATTCGACCACACATGCAATAACGAAAGTAACCTCAGACATCTGTTGGAAACTTAATGATAGACAATGTGTTGGAGCATGTCTCATTGATATGGAGAAAGCCTTTGATACGGTATGGTTAGATGGACTAATTTTTAAACTCCTTCAGGACAAGTTCCCCAGACACCTTGTCGCCATGATGTGTAATATGTTATACGGGAAATTGTTTGTTGTAACTGATGGAAATCTGACAACAATGCGCGAGTTCAAGGTCTTGAATGGTCTACAGCAGGGAACAGTTACTGCGCCTCTGCTCTTCTCAATCTTCATTCGCAAACTATGGAACGGCTTTGATTTTAACGTCTCGCCAACGCGATCATTGGTAGCGTTTGCTGATGATCTGATCATCTATACGGCAGACCGAAAAGCTACAATAGTTCAGAGCAATCTCCAAAAAATGTTCCATGATGCACAGCTGTACACTGACAATTGGCGAATGAAAATCAATGCGCAGAAGTGTGAAACAATCTTGTTTCGGACAACGCTGCAGGGGGTCAGTCAAGACCTGAAACATAATTGGAAAGATTTCCACATCATGACTGGTAAGTGTAGTCTAGAACGGATTCCACATAAATCCTGTGTTCGATACCTCGGTGTTTATCTCGATCAGTATCTGTACTATACTGAACATGTGAAAATCATGCTCGGTAAGGCACTAAAAGTAGTCATGGCCCTTCGAAAACTCTTTCATTCCAGATACATTGATCAAAAGGTCAAAATTATCTGTTACAAGACACTGGTTAGACCAGTTTTGACATATGGATGTCAGATCTGGTACAACTAGAGCGCTAGTACTATGGAAAAATTAAGAGTTTTCGAAAGGAAATGTCTTCGTGCATGTACTGGTTTATACAGAAAGCCTGAGACGGATTGGAAACATTAGATATCGAATAGAAGAATTTATCAAACTGCTGAAGTGATGAGGGTCGATATCTTCATATTGAAACTTCTTCGGAATCATATCGCAAGATCTGTGACTGTGAGTGAAAACCCTTGGATTTCACAGCCGTTCCACCCTACAGACGGTTATATAGCGACTTGCCTCGCTACTGGCTTCATTCCTCCAGAAGCATTCGTGTATTTGGACATGAATCGATATGTTTTTGATTCTGACGGCGTCCCAGTCATATATGACATATATCGACGGGCCACCGATAAGAAGATAAAATATCCTCCTAATTTGAGTTCACAAGACCAATGATTTCAATGGAGATACTCATTTGCTAGATTCGTTGAAGCTGATCGAGTTGAGACGACGCAATCCAGGTATTGATGGCTGAATGACAATGTCTAAATTATTCGTGTTTATTTTTCAGTTCTGGTGTTTTTCATTATTTCGTTTTTTTGAGTTTCTGCTCATTATTGCTAAATTTAGTGTTGTTGTTTATTTTTGTTAAAAATTAGGTATAGGTTAGGCTATGTAATGTTCACTATATTCCGTTAGAGATAAGATTAAACACTTAGGTTAGGAACATTGTTACAGAATTTTTTTAGTATAAGATAAAGTTTTTGATTGTATTTTATTAGAAATAAGTTACAACATATTAGGTGTAGGATCAAAGTTTCACTGTTGTGTCTTAATTATAAATAATTTTAGGATAGTGTTGGTTGGTTTTTTCTCCTTTTTCCAAATAAATTTTAAAAATATGTGATAATCGTAATTAATTGAATTTGCTATAGTTTTTTTTTGATGAAATGAGTTAATGATAACGTATAAATTTAGAGAGCCATTTGGGCCATTAAGTTTTTGATTGTTATTGTTTGGAATTTGCTTTATATTCTTTTAAAATTTATAACGATTAGTATTAAATAAAGCGCTTTTGACTTTGACCTTGATTTTGACTTGACACTTCAGGTTTGCTAGGATTTTCATGAACGTTTCAGGATTGATAGGCATCATGAATATCTTTCAAAATTGGTTCAGCTAAAGGTATCAGTAATCGTAAAACAAAATCGTGGCTATTTTAAATGAGAAGGTTGAATAATTTTGATTTATTTTTCCCCAACTTCATCGTTTGAGGTACATTCTTTTGACACTTGATTCAATTTGATGAATAACGCGAGCGCCAGCACCTTCGCTGTGGGAATTTACCTAAATAATACTACTTGTATATGTAAATGGAAAGTAAAAGAAGCTTTCTTTATTCAATTCTTCAGGTAATATACTATTTAAAATAACTGTACGTTTAAAGGCTTAACATACCATTTAACTTAATTCGAAACATGCATGTGGTATTACTGATTGGACTAGATTTAGTAAGAAAATGTCGAATTAGACCAATTGACGTTTGTCATACTTGACATGGGAATTATAACTGAATTAGTATCACATTAGTATGCGAAAGCTGGGTGGTAATTGACGGTTATGTTTATAGAGCCTAAGTTGTGCTTTCTGGAGTGGTGTGGATGGATTTTTGTTTAAGTAGCCGTGGTTAGTGTTCAGACGAATGATTATTGGAGATTGATAATAGCAGTGCGTGAGTCTGCTTGAAACTTATTAGTGGGGTCTTAGTTTACCAGTTTGTATATGTTAGCATTAATAAAGCCTTTTGGTTTTTGTACATTGTCCGTTGTTTTTAGGATCCCCGTTGTATGTTTTTCGTCAGTCTTTGTCACTGTCAGTATGATATCCTTGAGTTTGTTCTGAATGTTTGAACTGAATGTTTATAGTCTTCGTGAGAACTCGTTTTGCATGTTCTAGTGCGTATTTTTTGACGCATATCGACTACAGTGCATCTTGCATGTGCTTGTTCTTCCTGCAGCAGTTTGTTAATGGAAAACTTAGTGTCAACTACTATTTTTTCTAGGTCTTTGTTGCAGTTTATGTTATATAAGTTGTGTTCAGTCCCTTATCTATCAGTCAAATTTCCTGTGTCTTAAAAGGCGAACAACCAACTTCAGTTCAGGGTGGACGTTCTTGTTTCGTTAAGGTTAATGATGGTAAATCCAAGTCTCACCCACGGTTAGAAAATGATGCTCAAAATCGGCTTTATTCGTAAAACTGGACGTTTGCTGGACTGTTAATGAATGCGACACCGTCTTTCCAAACAGCTTTTTTATATGTAGTTCTTCGTATAAAATCAAGAGTACTCATTCACCCGAGATGCCTATGGTATCAGCAAGTTTACGCTCTGTCGTACTTGGATCTTATAAACGATATTATAGACTAGTTCAATGATTTTTGTGGCACTTTTTGGATGGGTTCATTTTCAATGCGTGTACGATTACGTTTAAACTCGTCTACGTGTTAAGCCGATAAAACTTTTTAAGGTAACTTTGTAACATTGTAAATGGTTAATTGAAGGGGTCTTCACTTGATGTAAATCCACCACTATTAATTAAACAAAAACAACAATGGAATTCAATCAACACTTTAAATTTTTTAATTTCCTTTAAACCGCGACGGCTGTTTCGGTACGTCGTTCCTTTTTGTAAATCGTATTCCAATGTGATTTTATTTTAATTAATAACATTGCAAATGTTAAGCGAATAGTGAAATATTTCGTAGGTTTTATTTATGGAGATAAATGTTGCAATATGAATGTTGAATGAATGAATAAATCAATGAAAGAACCAAATACTCGTATAATAGTATAATTTCAATTACGTGTAACATAATTTACATGCCTGATTTTCAGATATGAACCAGATGCTTTTGAATTCAAAACAATTATTATATGCATATTATGCATTTCAAAGTTTAATCTTTTATAAATTAACGTGCAAAAGTATTTTCTAGGACTCAAATGGACTTGATATTAGCAATGACACTTAAGTTGAATATGCAACTTTTGAATTGGATATGTTGTGTGAGAAATCGAAGTGCTAAGGAGGAGGCAAATAGTTTAGAAAAGTAGTTAAATATTAGTCGATTCGAGTTTATTCTTTAAGACTCCTAGATGTTGAAAAGACCTAGTTTCTTTATCCTTGCCAATGCCTTTCTCACGAAATATGTTTACGTCTATGCTTCTTGAATGAAGCACTCAAGTAAATTCATGAATCGGGAAATATGCCCAGTACACTCAATTTTCTATAGATTTGAATTAACGAATGCCAGAAATCAGTGAATTTCATTTCAATAATTTATATAAGTGATTGATACATATCTATTGGAAGGATTTAATACGATTTTGGATGGATCAAGTTCTTTGAATTATTGAGATAAGCAATCTTAAGGCTTTCTGAATTCGTCACAATGAAATACTTGTGTTTCAAGATTTGCAATTATATTCTACTTTATGTGTCTGATGGTCCTAAAAATTCTAACGTTTAGTTCTTTTACTGGGACTGTTTTCTATCCGGACCCTCAGAGCAATAAGAAATGCAGGGGCTACAGGCAAGATAACTTCCTAAAAATACCCCCTCCGACGGAGAAAGCACAGTTCCCATCCCCCCAGTTTTGCTGCCAGCAAAAGTAAACAATATTTTACACAAAGTACATAGGCGTTGTTGAAAGGCTTAAATGTTATTGGCACATGCACACACAATTCAGACACGTTTAGTTTGCAAGAAAATCGCTTAATTCGGTTCGCGAGGTTGCAAAATTGCAAGGAAATAGCGTCTTGTTGGTTACGTCTGTTGGTTGCTCAGTGTTGGTTAAAAATGTAATTCTATAGTTTAAATCAAAACTGGTTTTTTGGAATATTGTTGAATGATGTTCAATTCTTTTAACTCCAGTAGCAAAAGGAAGAAGTATGGTACTTGATAATTCTTCTTCTTAGCACTACAGCCCATTTCGGGCCTTCGCTTCCTGCAAATAGCGCCTCCAACTATCTCGGTCCATTGACCGCGTCCTCCAATTTTGAAATCTGAGCAGCGATGAACTGTCTTCGTCGACCAAGTCAGACCAGCGTTTCCTCGGTTTCCCCACTAATCTCTGGCCTACAGTTCTCCCAACAAATACCTTTTTGGGTATCCGTTGTTCGTCCATACGGTTCATGTGGTCAGCCAATTGCAGCTTCCGCAGTCTTATAATCGTTGAGACCTTTGGGTCGTCAAAAATTTCAAACAGCTCATGGTTGTATCGAATTCGCCATTGGTCCCCATCTAGCTTCGCTCCGATTATTCGCCTTAGGATTCGTCGCTCAAAGGCGTTCAATATATTTACGGATGCTTGGGTTAGGGTCCATGTTTTACACCCATAGCATAATACAGGTCTTATCACAGATTCGTATGTTTGGAGCTTTGTTTTCCTGTGTATGTAGCTGGTCTTCGAGATCGTCAATACTGAATAAAATATTTTATTTGCGAGCTGCATTGTTCGGCGTATTTCATCTCCTTCATTGCCCGTTTTCGTTATTTTGGCACCTAAATACACAAACTCGCTAACATTCTCGATACTGTATTCGCCAAGTGTGATGTTTTGTGTGCTTGAGGTATTTGTCCATGACTGCGTCATGAGTTTTGTTTTATTTTCATTGATTTGTAGCCCTACCAGTTTTGCTTCGCTATCGAGTTTTAGGAAGAGTTCTTTGGGCGTTGTTAACGACCGTGACAAAATGTTGATGTCGTCCGCATAGGTGACTACTTGTCTCGACTTGAATAGTAATGAACCTTGCGTATCGACAGTTAGCTTCCTTATGACGTACTCTTGAGCCAAATTGAATAGCAAGGGGGTCAGCCCATCTCCATGCTTTAGTCCAATATTTGTGTCAAAGGAATCGGTGAGTTGGTTATTGATGCGGACTTGGTAGGTCGTCGACGTCATTGTCATTTAGATAAGACGGACTCATTTGGCTGGGATGCCAAAGCAAAGCATTATGTGGTATAGTACGTTACGATCAATGCTGTCGTATGCTTGCTTAAAGTCAACGAAAATCTAAAGAACGTCTATGTTGAACTTTCAGCACTATTCAAGTACCTACTTGACCGTAAACAGTTGGTCTATCGTCGATCTGCCTACTCTAAAACAACCTTGATACTCCCCAATAAAACTGTTGTAGTGATGTGCCTCTGTAATTTTTGCACTGTAGCTTGTCACCTTTTGCAGATAGGGAACATTATTGATTGGCTCGACTCTTTTGGCATATGTTCTTGTTGCCAAATGTACTGGATGACTTTGTGAAAAGCTTGATGAACACTACTGCCACCATATCTGATGAGCTCCACTGGAATCTCATCGATACCCGGCGCTTTCTTATTCTTTTAGGCTTTGATGGCGTAAGAAATTTCATCCAGAGTTTGTGGGGCCAATGGACGCTTTCTGCAGACATCTATAGGCTCCGATGTTTGGAGCTGTGCGGAGGATTAAAGAGGTTCTTAAAATGTGATGCCCATCTTTCCTTCATCTTGGTTTCATTAGCGATGATGTTGCCGATGTCATCACGACAGAGCGTGGTTTTGGGTTGGTAATGTTTCAGGCTTTTCACTTCTTTGTATGCTTGTCTTGTGTTCTTGCTCGCTAAATTTACATCTATACTTCTCAATTGATCGTCATAATAGTTTCTTTTCTTAATCCTAATTATCTTATTCGCTACTCTTCTTAGATTTTCATAGTGTTCTCTCTTCATCCTGGTTTTCTTACCTACGTGTTCTTTGTACGCCTGATTATTTTTATCGAACGCATTCTGGCACTCATCATCGAGTCAATCATTCCTCTTGCGCCAGGCTTGATGTCCAATCGTTTGTTTTGCCACGGTCCTAATAGCCGCTTTCACTTCCATACAGAGCTCGTTGCTTGTCTTTAACGATGCGTCTGATAAGATGGAAGCCAGCTGGTTGTCGAGGTTTTCCGTGAAATTTTTGGCCACAGACGCTGTTTGGAGCCTTTTTATGTCAAATTTTTGCAGCGGGCTGGTATTTGCCGAATATGCCTTTGACATACGACATCAATAGATTAATTTGATCAAGTAATGATCTGAGTTACAATTGGCTCCTCGGTATGTGTAGACATCAAGTATGCTCAAGGCCCAACGTTGTTGGATCAGAACATGATCGATGATACCAAGGTCATTTTATGAATTCGTGGATGTTGGAAGCAGGTCGAACGTATGACTAGATTTCTGCTACATGCAAAGTCAATCAGGCGCTGGCTGTTGTCATTTGTTTCATCGTGGAGCCTATATCCTCCAATCGTTCCCCAATGAGATAGCTCATTGCCAACCTTAGCGTTGAGATCACCCAGAATTATTTTTATGTCGTTTGTAGACAATGAGTGAACCAGTCTTTCCAGGTGATTGTTGAACGTTTCCTTCGTTTCTTTGTCCTTTTCTTCGGTCGAGGCGTGAATATTAATCAGCCGCATTTTAAAGAATTTCGCTTTTATACGGATTGCACCCAACCGTTTGTTTATTGCCTTAAAATCAATAACGTGCGATTTGAACTCCCTATCCACAATGAAGGCCACTCCGAATGCTCGTTTTCCAGTAGGCTTGCCACTTTTGAATATTGTGTGAGATCTCATGTCTTGGATGTAGTTTCCAGTTCAATTCGTTTCCTGGACTGCCAGTATTTTTAATTGATATTGACTGGCCTATTGTAAAAGGTCCTTAATAGTGCCAGGGTAATTGAGTGATATGACATTCCAGGACCCAATGCCATAGTCCTATTTTCGTTTGCGAGGTCATTGCTTGGACTCACAGCATTCCGAGGCCCATCAGCAGGTTTCGACAGGTTTTCCAGGGAGAGGGAGTTAGCCCGTCACCCAACTTCCATTCCAGCGGCATGGTTATTACGTCAATTCCGTTATCAGGCACGGAAGAATCGCCTTCACCCTTTTACATCCTCACAAAGGAAATTTAAGTAGAATTTAGTAGCAGAGCTGTAGATGTATTTACAGTTATTAGCATTCCTCAGCATTTAATGCCACATTATTGGGAAACCAGTAAGCCCAATGTGCGACCCCGAGAGCATTTACTACCATTTAATTGGGGGGTTTGGGATGAGGAATCATGGAAGTTACGGGATGGGGAAACAAGCGGTTCCCTCCTCCTATCTCAAACGGACTTGGGACCGTCTGCGTCGGAGTTGATAATTACAGACTTTTTTATTTTTTGCCCTGCTTATTTATTTCATATATTTATGTATGCATATTCAAACTTTCTCTGTCAATTTTAAAAAGAATAAAGCTCCTCTCATTTCCATTGAAACAACTATCGATTGGGTTCATTGCGTTTTTCGTGTTTAATCACGACTGTGAAAGTCAGAGTCAAAGTCAAAAGCGATTTATTCAATACTTATCATTATAAATGTTCAAAAGAATATAAAGCAAATTTCAAACAATTAGAAATACTAAAACTTAATGGCTTTAATGGTTCTCTAAATGTATACGTTCTCAATGACAAACATTTAATCTAATTAAAATTTTATGAATGAATCACGACTGGATACCAATGCAACAGGAAGCATCACCAGCCGGAAAGGCAAATTTCTCGTATGTAGCCTTGGTTTTAAAAGCAAATAGTCACGTTATTGGCGCCACTTTGAAAGTCAAACTCTGCTGAAAGATTTTAATGAAATTCAGTAGCTTTGAAAACTCTATAACTGTCTAAAGAACAGTGAAAAGAATTTTAGGTCAAGTATCAAAAAACAAAATACCGGCTAATTGAAACTTTTAATTTTAAAGGCTTCAAGAAGTCACAATTTAAACTCGATTTGTAAGGAACTACTCGTAGTTTTTCAAGTAAGAAGTGATTATATTTTGTAATTTCTGTGATCATCCATTTGCAAGTTTCAAAATGGCGGCGGTTCAAATATGCAGTTTTTCATATTTTTGTGGCCCTCTAGCAGACATGTTTTTCAACGCATTCTACTAAAACATGAGATTATGGATCAGTATGCTCAGTTCTTGTATTTTGCAAAATATTATCAGAACCGGATGAAAAATATATAAATCGAAAATTTTTAACTTTATATTTTTAGCAGTCATTTTCCCTAAAAATTTTGTGTTTTGCCCCGTCCAGAGTCAAAATTCGATTCAGCACATTGATTTATGAGACTTTGAAACATAGATAGCGCAGTTCTCTATTTTAGTAGCAACTGAATTGTTGAATATTTTTCATGGAAACATTTGACATGGCTTGAATTGGAAGTATTTCTACCACAGAATATTTTCTTTAAACAGAGTTTGACTTTCAAAGTGGTGCCAATAACGTGATTATCAGCTTTTAAAACCAAGGCTACATACGAGAAATTTGCCTTTCTGGCTTGTGATGCTAACGGGATTTTTTTCCTGTTACGTTGATGTCCAACAGTCGTAATTCATTCATAAAATTATTAATTAGTTTAATTTGCTAATGTTTTTAATTAAATGTGTTTCACTGATAACGTATAAATTTAGAGAACGATTAGGGCCATTAAGTTTTAGTATTTTTATTCTTTGAAATTTGCTTTATATTCTTCGAAAATTTATAACGATAAGTATTGAAGAAATCGCTTTTGATTTTGACTCTGACTTTCACAGTCGTGATCAAACACGAAAAACGCAATGGAAATGAGAGCAGCTTTATTATTTTTTATATTGACAGAGAAAATAAAACTTGAATATGCATATATATAAAAAAGTCTGTAGTTATCAAGTACCTTACTTATTTCCTTTGCTACTGGAGTTAAAAAAATTGAACATCATTCAACAATATTCCAAAAAACCAGTTTTAATTTAAACTATAGAATTACATTTTTAACCAACACTGAGCAACCAACAAAATAACGTTAAAAATTTAGATAATACTGGCTCAAACTCCGATTGCCGCACAACAACTCCGCTGTACTTTACTTTGCAAAGAGTTTGCGACAACATCGTCATGGTTGATAAAGCAATTTTCTTACAGTATACATTACAATAAATAACCAGTCCTTAGCCCTCTACAGAGAGCTATTAAACATAATGCTTAGTGTTCCATCAATGGGAATAATACATCTGTGAAAATTGGTGGGAATCGGTGTTACAGAAATGTGAACGATCATCGTTGTAAAGACGATGATACCTTTTACTGTTGCGACTGCTTTGTTTTTATGGTCCAGATAGAAAATAGTCCCAGTAAAAGAACTAAACGTTAGAATTTTTAGGACCATCAGACACATAAAGTAGAATATAATTGCAAATCTTGAAACACAAGTATTTCATTGTGACGAATTCAGAAAGCCTTAAGATTGCTTATCTCAATAATTCAAAGAACTTGATCCATCCAAAATCGTATTAAATCCTTCCAATAGATATGTATCAATCACTTATATAAATTATTGAAATGAAATTCACTGATTTCTGGCATTCGTTAATTCAAATCTATAGAAAATTGAGTGTACTGGGCATATTTCCCGATTCATGAATTTACTTGAGTGCTTCATTCAAGAAGCATAGACGTAAACATATTTCGTGAGAAAGGCATTGGCAAGGATAAAAAAACTAGGTCTTTTCAACATCTAGGAGTCTTAAAGAATAAACTCGAATCGACTAATATTTAACTTTTTTTCTAAACTATTTGCCTCCTCCTTAGCACTTCGATTTCTCACACAACATATCCAATTCAAAAGTTGCATATTCAACTTAAGTGTCATTGCTAATATCAAGTCCATTTGAGTCCTAGAAAATACTTTTGCACGTTAATTTATAAAAGATTAAACTTTGAAATGCATAATATGCATATAATAATTGTTTTGAATTCAAAAGCATCTGGTTCATATCTGAAAATCAGGCATGTAAATTATGTTACACGTAATTGAAATTATACTATTATACGAGTATTTGGTTCTTTCATTGATTTATTCATTCATTCAACATTCATATTGCAACATTTATCTCCATAAATAAAACCTACGAAATATTTCACTATTCGCTTAACATTTGCAATGTTATTAATTAAAATAAAATCATATTGGAATACGATTTACAAAAAGGTACGACGTACCGAAACAGCTGTCGCGGTTTAAAGGAAATTAAAAAATTTAAAGTGTTGATTGAATTCCATTGTTGTTTTTGTTTAATTAATAGTGGTGGATTTACATCAAGTGAAGACCCCTTCAATTAACCATTTACAATGTTACAAAGTTACCTTAAAAAGTTTTATCGTCTGACTTCTGTATCTTTAACGGCTTAACACGTAGACGAGTTTAAACGTAATCGTACACGAATTGAGAATGAACCCATCCAAAAAGTGCCACAAAAATCATTGAACTAGTCTATAATATCGTTTATAAGATCCAAGTACGACTGAGCGTAAACTTGCTGATACCATAGGCATCTCGGGTGAATGAGTACTCTTGATTTTATACGAAGAACTACATATAAAAAAGTTGTTTGGAAAGATGGTGTCGCATTCATTAACAGTCCAGCAAAAACTGAATCGAAAGCAAAATTGTAAGGGCAAGTTGGAGCGTTTTAAAAATGAAACCGATTTTGAGCGTCATTTTCTAACCGTGGATAAGACTTGGATCTACCATCATAATCCTTAACTGAACAAAAACGTCCACCGTGAACTGAAGTTGGTTGCTCAGCTTTAAAACTGATTGTCAGG